>JASPKZ010007523.1:975000-1400000 GCA_030220185.1 Diploptera punctata | reverse complement strand
CAACTACAACAAAGCTCAATACGCTTTGAACCACAAAAAATATAAGTAATGCCACGAGTGATTTCCAATTTATCTAGAGGGTTAGGAAATCAAGAGTGGCATTTATAAGGACTTTTTAACAAATGCAATTAAGCTGTTTACTCACAAATCATTATTTAAATATAGTTGTTTTAAAATATTTACATATTTAATGTAAAAGGCTATGTTTGAAAACAAATGATAATGTTTGGTTATGTTTCATTTGTTCATCACTGCAACTTGATCATACTATTTATTGCCAAATAGGATCGCAATATTGTATGGTGGAGAAAAATGAAATACAACAAACTGTACATTATAACCAAATTATAGGTTATTAATTCATTTTTTCTGGAAACAACTCGGTAAAATCAGCATTTAAACACACAATTATCAAATGTGTAGGTCGAATGAATCTGTTCATTATTTGCTATATTCAACGTATTTGTTAGAGAGTCAGTCACTGCAAAATAATGCTCTGACCTATTCAGAATATTAAAAGGAGGAGCTTTCTTTATTTTGGTAAACAGATTCGATAAATATCGAGGTGAAACACGACTGTCATAGGTTGTAAAACAAAATTAATTGAAACGTGATTGGCCATTGCCTCCCATTTGGGGCATGAGATAGTCATTAATAATTAATACTCTTTTTTGGTATTTATGTCATGTTATGAAAACTAAGAGTAGGAAGAAAATAACATATATTTTAAAACAAATTTGAATGCGAATATGGGACAATTTTTTTTCCCCCTATTAATCTATTACATATTGTTTTGTTTATATTATTCTCCGCTGTATTAATCCATTATGTATGTTATAGAGTGTGCTTTATATTTTCAAATTATCTCCTAAATTTATTTTGTCTTATATTGTTACCCGTTCACCGCTGTGGTCTCGAGGTAGCGTGCTGCCTTGTCACGCAGCGGGCTCGGGTTCGATCCCCGGTCGGGGCAGTTTTTCTGGGTGAGGTTTTTATCGGGTTTTTCCTCACCTGTAAGACAAATGTCAGGAAAACTTTAAGGCCCAAACTGTCCCTGAAATCATATCATTATCATCATCATCATTCCCTAGTAAAGCTGCAAGCATAGCATGAAAACGCTATGATTGCAGTCAAGGACCTGCCTTCGGGCACAATTACTATGGATGGATATTGTTACTCAATTTATTTGATTATTTTATTCAGCTTGGTATTAATCTATTTTATATATATATATATATATATATATATATAATACTTTATTTGTATCATTCTTCGTGTGTTAGAGTGAGTTTTATACTTTGAAACTTTCTCCTTAATTTGTTTTATTTAATGTTATTTCCTAATGTTTTTAATTCTTGTCTCTAGTCACGAGGGTCGCGAGTTCATATCCAGCCAGGGTCGATGTATTTTTTTAGGGTGAAAAAATCCAAGGGGCAAGTCTTCTGGGAGGAACTTCAAGCAATGGGCCCCGAATCTGAGGATTTTCATGCTCGTAAAAATCCTTAAGCCTGAATAAAAAGGCCTCAAAGCAAACTTTACCAATCTCAACATCCTAGTAATACCTTAATTGCTTGCTCATTGAATCGGTATGTTGACCGCATGCCATTCATGACATATATGGACAAATTACCTAATTCAGTGTGGTATTAATCTGTTATGCATTGTTTTCTCTATTCTATTTATCTTTGTATTATTTTTTTATTTTATCTTGAAACTGGCTTCTAAATTTATTTATTTTGTTACCCCTCTCCCTTTAATTAAAACTTTGTAATGTACATATTCTGTATGCATTATGTATCATAAGTAATGACACTAGTGATTTCCAATTTATCTAGAGGATTTGGTAATCAAGAGTGGCATTTGTTAGGACTATTTAACGAATAAAATTACGATATTTACTGAAACATCTCTATTTAAATATTCTATTCTATAGTAATTCTGTCCGAGGGCAGGTCTTTAACTGCAATAGTAGCATTTTCATGCTATTCTTTGCAGCTTTACTAAGGAATAATATGTGTGGTAGCTTCCCGTTGCTTTCCACACCGGTGATGGTTGATGATGATAATGATAAGGATGTAGATGCTGATGATGATGGCCGGATGATTTTCGGGGACCGTTGGGCAACTAAGCTTCCTGACATTTGTCTTACAGGTGTGGAAAAACTCCGAAAAAACCTCACCCAGGAGCCTATCCCGACCGGGAATCGAACCCGGACCCGCTGCGTGACAAGGCAACACGCTACCTCGAGACCACAGTGTGCTATTTAAATAGAGTTATCTATATTTTAAAATATTTATATATTTAATGTAAACGGCGATTTTGAAAACAATCAGAAATTTGTGGTTATGTTTATTCACTGTAACTTGATAATATTATTTATTGCCAAATAGAATCACAATCAGCGATAACAGACTAATATCGCAATATAGTAAGAATGACCCTCGCGGAGAAAAAATGATACACATCAAACTGTATATTAAATCAACGGTTTATGTTATTATTTTTTTTAGAAAACAACTTGGTAAAATCATTATTTAAAAAACAATTATTGAACACACAATTACTAATTGTGTAGTTCCAAGGAAACTGTTCCTTATTTGCTATACTGTACAGTATTCAACATTGTTGGACAGTCACTGCAAAATAATGCTCTGATCAGTTCAGAATATTAAAAACGAGAAGTTTTTTTATTTTAACTAACTAACTCACTGGCTCTATAGGACTCGTAGGTTCATGGCCGCGCGAACATAAGCTCTCCATACATCCCTATCCTGAGCTAATGTTTTCCAATCACCCCCTGTAAAATCTACTTCCCTCAAATCATAGTTAGTTATTCTCCCATCTCAATCTTGGTCTACCAACTGGACGTTTTCCCTCTAGATTTGCTAGCAGAAGTTTCCACGCACGTCTTTCATTCCCCATTCGTGCCAAATGTCCTGCCCATCGCAGCCTACTGGACTTAAATGTTCTTATTATATCTGGTTTCCTATACATATCACGTAGCTCACTATTATGCAGTTTTCTCTATTTACCTGTCTGTTCATCTCTTTTTTGGCCCAAAAATTTTCCTAAGAACTTTATTCTCAAATGCTCGTAATCTTCTTTCCTCCATGTTTCACATCGATATAATGTAACTGGGAGAATAACTGTTTTATATATGTTCAGTTTAACGTGTTTTGAAAGGAGTTGGGAAGACAAGAGTCTCTGTAATGCATAATAGCATGCATTTCCAAAATTGAGCATATGTTTAATTTCTTTGTGCATCTCATTCCTATTTGTAATTTTTGTTCCTAGCTTTCTTTATTTTGGTAAACATAATTCGATAAATAGCGAAATGAAACACGACTGTTATTGGAAAATTCATTGAAACTGATTGGTCATTGACTCCCATTTGGGGCATGAGTTAAATAGTACACCCGAGCCATAAACTGAATCAGCGATTGTACGAGTAAATGGGGCTTCTAAATATTCGAAAGCTTGGACAGAATTTGCTTAGTCGTGTGTACGACATTTATTTGTGAATGACATTTATTCTTATTCTATGTGCCATAGGTTTTCCAAAAAAATCGAAGTTGTTTATTTTTAACTCATACCCTCTTAAGTTATTTGTATTATACTAAAACGATTGTAAGTACAATTTGGTGTACGGCAACCCGTGCCGACTTGCTTCAAAACATGATTGTAAAAACCAAACTTTGAAAAGAAAATGTAAATAATAATTATTTTTATTGTAAAATAGTAAATAGTTATACGTTTTGGGCATATTGATGTTTTATCTACTAAATTAACTTTTTGTTTCTAGAATCCTTCTATACTAACCCAGTACAAATTTTCATGTCTTGCATTTGGCCTAAAATCGGCACGGGTTGTCATGATCCAATCACAATAATATTTGTTGAGTTATTAAGGCCAAACAGAATATATATATGTGTGTGTATTTGATTTTGCGAAAAAAAAACTCCTTTATGTCTTGTGCATCATGTAAAGTTGTAAAGGGATTTTGTAACACCCTATAGGTGCGGTTTGAAGTCGAGGTATTATAGTTCGGTGTCATGTTACCCTCTGGACAGTGGAATCGGTGTAAATGCTAGTATCCAATCAACTCCTAATTACCATAGTGACAACTTAATGTCTCAGAAATCATGCGGTTTAACGGCATTTGGTGCAATTTCTCTTGTTAACCTTATCTCTGTGTATCTTCCTTCATTGTTATAACAGATCTGCCTACATCCTGTTCACAAGAATTCCAGTAAACTCACACCAATTCAGAGCCAAGTTTCAGTTGAATTGTAAACAAACTTCGGTTGAATTGTACAAGACTCAAATTTACTTACGCAACTTATGAAATTTATACTATTACGAAGTGACGTTGATGTGATTAATCCGCGAGTAATTACCATCGTGAAATTATGTTAACATGATATGAAATGTACGGGCGGAAATATGTTTTTACGTTGTAACAGTCAGCCATGTTAATTTCCATAAAATAACTGTGATGAAGCTCTAGTATTTATTTTACGTATTAAATCACATTTAAAATGCAAGGAACCTAAAAGCTAACATAACCTAATTCAATTATTCTAACCTAAATCAATTACTCTGACCTAGATGAATCCCATGGAGCGCCCTTTTTATTAAAATGAGTAAAAGTTAAATTCGGACATAATATGTTGAAACCACAGATATGCTGTGGCAGTGGGTTTATCTCTGATTAGTGTGGTCAGACGGTAATCGTTGGTTTATCGCTGGTTATAAGTGTGGTAATCGGTGGTCAGTTATAGTTGGTTACGACGGCCATTTTGAATAACTGTTGTAACCAGGAGTGGTCATGACAGGAAAGAGTCCCACTTTTTTTTTTATATTTACGGGTAAAATAAATAAATGAATTATAATTACCGCTTGCACCTAAAAACAAAATATAACATTTTATGAATATTTAATGCATTTAAGTAGTGTGAAGGTGGGTAAATACATTTTGAATCTTCTCCCACGCGACCCGAACTTCTATAAGATATTACTCCGCCGGCTCCGTCTATTGGGGAACCGTGGTACTATTTTTACCGCCATATGACTGAATTGTGTACGGGACTGCCATCCATAGAAACATTATTCTTAGACAATATCGTATTTTACGGGAAATAATACTGAATACAAGGTAAGATAATACCAATAATTAGGAACTTCCATTTCTTATTTACTTATGACAAAACATATATGAGCATATCTAATCAGACATTTTCGCTTTTTCCATATCAAAAGATATCCTTTATTTGAAATTTTATTACGAGCAAAATTTATGCTCCGTACTGACTCGCCTGTAAATTCTCCTGTTATTTTTACCACAATTTCAATGACTAATATAGGATATTTTTCACTGAATTGTTTAAAAGCTTTCAAAATAATTTGTGTCTCTCCGCTTTTTAAGTTGTTTCCTTTCAACGTTTTAAGTAATTCTACAGAAAACGGCCATTTTGAAACAATAGAAATTCCAACGTACTCTCAATTGCGCGTGCGTAAGAATATAACAATGCTTATTTAATCTATTAAAATTGTAATTATATATTTTAAGATTCTCCCATATAACTTATATAGATATGTGCTAGATCATTTATATTATTATTATAATTATTGTTATTATAATTATTATTATGTCCCTTATTTCAAGTATTACAGAACGAACTACATGTCCTTACACGCTTAAAAGTAAAACAGTTATTCCACCAATAAAATAACTGCCATACATCTGGTTTGTTTACATTATAACAGGAACTTAGGTCGGAAGTGGTGTATAAAGTAATGTCCATGAGCAAATCTCTCTAACTAACTCCATAGGAATACCTTCCATTCCATTAACCTTTCACTTTAACGTGACGAACGCCACTTGGGCCTTACAGTGGAACGACCATTCGGAGAAGGATTTTAAGTATGAATCCCATACATACTTTTCGACCACATATGAGCATGGAGAGTCTTCCCGAATGAGGGATTAGCTCAATGTCAGGGCCACCTCCGAGACAACATAACATTACGACGAAACACGCCATTTACATACATTCATACTAATTATAGCGAATATGATGATGATGATGATGATGTTATAATGGATAGATGATGTTCGGAAACCGTCTGGGTCTTAAAGTTTCCTGATTTTTTTATTGAAAGGTCAGGCAAAATTCCGAGAAAAAATCCCGCTGGAAATTTGTCCCGACCGGGGGTTGATACTATTTATTTGGAATTTCAATAGGCTGTAATTTGCGTAATCTAACATATAAAAATTAATGTTTGTTTGATTGTTTGTTCGTACTTTATGCGCGGCCATACCGTTGATCCCATTGTGATGGGTTTTTTGCAAAATATTAAGGAGATTCCCGGGATGAACATAGGATATAAGAGAGTTGCGATACTCAACTCCTACACCCTTAAAAATCGCCCTTTGTAGTGAAAAACATGAAACATAATCCTTTTTGACGCTTAAATGGCTTACGCTGCCTAAACCATAACAAATACACAAAATTAATTTACACAGAATTGAATATCTCAAAACCTCTAGAAAAAAGTCCGCGACAGCATATGTTTATCTTTTACGGATAACCCACAATAGCCATTTTTGTAGCCCGGGATAAATAGATTCCCGGACAATCGTGCAGTGCCGATTGTGATGGGGCTTTTTGCAAATGTTCATCATTTTCGCTGGAAGGTTATAGGCTTTGTAGTGAAAAAGTAAAATAAATGTGGCTTTTTGTACATTTAAATGGCTTACGCTGCCTAAACCATAACAATACACCAAATTAATGTACACAGAATTGAATATCTCAAAAATATCTACAAAAAAGCCCGCGACAGCATTATGGATAACTCACAATAACAATTTTTGTCTTTCATTGATGCCAAAAAGATCGGGATAGCAGAGCAGCAGCACGAATAACTTGAAATAACGAATTTTGTCTTTCAGCTCATTTATGCCAAATGCATCGGGAAACGTAGATTTCCGGACAATGCCGGGTAATCAGCATGGAGTATCTAAAAATAATAACGATATAAATTTATAATTATTTTTCCTTTTACTTAGGCCTATTCAACTAAACGTAAAAACATTATCATTTATTTAGGTATAGCAGCGCACGACGGGTATTAGCTAGTAGAATATAAATAAAAATTAATGATGGACAATGACAATTTTAAAATCAAGGTAACAATTGTTAAGATATTTGTGTTGACTATTCGCTGTATGACAACTGCATTCGTATTGCACGATTATACGTATGCCGTTTTTGTGTTACTTCATTCATATATTGGCTAAGTAGGCAAACAATTCCACCCGTGTAAACGCTCCACTTATTTCTTGTGTTTGCGATTCAGATAAATAACTTTCAATGTCTGAGTGTACTTGGTTGTATAAGGTACCCTATAGCACCTACTTTATTCTGATCCTATTTATGGCAAACTCTCTTAGAGTGTCCCTGATCTGTTTAGTAATCTGCTGTGAGCGCGGGTCGTCATGTAATCCGGGACTTGGTTCGAACCTTATCTGACTTGCGGCAAGTTGTGTTATGAGATTTGCATAATGTAGGCTTTAGAGAACGATTTCTATTCCCTCTGGTCGCGGAATGATTGTATCATTATACAACAACATCAACTTCATTATCTTTGTATCATCATGTTGTCAGATCACATCAACTTTGCGGATCAGTAAATCATTCCAGATTCCCATTTCCAACTAGATCAGTTTCTACGAACACTTTTTAGCGAATTTCAAAGGAATGAAGCTATTAAGGCAGTTCTCATAAAAGCATTGTTTACACATCGTCATTGATCCTATCAGGTAGACATAGGAAAATACCATGACAAAAATGTATATGTTTATATATATAAAATTTCAATCTGCTATATTTGTGATTTATAGCCTTCTAACCGCTTATATTCATAAACATTTTTAGAAAAAGGTTTTCAGTTACAACGAGTGTTTAGCCACTGTTATGCTCTAAATATATAAGGGATAGGATTTCAATTTAAAAATCACCCTAGCCGTCGTAATTTTCGATTATTAACAAGGAATCTCAGTATAACTAACCAACTAACTAACACATTGGCTGGCACTATCGAACCCGTAGGTACACGGCCGTGCGGACATAAGCTCTACATACATCCCTATTCTGAGCTATTGTTTTCCAATCTTTCCCTGTATAATATACTTCCCTCAAATTATAGTTAATATTATTCTCCCATCCCATTCTTGGTCTACCAACTGGACGTTTTCCCTCTGGCTTTCCTACAAGAAGCTTCCATGCACGTCTTTCATTCCGCATTCGTGCCACATGTCCTGCCCACTGCAATGTAGGAGACTTAGCTGTTCTTATTATCTGGCTTCCTATAAAGACCACGTAGTTCACTGTTATATAGTTTTTATCCATTCACCTGTCTGTTCATCTTTCTAATGGTCCAAATTTTTCCAAAGAACTTTATTCTCAAATACTTGTAATCCCCTTTCCTTCCTTAAAGTAAAGTCCATGTTTCGCATTCATATAAATAACTGGTAGAATAATAGTTTTATATATTTTAAGTTTAACGTTTTTTTAAGGAGTTGGGACGTCGAGAGTCCTTGTAATGCATAATATTAGAACCTCAGTGTATGCTATTAAAATATGCTGAGGTAGGTATTGTCCAAGACACAGTAATATCCGACCATTAGAAGTGGCGGTTTACCTGAAATATGAAATTAAAATTGATTACAAACCGTCACAATGTATACCATACAATTTAATTAATATCTAATCTTCTTTTTTACTTATTAAACTAAAAAAAACATTTAATTTATTTAAGCGTAGTATTAGCTAGTGTATGTATATTTATAATATCTATATATACAAGCGTTACTGCTATAAAGTAAATATTCTCTTTAATAATTTGCTTAACTGTTATGTTAGCCGCTAGATGGCAGTCGGAAGATCTTTCCGCTACCTCTTGTGTGAATTGAGAATACTACATGTATAAGAAAATTGTATGCTTGTCTTGGAATTCTTGGGTAGCTCAGTTGGTTAGAGCGCTAAAGGTACAGACTTTAGAGACTCGAGTTCAAATCCCGACTCAAGCATTCTTTTTTCTTTTCATATCATATCATATATATATATATATATATATATGCTAACGCTCTAGCAGCCGCAATTTTTTTCGGAACCAAACTCGGCATATGTACTTCAATTAAAAAGAAGTATGGTCGAATTTCTAACCGGCAATGAACATTTCAAGTCTAGCGATCGTAATTATCAATTTTTCGCGAATACACTCAGTACATGCCATTCAAATAAAACGAGGAAGGCATTCTTGAAAAAAGAAATAAGCGATATCCCAGTGTTAGATATGGGAGCATTACCCGAAACTTGATATTATAAAATTGCTTTCTCAACCGTCATGTTTGCTTTGTTGTAATTTAACTGTATAATATATAATTTATCTATCTATCTATCTAGATAGATAGATAGATAGATAGATAGATAGATAGATAGATAGATAGATAGATAGATAGATAGATAGATAGATAGATAGATAGATAGATAGATAGATAGATAGATAGATAGGCCTTAGCATCTCCTTTGTTAGGTGTTACGAGACCAAGTTAATTTTGTTACGCCTATTACACTAAATATGTCATGAATGATATGCGGTCAATAAACCGATCCAATCAGACATCTAGTAGGCAACTAAGGTATTGCTAGATGAAGGAGGTAAGTAAATTTGCTTAGAGGCCTCTTTATTCAAGCTTCAGGAATTTTTACGAGCCTGAAAATCTTCAGACTCGGGATCCACAACTTCCTCACTTTCAAGGCCGGCGCTATATATAAATAATAAGAGTACTGTCTGCTAAATTCAAGAAAATTTATGTATTTATGAAATAAATAAATTACTTACCTAAATTAACTGAATAGCTGATTTGTTGATATCACTTATTTATTTAGCACTAGCACGCAGTACGATGTGTATCGTCTAAGAGACAGTTAAAAAAATGTTTTCGTCCTTACCAATGCCAAACAATGCCATTGTGGTGGTCGAATTATAACAACTGATCAACAATGCAAACTTTGATAAGCAGTTCTCGATAATCAGTTCTCAACAATTATGTTATTAATTATTATTAAAGTGTAACTTTTTTCAATGCCCCAGGTTGTCGTTTCGATATTTCTGGTATTTTCTCTCCAGGCATTGACTTAATTGTAACCCACTTCTGAAGTTGAGGGTATATGATGGGTGATAAATGATAATGAAGCGCCAGGAGAGTTCACTAGCCCATGAGGCTGGTCAGTTTAACATTATAAAATTAACAAAAATAATATACAAATCATCATCATCATCATCCAGGGATAAGCCTGTTGGCTCGTTCCGGTTTCATGAAAGCTAGAATTGTTAAAATTGTTCAGACCATCTTCTGTGTAGGCATCCAACATATATACAGCTCATACCCTGGCGAAATACGCACATGACCACCGACAACCGTATATTCCCTTTCCGTTCTCTCGCCGTTTCCTAGTTTGTTGTGCATTCTTTCCTAAAATCGGGATATTTTAAAACGCCGCGAGACGCGGGACAAATTGTTAAAAATCTGAACTGTCCCGCCAAAATCGGGACGTCTGGTCACCTTACTGAAAGGTAAAACATTACTCGACTAATGAAAATGCAGTCCATACATCTGATTTGTTTACATTACAACTGGAACTTGGTCGGAATAAGTATAACATATGAAATTATATAAATAGAGGAAAAGGTTGTATAAAATTGCCAAAAAAAATCTTAAACCAGCTATTTGCATTGATTAATTCCCGCTTAAAGAAGAAATATTTCTTAATGTAGTGTCTACTTTTAACGACTAGAAGGATTTAGTAATCTCCATTTTGTAGAGACGTTTAAATAGTTGAACGAACTTTATAGCGTACTTTACATTAAGCTAAGTACACTTTACATCAAGATGTCGTATTATCCTTGTTATTACTGTAACGCAAATTAAAGAAGCCGCAGTGCCGTGCTCAGGTGTTTGCATATAATTAACATGATAATAGCTGATACTTAATTATTATGAGGAGCCCTGGGAAATTGGTTCTCTTATCCTTACTCTTAAGTGGACTAATATATATTAATTATAAATTCACAGTTGAGCGTTCCACGTTTAATGAAGAGTCTTCTAGATAAGTCTTTCTTTCTTTCTTATCTTAGTAGGGGCCTAATAATAATAATAATAATAATAATAATAATAATAATATAATAATAATAATAATAATAATAATACACCTAATAATAGTAATAATAATTATTATATTCTGTAATGTTCTGTTTGAAGGCAGGTCTTTCACTACAATCATAACATTTTCATGCTATGCTTTGCAGCTTTACTAGGGAATTATAGGTGTGGTAGCTTCCCGTTGCTGTATATATATATATATATATATATATATATATATATGACATGATAGACCAGTGTTGACGTATGGTAGTGAAGCTTGGACACTAAAAAGACATCATGAAATCAGAATAACGGCTTGTAAAATGAGATTCATGCGCAGATCAGCGGGTTATACCAGATGGGATCGGAAAAGGAACACCGATATCTTAAAAGAATTGAAGACTACGCCAATTTTGGAATATATTAAACAGTACCAACTAAATTGGAAACACTATCTTGAAAGAATGAGTTCAAATCGGATCTCCAAAGCTGTTTTATTATATACCAAGAGGACGGAGATCTCTGGGCCGTCCTATGAAACGCTGGAGGGAAAATTTTCTATAGGATCATAACAGGCCAGGGCCTAATACTTGGAAGGAAGAAGAATATATATATATATATAATAGACATAGGCCTAATGATGATGATAATAATAATAATAATAATAATAGCATACAAGATTATGTTATTACCAGGTAAAATATCATAGTTGGTTGGGAACCATTGCGTCTGTATTCTGTTCACTCTGGTATGCATCGCAGCTGCGCACTAGGCTGCATTGCTGTCTTGCGCCGTCACATCGCATGCATACTCCGGTTTCAGTTAACTTGTGCTCACTACAGCATTATAATTCCAACCAAGGTACTTTCCCTGATCATTAGTATAAAATAAGCAAAGGAAAATCAACAACGCTATTAAAACGCGTTGGCTCTTTTAACTTTTTAATTTGGGTTTTTATTGACTATATGTAATACAATTTTATCACCAAGAAGATCCTATTTTAAAATATTATGGGTTAAATATATTTTAAGGGTGGCTTCGTGGCGCAAGCGGTTAGACGCTCGCCTCTCACCGCTGGGGTCCCGAGACTCCATGTGGGTTTCGTGGTGGACGAAACGGAGCTTAGGCAGGTTTTTCTCGGAAATGTCAAATGTGTTGAAAATGATCTCATGCAATGAGATTGAAACGACGACAAATTATTGAATAGATTGTATATTTGACTGAGATAACGAATTTATTATTATTATTATTATTATTATTATTGTTATTATTATTATTATTATTATTATTATTATTATTATTATTATTGTTGTTGTTGTCACCACGTGATGCAATCAAACATATTTCTGATGCAAGTGTATAATGAAATTTGATTGTGTTTTTTTTTTCACACAAAGTTTATTGGAATTATTCATACAGGATTGTTATTCGGACCAAAATATAATTTCCAAGAGGGATTTTAAGATAATTTATAGCATTGATAGTGTTCAGGAGAACATAATTCTGTATCTACTCTACATATAGAGCTGATTCATTAAACACTGAGTAATTGACTTTTTTTTTAACTACTCTGGAATATTGTGGAATGTTAAGCGAAATGTTGCAGTAAATGAAACTGTGAAATTATCGTTTGCTATGAAAATCGATACATAGTCCCCGACTATATGAAATATCACTTTTTTCTCATCTTTTTGTTTTAAATTCATGAATGATTTGGAATTATTTAAGAATAAAATTTCAAGAGACTAATTTCCAATATTATCAATTTATCAGGCAGAGTTACGTTGCAAAATACAGCGTTGTGATCATTAATGCAGGAGAGTGTAATTATTGTGTGGATGTGCACTTATTTGTTTTGTTAAGGTCTTTTCTGTTAAGAATTTAGGATGACGGGGTTAAATTCCTATACTTCGGAATTTTGTTGGTGATGTATTTATTCATTTGAGGATGATTGAATATAATTCGCATAGTTTTAACATTGAATTGGTGACATCTTTCTTTTGGAAGGAAGTACTATCCTAGAATTACATTCATTTGTTCCTAATTTGGCGATTAGTTCCGTAGAAAAAAACACGTAACCCTAAATTCACAACACATGTATATGTCTATCTGCCTGTTGTAAGTACCCCGCATACAGTTAATTAGCATATATGGAAGAGCCAGTGTTTTTATACACTTTCAGCATTCAAGACTGAAAGCGTATAAAACACTGGCTCTTCCAACTCTTTTGTATGGTAGCGAAGTATGGACTTTGAAACAGAAGGATATACAAGACTTAGATCTGCTGAAATGAGATATCTTCGGAGGACTGCAGGATACACACTACTAGATCACAAAAAAAATGAAGATATCTTAGAAGAATTACACATGGAATCTTTAGAAAACAAAATTTCTGATTATAAGTCAAGATGGATGCAACATGTTCATCGAATGGAAGATCACAGAATACCCAAACAAATGTTAAGATATCAACCTGCAGGAAGAAGAAGACCAGGACGTCCACTCAAAAGACTTCTGGATGGTGTTTCTCTTGAGGCCGAAACAGTCAACAAATGGCCAAATTCGTGAATGTACTATGATGATGAGGGGCACGCCGTAGCGTAGTGGTTAAGGCACTGCGCTACAAGCCGGAAGGTCGAGGGTTCGAGTCCCGGTGGGGTCAGGATTTTTAAACTGACCCAAACCTTCTGGCGGCACTATGGCCCTGGGGTCGACTCAGCCTCTAACTGAAATGAGTACCAGACGGTTGTTCTGGGGTAAAGGCGGCCGTCACGCAGGGCTGACAACCCGGCTGACATCAAGTGCCGATTGTCAAGAAAAAGTGGGAGCCTTAACCTCCTACTGCCCCAAAAGGCCTCCTGAGGCCTGTAGTGGGATCACTTTACTTTTTACTATGATGATGATGATATATATATATATATATATATATATAATAAGGCGCTATAACTTCAGTTGGTGAATGCTTTGGTCTTCTCAACCAGTTCTTTCCACACCTTTCTATTCTAGACAAATTTGTTCCAATTTTTTTATCTAAATCAATTTTATACCATTTACGCCATCTTCCCATATTTTTTGGGTCGTACAGTATTTAGGGATTAATTGCTTCCATTTGTAGATTTTTTTACCATCCTTTCATCATCCGTTCTATATATTAGTCCAATCTAGCTTAATCTTTGTGCTTTAATGAAGTTAATTATAATTCTGTTTTGATAATTCTGTTTATTTCTTTATTTGTTAGAATTTTCCATTATACGTCCTGATTCCTTATTGCTCCAAAGATTTTTCTTATTACTTTCCTTTCAAAGACTAAAAGCGTTTGCTGTTCTGCTTATTTAAGGGTCGGTTTCACCAACAGAGGTAACCGTATTACGCCAGTGTAAGCTATGCATTATACACAGGGAAAACTGGCGTAATACAGTTACCTCTGTTGGTGAAATTGTCCAAGTTTCACTAGAACAGGTTACAATAGGTTATAACTGTAAAGTAAGTTTAAATAATGGTAAATTTGCATAAAAAGCGTTGTTATCAAGTGATGTTCGATTATTTATTTCTTCTTTAATCGGATTTGTGTTGTTTACTATTGTTCCTAGATACTTAAATGAATTCACTTGTTCCACATTTATTCTCTTATCAAATGGTTGTATTCTTTTTAGAATAGATTTAGATTTACTTAACCTGGTGGAGTTAAGGCCATGTGGCCTTCTCTTCCACTCACCAGCACAAACATATGTTACATTTAAATACAAAAATTACAATAATAGTACATACTAAACAATTCATTATCTGTCAAACTGAACAATAATGAAAATAATGTCTAATAATACACTAAAATTAAATACAATTAAATTAAACAATGAAATAATGTATACAGAAAGGAATCTGTATGTCGCTTTGTCTATCTCATTATCTATATTTCTGCCTATTTTTCTCTTTATCTCTCTCATACTTATAATTTTCTCTCTATACCTTTCTCACTGCCAATCAATCTGTATATCTATACCTACGTATATCCATAGTATTTCTGCCCGAGGGCATGTCTTTCACTGATACAATATCTATTTATCTTACTACCTATCAATATATCTATTTGTCCATCTATTATCTATATATTTATCCTTCCACCATCCGTCCGTCCGTCTAACTGCATATATACTTTCTCCTTTCTGTCTGGCTGCGAATTTATATATGTGCCTCTATATCTGTCTATACATAAAACACTTGCACTCACTTATTCACACACACACACACACACACACACACACACACACACACACACACACACACACACACACACACACACACACACACACACCACACACACACACACACACACACACACACACACACACACACATACACACACACATGCAGAGCTCGCACGCTGCATATTCACAATTTCGCCTGTCTATACAACCAAGGTTATTTCCATTCGTCATCATCATCAACATCACAAACTTTTTGATCACATCTCTTCTTTGGTCGCCCAAGTAATCTGCTACCTTTAGATTAGTAATATAGGATTAGCTTAGGGATTCCTTTTTAAGACATACCTTCACACGCTAATACCAGATAGTCATACTAGATAGTGGTATTGTAATTTAATAATTTTTTATTTGATTACATGGACCATAAGCACATTTTAAAGGTACAGGGAATAAACCAGGTAAATCACTTTTCCATGAACTAGAAAAATGATTTTTAATTATACAACGTATGTGCTTATTTATCAGTATGCCAAATTTTGAAGACAAAACAAACTCATAACTACATTTTTTCATACATTGTTTCACACTCCCAAAAGATGGTTCTTTCCATGGCGAATCTAATGACACCTGAAACTCCATTTCGACAACAAATTGTCTTACCTGGTTCTTTCCATGCACCCTTTATTTATGTTTTTATTTAATTATTATAGTGAAATTCATACATTTAAAATATAGGCATAATTAATTTCATCCGCCCGCTCTTCAGTTCAACAATCCATCCATCTAAATAATTTCTGTGCACATGTGTTACATTATAAGATTACACTTTTATATCGATTGCATCAATTTATTTCGAAGAGAAAAATTCGTAAATTGTCCGTATCATGGATCTTCAAAATACTCGTCTTACTGTCAGCAATTTTAGTGACGTATTAAATATACCGGAATCGGTTTTGATACTTTCTCGAATCTCACCGTTTCCTGCAGCTAGTGAGTTCCGATTTCCCTCAAGGTACATTCATCAATCATTGCAAGTGTCACATATATCTAGCGTCTCTGTTTGCCTTCTGCTTCGACACCTTATCAAAAAACTCTTCAATTCTTTTGAGAAATGTTACAAAATTTCTGGACCAGTGCCAATAAATGACAGGAATTTAGAGCGATATTTATAGGTTTAAATGTCTTGAGATACCTACCTTTATACTCACATGGAAATTAATGTCTTCAACTTTATTTATTACTTATTTTCAAAGACTCTGGAATAGAGAAGAGTTAAGTGCAGCTTTCATGAGAAATGAATACAAGAAAAGAAAGAGAAGCGTCCAGCCTGTGACTATTATGTAGAAGAAACAAGACGATAGACATACATTACAGAGGACTTTAAAAATAGTATGCGAAGCATCGTAACATTATTGTATATAGAAGGTCGAATTAATTATACTTATTATCATAAAATATATATAAAAAACTTAATAAAAGTAAAGGTTAATAAAGACGTATCGATTTCTTTTTCTATGAAAAAAAGGGGAAAAAAAAACAGGGACAAAGCTTAAAGGGCATTTCTTGAACTCTTGTTCATGGAAATAAAATTCCAAATAATAAAGAAGACAGTTAAATAGTATGCTTTATATTTTTGAAGAGGAGGGAAAAAGTATAATGGGAATTTCTTGATCTTCTCTTGTATATTTTATATAAAGTAAAGTAAAAGTGATCCCACAACAGACCCGGAGGTCCTTGGGGTAGTAGGAGGTTAAGGTTCCCACTTTTTCTAGACAATCGGCACTTTATGTCAGCCGGGTTGTCAGCCCTGCGTGACGGCCGCCTTTACCCCAGAACAAGCGTCTGGTACTCATTTCCGTTAGAGGCTGAGTCGACCCCAGGGCCATAGTGCCGCCAGAAGGTTTGGGTCAGTTTAAAAATCCTGACCCCAACGGGACTTGAACCCTCGACCCTCCGGCTTGTAGCTCAGTGCCTTAACCACTACGCTACGGCGTTATATATATATATATATAATGTCGAAAATGATACTCAAATAGTCTTCTTCTTCATATTCTTCTTCTTAAGGCGCTAAAACTCCTTCTGAGCCTTGGCCTCCCTCAGATGATGGCTTTACTACTCTTCTCCCATCTTGATTTGGGTCCCTATTATTGTAGTGTTAGAAAATTTATCTTTTAACGCCTTTCTTGACACTCTCCCATCTTCCATTGTATATTCTATATTCATTATATGGCAAATCCAGTGAAATATTTAATCTCCATGTCTTCCACTGTGCTGTGTTTAGATATATATCTCCCCCCACTCTCTCTCTCTCTCTATATATATATATATATATATATATATAGAGAGAGAGAGAGAGAGAGAGAGAGAGAGAAAGAAAAATTAACGCCGAGCTGGAATTTGAACCCGGGACCTGTAACTTTATATATTATCTCTATGAGACATCCCAATGCAAATATTAATTTTCCTTTCCTTATTTACAATTCTCTTTCATAAGATAAATATATATATATATATTATATATATATATATATATATATATATATATAGTTCCTAATCTATCTTCACAAATTGAGATGTGTGATATGCCCCCGGCTGGAGCAGCGTGGTGCATTCTATGAGACGTTTGTAGCTTCTCCGATTAGCTGTTTCAGGGAGGGGACATCCTCATCTCCTACTAATCTACGACCTCATCAGGCAGACTACAATTGTCGCCAAACAAGCTAAGGTTAAGGATAAACAAAGGTATTTGCAGATAAGGAGCATTAATTGCTTCCAGCATGTAGCATATTGGACGATGCCATTCTTGGTCGGTCACTTGCTACTACTACTACTACTACTACTACTACTGCTACTGCTACTGCTACTACTACTTACCTTCATCGCTATTGTTCTGTTTAGATCCAAATATTTCTCAAAAACTTTCTTTAAAAGACATGCAATGTATTTTTCATCTTCTCTGTCATTGTCCAGGTTTCATTTTCGAAGCTTAAGACCGGCATAATTAGTGTTTTGTATAATCTTATTTTAATGTTTGCTTTTTGATCCAGTGAATGAGGTGGAATAAAACAAAGATGTTTTTCTCCTTTAATTTGTATACATATTTATGAAAATATGCATGAGACATAATTTTTGTTTTATCGGCTCCGAACATATAATAGTTTTAAAAGGAGCAAGCGTTACAATGAACTCACGCATATATAGTACATACCTTTAGAGTATTTTTCCAGATATTTTCATTGCTCTCTGAATTGGCTGATCTATCCATGGGTGCTAAATATGACTAGTCGACGACATATCTATAGTTTTCGTAGACTATTTAACTCATGTCACAAATGGGAATCAATGACCAATCACGTTGCAATGAATTTTGTTTTACAACCAATGGCAGTCGTGTTTCACCTAACTCTTTATCAATTTCTTTTTATAAGTTCCTGCTCTTGTGATAAAGAAAGTTCGTCCTTTTTAATATTCTGAACAGGTCAGAGCATTATTTTGCAGTGACTGACTCTCCAACAAATACATTGAATATAGCAAACAATGAACAGATTCCTTCGAAATACTATGTAAGAGAACAACACAGTTCAAGACCAGGGCAAGCAACTGCAACGACCAACTTTAGATGTATATTCTCCAAGGTGTGCAGCCAATATTAGCTAGTTTATCACCCATGGAGAAATTTCTCTTCATGAATAAACTATATACTCTATGCCTTGCATAGGTTAAATTCCATTGTAAGACGGACTACTAAACAAATGTGTGAATTTTACTCACTGAAGACAATGAGACTCATGCTGCGCCGTTCGGCTTTCGGACTCTCTGCTTGCCGACGGTGCAGCTTTTGACGTCCTGTTTTGATGTGGGAAGGTCCACAGTTTTTCTAACCACTTACCTTTCAATAGAATTTACTTGTCACCGTAAGGCTGAGATTATATGAACCACAACCCTAACTCGATAGCCCAAAAGGAATTTGCTGCAATGAATCCCTAAATAGGGAGCAGTATGCAGCACATGGACGGTGCTAGTTCATTCGAACTACACAATTGATAAATGTTTGTTCAATAATTGTGTTTTTAAATAATTATTTTACTGAGTAGTTTACTAAAAAATAAATTAATAATCTATAATGCTAGTTACAATATGCAGTTTTCTCCACTAGGGTGCATTCTTACAATATTGCGATCCTATTTGGCAATAAATAATATGATCAAGTTGCAGAGAATGAACAAATTAAACATGACCAAACATTTCTAATTTGTTTTGAAACATCGCCGTTTACATTACATATATAAATACTTTAAAATATCGGTATCTATATCTAAATAATGATTTTTGAGTAAACAGCTTAATTTTATTCGTTAAATAGTCTTAACAAATGCCACTCTTGATTTCAAATCCTCTATATAAATTCGATGATTTGGAAATCACTCGTGACATTACTTATAATTAGAGCGAGGGATTTTGTGAAATTTCATGTTTTAAACTATTTGTCAGAGAGCGCTGAGATTAAGTATCTTTACATTTTATGATATGTAGAATCAAATAAGACCATAAAAAATCTTCATATTTCTTAATATTTTGGCAAAAATGTTCATATTTTAGTGAACATTTCATACTCCTTCATATTTTTCAACTTTCAAATTCCGGATTTTTTTTTTCAATAAAAGTTCTAGGAATTCATTAAAATATTTTTCAATTGAATATATTTACGTAGTTTTTGATAGTGCAATGTGGTAGACAAGTGAAAATTCTTCAGTATCCTTTCTGAACAAGATAAATTTATAAAAGCAAATAATTGGATGAGGAGCCACAGAGTGACAGTGTCAGATGGAGGTTTTTGTCCTAAACTCGATCACCAGAAAGAGAACTTCAGCCTAGATGAATATGTAGACAATGTTGGAATTTCTATAGTCAGGTATAATAGCTGTCAGCTCGTTCTTGCTACCTGAGGGCAGTCCTCATTTTGTGAACTGATTAAGTAACTCAATGGCACTATCGAAATTGAAGATGTATAAAGCATCAGGTTCAGATGAGATCCCAGCAGGATACGTCGGGAATTTACCGTCGAGTTAGCAGCTGCGAACAGGGTTTTCGCAGAAATCGAGCCGCGCGCATTCATTTGCGAACCAACGCCGCTCGGAACTAGGGTTAGGCTGACTTCAATGTCGGCCTACTACAAATACCGACAGCTGCTGCTGCAGCGTCAAATTCCCTGCTGCGAAGGGAATAAAAAATCGCGAGCTACAGCGCGTAAATTTGTAGTCAAAGGAATCGACTCAGGCGTGGATCCAACCGAGATCCAGGACGACCTCAAAGGTCATGGCCTCGAAGTCTTTCAGGTGGTCAACATGATCACTGGGAGGACCAAGAGGCCGCTGCCAATCTTTATCGCAGTCCTGGCGGAAGGCTCCAATGCAGCGGATATCCTCAGAATAAATCGCCTCTGCCACTATAAAGTCAAAGTGGAAGCGTACCGCCGTGCTAAGGTTCCCAAGCCTGCCGCGCGCCCCAAAATAGTAGTACAGGCCATCCCTGCTACTGATCAACAGGCAACCCCAGTCGAGCTTGCTCCTGCTGCCCTACCTAATAGCTTAGGTTCGGAGGTGCCCATTGCCCTCCGACCTGACTACACTAGAAGGAAGAAAACAGTAGTTTAGGCCACCCCTGCTGCTGATAAACAGGCAGTCCCAGTCGAGCTTGCTCCTGCTGCCTTCCCTAATAGCACAGGTTCAAAGGTGCCCCGTGCCCTTCGACCTGATCTCCCTGAAAGTAAGGATTTATTCACATCAGCGGCCTCACAAATAGAGAACGTAAGCTGGGCCACAGCTAAGCCCAAAAGACAAACAGCCGTGGGTACTCAAACTGTCCCGGTTCCGTCCAAATCTACAGCCACTCAGGACGTAGTAAGAAGGCCCTATCATGGTCGATAGAAAAGTGGGAACCGATGTCACCTGTACATGTTGGCGTGAATGCCCATACTTCAGTCATAACCCAAATATGAATCTCGCACACACTCTTGGCTCATGCTTAAATGCAATAATATACGAGGGCCAAGAAAGCTTAGATCTACACATTGATTTAACCTGGGATGGAGATTTTATAATCGACAGTAACGCCTACTCCTTCTATGGAGTCCCATTGGAGGAAATGCGACGAAATAGGTGAATTACCGGCTATGCACCTTAAGAACCGGACGGCCCGGACCGATTTTGGCCATCTTTCGATAACTTACCACTTAACTTCACCCCTACTCTGCCAAGGTTTTCGGTGGTTTTCCTTGGCGCGAAGACAAATGTCGGAGTAGGCCCCTAGTCTCCACCAGTAAATTTAAATTTAATCTATCCCCAATTTATTCTAAATTCAAAATTTTATATTCAAAATTATTCCCCAGAACCTAAAATTACAATTTCTAATTTTATTTCTCATAGCAAAATTCTTCTTTAACAAGCTACTCTGCTATTGGTTTCGGTGGTTTCCATAGCGACAAGGTGAATACCGGAGTAGTCCCCTAGTTCCCACCAGTAACTTCATTCTTTCACTACTGAGCCGGGCGGGGAATTGAACTTCGTTTCTGGGACTGGAATAGCACCTTCGACGCCTGCTACAGGAAGCGCCGTACTCAAAGGATTGGCTTTACTCAGACCTGCAATAACACCTTCCTCCGACGTGCATGAACACCTTGGATACACTCACACACAAACACACACACACTGCCATGGTTTCACACTCATTTCACTCAATTCCTTTCTTTTCGGCTCTCTTCTTCTAAATTAACGGGGCAAAAGGGCGAAAGCCCTGGTACCCGAGGATGGCCTCGGCCATCCTAAAGGAAATCTGTAGCCGCAACAGTCTTTTGGCTGTCTGCCGCATTCAGACTATTCCATGTTCTCTCAGATCCCAGCAGAACTGATAAAATCAGGGGGAGAAAAATTGATGGACAAGATACGTTGGTTTGCTTAGTATGATTTGGGAAAAAGAAGCTCTTCCAGACGAATGGAAGGGACCAATTATCGTACCAATTTATAAGAAAGGAGATAAAACTGATTGCAACAACTACAGGGGCATCTCATTACTTTCAACTTCGTACAAAATTCTAACAAATGTATTAGTAAGCAGACTTACTCCCTATATTGACGACATTCTAGGAGATCATCAATGTGCATTTAGAAGAAACAGGTCTACAACAGATCAGATTTTTAGTATAAGACAGATTTTAGAAAAGAAATGGGAATATAATGGTACTATACATCAACTATATGTAGACTTCAAAAAAGCATATGATTCAATTAAGAGGGAGAAGTTATATAGTATCCTGCTGGAGTTCGGAATTCCTAAAAAGTTAGTTAGACTTATACGAATGTGTCTAAATGGCACAAAGAGTAGGGTGCGTGTAGGCAAAGAGTTTTCAGACACTTTTGAAATCCAGAATGGGTTGAAGCAAGGAGATGCACTATCTCCTCTACTATTTAATTTTGTACTAGAGCATGCCATTAAATCTTTAGAGAATGAGGAAGGCTTACAACTCAATGGTATTAATAAGCTGTTAGTTTATGCTGATGATGTAGTACTACTGGCCGATAGCGAGGAGATACTAAAGGCCAACACGCACACACTATTGAGTAACACTAAGAAATTAGGACTGGAAGTAAATATCAATAAAACTAAATATATGGTCACACGTAGAAATTCATTATATAATGGAAATGGACAGCTAATGACAAATGAGGGAAATTTTGAGGAAGTGGCTGAATTCAAATACCTAGGAACAATAATCACAAATAGGAATGAGATGCACAAAGAAATTAAACATAGGCTCAATTCTGGAAATGCGTGCTATTATGCATTGCAGAGACTTTTGATGTCCCAACTCCTTTCAAAAAACGTTAAGCTGAAAATATATAAAACTATTATTCTACCAGTTAGGCCTATATTATATGGGTGCGAAACATGGACTCTTACTTTAAGGGAGGAAAGGAGATTACGAGTATTTGAGAATAAAGTTCTTAGGAAAATTTTTGGACCAAAGAGAGATGAACAGACAGGTGAATGGAGAAGACTACATAACAATGAACTACATGGTCTTTATAGGAAGCCAGATATAATAAGAACAGTTAAGTCTCGTAGACTGCGATGGGCAGGACATGTTGCGCGTATGGGGAATGAAAGACGTGCATGGAAACTTCTTGTAGGAAAGCCAGAAGGAAAACGCCCAATTGGTAGACCAAGAATGAGGTGGGAGAACAACATTAACTATGACTTGAGGAAAGTAGATTATACAGGGAATGATTGGAAAGCATTAGCTCAGGATAGGGATGTATGGAGAGCTTATGTCCGCGCGGCCATGAACCTACGGGTTCGATAGTGCCAGTGAGTAAGTAAGTAAGTAAGTAAGTAATGGCAATATCGAACCCATTGGTAGGAAAGACTGCTGCTGCTAAACTTGAAGCAGTGCTTTGTGAAATTAGTAAAGTTAATGTAGGTAACTCCAAGTGCGACAGGCCTAGAAGGCCCTTGGCTCACCATCCGGCTGCTGGCCTGACATGTGTTAATCACAGAGGTGGACGATCATCTAGCCAGTGTAGGGGTGACATGTGGTCTGCATGTCGGGTCCCCAGCCGTTATAGCTGGTATTCTCAACCTGGACTCGCTACTTATCGTAGCTACCCAAATGCCTCACGATGCTGGGTGGGCACCGGTCCCATACTGGCCGAAATTTCATGAGAAAAATTCCTTCCCCCATGCAGACTCGAACCAGGGCAATTCCCGTAGCTATGCGCCAAGACTTCCTGCCTTAACCACTCGGCTACGGCGCGGGACAGAACATTTTTCTCACCTACATCAAATTATTAAATATAGTATGATGCAAGTATGCTGCCATAACATCGTGTGATGTTGAGCATAATTCTTCATCATTCAAAACAATTCTGACAGACAGGCCTTATAGTTTTCTATCAGAAAATATAGAAAATATAACTTCTGTTTACGAGTATTACGAACAGAATTAACAATTGGATTGTTCAAAGCACAATTAGACCAAGACTTTAGACACTGTTGGACACATTTCATGAAAAAAATAATGTTAAAATAATTATAACCACATTTCACCATGTTTGTAGTTCAATATTAAATGTAACTGTAAATGCAAATAGAGTTCTGAAACAATCCCTAGAATCAACTATGGACTAATAACTTTTAACATCTTGTTTCTCCAAATATGACATACCGGAATGGCTTACTTGTATTCTAAATCGTCCAATTTAATGTTATTGTTATATTTGCATCTACAGGAATTTAATATCTTCATGCAATGTAAAAGTAGCAATAATCCAAACTGTACATGCTCTAAACTTTGTTAGTGCTATATTTTATGGAAACCTGTTTGTTTTGGTTGCAATGTTTTGTTTCTTGTATATGTTTGGATTATAATTAAATATCATTCAATACATTAATTAATTGTATTGTATACAACCTCTCAGTTTTGATTTATGAAGGTAAAGTGATTCCACTAGAGTCTTGGGAGGCGTTTGGGGTAGTGGCATGTTGAAGCTCCCATCTTTCTAGACAATAGGCACCAGATGTCCGCCGGGTTGTCGGATCTGCCTTATGGCCGCATTTGTGCCCAGAACTTGCATCTAGTACTCACTTCCATTAGGATCTGAGTCGACCCCAGGTCCACAATGCCACCAGAAGGTCTGGTCCAGCTAAAAATCTTGATCTTATCGAGCCTCGACTTTTCTGTTAGTACCACGTTTTCTTATACAACTGTGCTATGGAGGGATCCATTAACAATTTTTCAGATCATAAATATGATATTTTATATTGGGTTATAATTAATGAAAAAGCTAATTAAAATTGAAATACAGTGAACATCTTGATTTCTTGAGCTATAAATAAGTTCTGTTTATCTCATTTATGTGCTGGTATGTATGCTTATAAGTTATAGTGGGCCTATTTATATAAATATATGTAAAACGTGTAGTAAATAGTAGTTTCATAATATTTTTGTGTCATAATTTTCATAGTTTGTCTTTATGATTTCATATTTTTGTATAATTTTCTTCATATAATTCCTCGCTCTACTTATAATAGATTTTTTTTACATACATTTATTATGGATTACTTTATAATAACGGGAATGACACGAAATATGATATTTTTGTTGTAGGACTATTTAATGCAAGGAGTTCAAACTTAAAATAAAATTAACTCTAACTCACTGGCACTATCGAACCTAAAGATTCATGGCCACGCGGATATAAACTCTCCATACATCCCTATCCCGAGGCAATGTTTACCAATCATCCCCTGTATAATTACTTTTCTCAAATCGTGGTTAATGTTATTCTCCCATCTCATTATTGGTCTACCAACTGGGCGCTTTCCCTCTGGTTTTCCTATAAGAAGTTTCGCCATTAGTGCCACATGCCCTGCCAATCACAGTCTACGAGACTTCACTGTCCTTTTTAAAAATAGGCTATATATTTCATATTTTATTATTTACTAGGCAGCTCCATGTCACAAGCAATTAGACGCTCGCCTCTCACCGCTGGGGTCCCGAGATCGAGTCGGTCATTCCATGTGGGATTCGTGGTGGACGAAACGGAGCTTGGACAGGTTTTTATCGGGGTTTCTCCCGTTTTCCCCTGCCACAATATCATTCCACCATTTCTCCATATTCACCTCATCCATTTCGTTTCATTTCGTTCATCTGCCCCTGTGATGGTGCGTCAGGCATGTCGGCCGGCACCCTTGTCATTCACAGACCTCTATATAAGTGGCTTCATCTCATCTAATCCCTCGACCCGACCCTGAGTTGGACACGAGTTGAGGACATTTTATTTTATTATTTACTGTAATATTTTAATTTTAAAATACCGCTAAATTGATTTGCTGTTTAAGCGCTCAAAAGCATCAGTAACTAAATTAAACGCTTTGTCTATGTTGGTCAGATACGGAAGTTCTGTGTGTTGGTGTATAGACAGAATGAACCTCCTACATACAAAGAGCAAGAATGTTTGAAATCCAATTTAAAAATTGATTAGAATTATTGAACATGGATATATATATAGTTGAATAAAACAGCTCTACTATCCATATAGGAAATTGTCAACAAAGCCTTATGGAAAGGTCAGAATGTGATGGACGATGCCCAGAGGACTTGGTTATTGGGAGTGTGTGAATGATGAAATAATGTTGATGCAATTTATAGCTTTGTAATTATTGTAGCGATGCCATCAAACCTAATATACTTTGCAAGTGTTTACATACAGGCACGAGTTAATTTTAACTGTCATGTGGCGAAATTAACTTCCTTCCTATCCTCTCCACTCCAATTTATTGCATCAATGTATTTCCAATATTGTATTTACTCCTGATTTATTTGTTTGTTCGACACTGGCTGATTTAGAAAGTCTATGAGAATTATGACACCAACAATATTACTGCTACGCCCACCGCTGTGGTCTCGAGGTAGCGTGCTACCTTGTCACGCAGCGGGTCTGGGTGTGATCCCCGGTCGGGAGTAATTTCCTGGGGGGGGGGGTTTTCCTCACCTGTAAGATAAATGTCAGGAAACTTTAAAGCCCAAACGGTCCCCGAACATCAACTGGCCATCATTATCATCAGTATCATATTCGCCTAATTAGCTTAAGTTTAGTTTAAGCCTCTCCTGGCGCATCATTACCACCATCTTCAACTCACATATCGTCAGGGCAGTAACTCCGCCTTTCAGGCGCCCCAACCTCAGAAGTGGGTTAAAAGTACGCCGTGCCAGGACAGAACACCAAAAATATCGAAATGACAACCTAGGGCATTTGGAGAAACCATATTACTATCACTGCTAATAATATTACTAAAGTACTGCTGCTACTGCTAATACTACACTGCTATTGTTATGGTCCCGTAACACAATTTGAGAAAATAAAAGAAATTTAGATAAATACACTATAACAAATATAATAAATTAAATGGCATAATAAAAAGAAATTTTGGAAAATCAATGTCAACAGAAACCAAATTAAGATTACATGATATTGTTTCAAAACCAGCACGTAAATATGGAAGTGAAATTTGGGTCCTGAATCAGAGAGATAAAGAGAAATTGGAAGCAACACATATCAGATTTTTGATACCACTTCTTGGATTCACAAGGTTAGATCATCAAAGAAATACAGATATCAGAAAAAATTGAAAGTCGAAAATATATTAAATGATATAACCAAATATCAACAAAATTGGAAACAACATGTTTTGAGAACTGAATGGGGAAAATTACCTAAACTATCTCTACGATATCAATCACAAGGAAAGAGAGATTTGGGAAGGCCACGACGTAGATGGATTCACCAACATCACCTTGAGTAAATTACAGGCTGCAGATCCTAAAATGTTCATAATGATGATATCGTCCCTACAGCTATAGTAGAAGTATGGCCATAATAGAAGTAGTAATAGTAGTAAGATTAATAAAATTCATGTAAACATTCCATTGAGGTATTGGTCATAAAATTAAAATTATAATATAAAATTATAAAATTGTTACCTAGTGGGTGCATCTCTACAACTTTATAAACTATTGTTTGTCTGTAGGCTTTTCGGAACTAGTCCTATCATCAGCAGAAAGAGAAGGAGATATTTTATTTATTTATTTACTTATTTTACCCGATGGACCGTAAGATATTTTCTTTTACTTCACCAAGGTTAAATTATACATATCCATCCATCCATAGTATTTCTGCATGAGAGCAAGGTCCTTCACTGCTATCATAATATTTTCATGCTATGCTTTGCAGCTATATTAGGGAATTATAGGTGCGGTAGCTTCCCGTTGCTTTCCGCACCGGTGAAGGATGATGATGACTATTTAACTCATGCCCCAAATGGGAGTCAATGACCAATCACGTTTCAATGATTTCTGTTTTACAACCAATCAGAGTCGTGTTTCACCAAATATTTATCAGTGTTATAATTACCATATTAAAGAAAGCTCCTCCTTACAATATTGCGTTCCTTTGGCAATAAATAGTATGATCTGGTTGCAGTGATAAACAAAAGAAGCAGTAGAAGCGTACCTATCGTTTCTCATTTGTAAACATCGCCGTTTACATTAAATATATAAATATTTTAAAATAACTATAGTTAAATAATGATTTGTGAGTAAACAGCTTAATTTTATTCGTTAAATAGTCCTAACAAATGCCACTCTTGATTTCCAAATTATCTAGATAAATTCACTCCTCACTTCGTGAGTCGTGAATTTATCGATAATTTGGAAATCACTCGTGGCATTACTTATGATAATGATAAGGATGATGATGATGATGACTGGATGATTTTCGGGGACCGTTGGGCCCTAAACTTCGTGATATTTGTCTTACAGGCGAGGAAAAAAACCCGAAAAAACCTCACCCAGGAGCCTGTCCCGACCGGGAATCGAACCCGGGCCCGTTGCGTGACAAGGCAGCACGCTACCTCGAGACCACAGCGATGGGCATTATACATATAATAGGTAACACTTATAAATTACCTATATGATGGTTAATGATACGTAATTGGTAGGCCTATAGGCTACACAATATAGAGTTGACAAGGGAAAGAAAGAAAAATAATAATAATAATAATAATAATAATAATAATAATAATAATAATAATAATAATAATAATAATTAATAATAACAACAATACTAACCTATAATTTGGTTAAGTAATTGGCTTGTAAAGACATTTAAAAATATTAAGGAATAATAAAAGTAGCCTATACATGGTACACGGTTATATATTATATTATCTAAGGAAATATGTAGTGAGTATTTTTAACTGTTTTTGAGTCGGGCAGTCCTTGATGTTTGAGAAAAGGGAATTCCAGAGTCGAGTGGCTGAAACAAGGAAGGATGATGAATAGTGAGACGTCGATGTAGAGGAACAGCTAGAGTTAAGTTTTCTCTCGATCGTGTGTTTAAGTTATGGTGGGAAGATAGCGAATGGAAGCGAGTAGAAATATAAAGGGTGATCAGGTGGACAAAATGTTGTATAAGAAGCTATGTATCTTTCGCCTGTCTTCCAATCGGAAGCAAGACAACATTTCAAATACTGGAGTTATGTGGTCTGCTTTACGGAGGCTGCATATATAACGTATTCAAGCATTTGACCCTGAATGCAATACTGTAAAAACCTGTCTCCTACTCCTACTCCTTCTCCTGGTGATCGGACTAGTCCCGAAAGTACTACAGAGAAACAGTAGTTTGTGAATTTGAGGAGACTTAAATCAGTTATGCCAAGAATATAATTTTAAAATATTAAAAGCAAAAAAAAAAAAAAAAAAAAAAATGGTATTTTGGGGAAACTAACATATAAGATCAAAAATCATAATAGACAACAAACCTCTGGAACAAGTAACAAATTTTAATTATTTGGGTTCTAATTTTACTATAAATACAAAAACTCAAAAAGACATAAATATGAAACTGTCAAAATTTCAAATGATATGCGGAACTGTACATAAAACAAAGAACAAAACTAGAAGATACTAGATTGAAGTTGTATAAAACATTGGCAGTTCCTACATTACCTTATGGGAGTAAAACTTGGGTAATGACCAAAAAAATTACAAAGAATACAAAGCGTAGAAACGAACTTCCTTAGAAGAACAAAAGGCTGCACAAGAATGGATCGGATAGAGAATGGAGATATAAGAACAGAGTTAAATATATATCTATTGAATGATACAATCAAGGAATATAGAGATAAATGCTTAATGCACGTACAAAGAATGAATGTAACAAGATAACCAAAAGCATCATTTATCTCTATATTCTTTGATTCAAGAAATGTAGGAAGACTAGTGAAAAGATGGACAGAACAACTGTGAGGCGAAACAGGCAATTTGCCTATTCCGTGAAGTGAAGAAGAAGAAGAAGAAGAAGAAGGAGACGAACCTATTGGTAAAAATTTTATAATTTTATATTATAATTTTGATTTTACTGCTAGTAAGACTAGTAGCAGTAGGACTGTTTAGTGATAGTAGAAGTATTACCATTAGTAATGCTAATAATATCGTGCTTAAATTATCTCGAGAACTATTTCGGCGATAGTATTGCTGCCGAAAGAGTTACCCATGTCGGGCAGGTCGAAGGCGACAAGCTAGACGAAAAAAAATACCTTCGTCGAAAGAATACTTTTTACACCGTAAAAATGCAACCATCAAGAAACGCGAACATGGGTTCCTGTGGTAAAATTTTTCAGAGGTAAAAAAAGTCCCCCATTTGATTCTCCGGGCGGGGACTACGTCATTGAATCCACTGAAAATACATAATCTACTGGAGTTCACAATTCCTAAAAAAATTAGTTAGACTTTTTGACTGTGTCTAAATAGTACAAAGAATAGGGTATACGTAAACAAACAGTTTTTGGATACATTTGAAATTGACAATAGGTCAAAGCAAGCAGATGTACTATTCCTCTACTATTCAATTTTGTACAAGAGCATATCATACAATTTATAGAGGGCGAAGATGAACTACAACTCAATTGTATTAATAATCTGCTAGTAATGCTGATGATGTAGTATTATTAGGCGATAGCGAGGAGATACTAAGGACCAATACGCACTACTCTATTGAGTAACACTAAGAAATTGGGACTGTAAGTAAACATCAATAAAATATGTTCACTCAAAGAAATATTTGATGGAAATAATAATAATAATAATAATAATAATAATAATAATAATAATAATAATAATAATAATATTAATAATATAATAATCCTTTATTTTAGCTGGCAGAGTTAAGGCCATAAGGCCTTCTCTTCCACTCAACCAGTGAATAGTAGAATTATACAAAAATTACATACTTATTACAATTTTAAGATATTATTAAAATACAGACTAAACAAAATACAATGCTTATGTGATCTAATACTAGCTAATACTAATAAAAACATGGAATATAATAAAATTAAAATGATATAAAATAAAGTAAGTAGCTTCCTAGATGATTATGGAAATGGGTAGTTAATGACAAATGAGGGAAATTTTGAAGAAGTGACTTAATTGAAATAGGCATACTTGGGAAAAATAATTACATACAGGAATGAGATGCACAAAGAAATTAAACATAGACTCAATTTTGTAAATGCATGCTATTAAGCATTAAAGGGACCTTTGTCGTCTCTCAAAAAAATGTTAAACTGAAAATATATAAAACTGTTATTCTCCCTGTTATATTACATGGATGCGAAACATGGACTCTTACTCTAATTGAGAAGAGAAAATTATGAGTATTTGAGAATAAAGTTCTTAGAACATTTTTGGACCAAAGAGAGATGAACAGACAGACGAATGGAGGAGACTACATAATAGTGAGCTACAAGATCTTTATAGGAAACCAGATATATAATAAGAACAATTAAGTCTAATATACTGTGATGGACTGAATATGTAGCGCGAATGGGGAATCAAAGAGGGGCACGGAGGCTTCTTTAGGAAAATTAGAGGGAAATCGCCCTGTGGGTAGACTAATTGTTAGGTGGGATAATAACATTAGTCATGATTTGAGGGAAGTAGATTTACGGGAGATGATTGTAAAACATTAGCTTAGGATAGGAATGTATGGAGATCTTATGTCCACGAGGTCATGCATATACATGCTAGTGAGTTAGTAAAGATACTATGAAATGGTAGGTATGTTAAAATCGATCGCGGTAAGGAAATTCCAACCTATCTTTTGCCTTGACGACTGAGGAAAACCAGAAAAAAAACTGTCATGTTGGTTGTCACCGAGGATTTAACCCAGGACCTTCAGAATACGAGTCTCAAATACTACCTATTGAACCGACTCGGTGTTATTATTATTATTATTATTTTCGGTGGCAATTATTTTCGTAGCTAGTAGCCTGAAATATTATTACAATGTTGACAAGGCCCTCTGGTAAACAAAACGCCCCGATTTGCTTTTGTCATTCTGGCAAATACAAACAACCTCTATGGAATTAATAACTTTCCGATTTTAATTTATAATTTGGTTATGTTAAAACAAACAACATCACAGTTCAACCTTCACAATTATTATGTAAATGTCCCTTAACATATTTAGGCTGTATGTACCGTACAACTGATTACATTTAGTGTTCATAGTAATTATTTTAAATTTATATTTAAAAGTAATATAATTTCGATTTCCGGTCGGATTCATTTATCATTTGATTTTTTTAGAATATATCTCAACTTTAAGATAAGTTAGCCTAACAGGAAATCTTTGATCTCAAAGCCTCTGAAAAGTAACTAACTGCTCATTGAATTAACATTAAGAATCATACTTATAATACGAAATTAAGGGGGACAATGGGTTTAATTCCTATTTTCCACAATTTTATAGATGCAAACTTCATTTTTGGTAGGCCTACGTATATACTTGTTGGTACATACGAGTATAATAAAATGTCTAAGTTTAATTTCTGTAGCATCAATAGTTTTCAGATTAATCAGATTTCAGTTTTAACAAAAGGCTCTTTTTCAAAATATTGTATCGGTATAGCCTCGATTTTCCTTCTATGTTATTCAGGCGTAATAAGCACAATAACTTTATTAAAAATTTCACCAAACACTTTATTTAATTCTTCAATTATCAACAAACTACTGTTCACGGATACAAAATCAGCAATAATCTTCTTTTAAGTGTTATCTCAGTTAGAACAATTTTCTACTCATTGATAAATAAATTCGCAACAACTTATCGTTATACTGTTCACCTCAAGACTCGCTATCGCATACCGGCTGCGATCTCCAGCCTACGCCTTTTTATAAGGCGGGAGGAAAGCTATAGAAACAGCTTCGAGTAACTTCGAAGCCCAGAAGCCTCTGGTTTCCGATCTTTCTCCAAGGGGAAGAGAGACGCCGGTAGAACCGTCTGGCAAGACGCTCCAAATGATTCGGCGGTTGTGCGGGTAATCTAACTCGCCACGGGCGATTCGCTCGCGCAATTCAATCTTCGCTATGCGACACGTAACAATATATACCCATTGTCATGTTCGAGGTAAAATGTTAATATATATATATATATATATATATATATATATATATATATATATATAGATTAATGATCTTAAAATGAATGCAAAAAATAGGAACATTAGAGAATTATATCAGGGATTAGCATAGAGAAGAAAGGGTTTCAGGCTAGAACAAACATAATTCGAAATGAAAATGGGGATATGATTGCAGATTCCAGGACTATATTAAATAGATGGAAAAGTTACTTTAATCAGCTATTAAATGTACGTACAGAACAGGACATTGAGGAGGATAATTTACAGACAGCAGAAATGCTAGTCGCAGAGCCAAGTGCATTAGAGGTCGAAATGGCGATTGAAAAATTGAAGATGTATAAAGCATCAGGTTCAGATGAGATCCCAGCAGAACTGATAAAATCAGGGGGAGAAAAATTGATGGGCAAGATACGCTGGTTGCTTAGTATGATTTGGGAAAAAGAAGCTCTTCCAGATGAATGGAAGGAATCAATTATCGTACCAATTTATAAGAAAGGAGATAAAACTGATTGCAACAACTACAGGGGCATCTCATTGCTTTCAACTTCGTACAAAATTCTAACAAATGTATTAGTAATCAGACTTACTCCCTATATTGACGACATTCTAGGAGATCATCAATGTGCATTTAGAAGAAACAGGTCTACAACAGATCAGATTTTTAGTATAAGACAGATTTTAGAAAAGAAATGGGAATATAATGGTACTATACATCAACTGTATGTAGACTTCAAAAAAGCATATGATTCAATTAAGAGGGAGAAGTTATATAGTATCCTGCTGGAGTTCGGAATTCCTAAAAAGTTAGTTAGACTTATACGAATGTGTCTAAATGGCACAAAGAGTAGGGTGCGTGTAGGCAAACAGTTTTCGGACACTTTTGAAATCCAGAATGGGTTGAAGCAAGGAGATGCACTATCTCTTCTACTATTTAATTTTGTACTAGAGCATGCTATTAAATCTTTAGAGAATGAGGATGGCTTACAACTCAATGGTATTAATAAGCTGTTAGTTTATGCTGATGATGTAGTATTGTTGGCCGATAGCGAGGAGATACTAAAGGACAACACGCACACACTATTGAGTAATACTAAGAAATTAGGACTGGAAGTAAATATCAATAAAACTAAATATATGGTCACACATAGAAATCCATTAAATAATGGAAATGGACAGCTAATGACAAATGAGGGACATTTTGAGGAAGTGCCTGAATTCAAATACCTAGGAACAGTAATCACAAATAGGAATGAGATGCACAAAGAAATTAAACATAGGCTCAATTCTGGAAATGCATGCTATTATGCATTGCAGAGGCTCTTGATGTCCCAACTCCTTTCAAAAAACGTTAAACTGAATATATATAAAACAATTATTCTACCAGTTATATTATATGGGTGCGAAACATGGACTCTTACTTTAAGAGAGGAAAGGAGATTACAAGTATTTGAGAATAAAGTACTTAGGAAAATGTTTGGACCAAAGAGAGATGAACAGACAGGTGAATGGAGAAGACTACATAACAATGAACTACATGGTCTTTACAGGAAGCCAGATATAATAAGAATAGTTAAGTCTCGTAGACTGCGATGGGCAGGACATGTTGCACGTATGGGGAATGAAAGACTTGCATGGAAGCTTCTTGTAGGAAAGCCAGAGGGAAAATGCCCAGTTGGTAGACCAAGAATGAGGTGGGAGAATAACATTAACTATGATTTGAGGGAAGTAGATTATACAGGGAATGATTGGAAAGCATTAGCTCGGGATAGGGATGTATGGAGAGCTTATGTCCGTGCGGCCATGAACCTACGGGTTCGATAGTGCCAGTGAGTAAGTAAGTATATATATATATTTATTTATATTCAGTAAGATGTGCATAATAACATATTAAATTTAAATTTTTCATTATTTTCATAGGAGAGATAAAAAATGTACTCGAGATTAATTTTTTATATTTTTGGTATAGACCATCATATATTTTAATTTTAATTTTGATAAATTCTTAATATATAAAATTATGACTACCTCATTTCATTTATTCGAGTGTCCAGAACATACTGTAAAATTATAGGAGAAGATAGATTTTGAACATAACAAAATACGCTTTATATAGAAAAATGAAAAAAAAAAAGTTTCCATGCATGTTAAGGATAGTCATTTGAAAATAGACTATAAAAAGTCTGATCAGGTACCAGGAGAAATTATAATGGCAGAAAATACTAAACTTGACAGAGCAGGGAGGCATTGCCCATAAACTACAATATTACCATCGTAGTTAAAGCCACTATAATGGGGATCTAAATAGCGCAGCCATTTAAATATGACGTCATTATACTATGTTCTAAGTGTCATAGGTTCATGAAACATTGGCAATATATAAAGAAAGGTACATACATGTTTTTCCTTCAAAAACAAAAATTGTGATTTTTAATAAAAAAAATTGTCAATTTTCACCCATTTCCCTCTTAAGGCAACTGTAATCTGAGGAATCGAGAGAGGTCCCGAGTTCACACCACGGTACTGAACAAACTAAGTGAGGGTTTTTCCTGATTTTTCTCAATCGTCGAGGCAGATGCCAAATGGAGAGAGACGTCTTGGAGGTTCCCTAAAGAGATTGAATGAAAAATCACATTGACAAACAGTATCTGCTTAAGTAGTCCGTAAATTGAAAATATACACATTAACACCATCCATCCGCCTAGCTTAAAACCTGAGGAAAAAAAAACTGTAATGGGTGGAATTAATGTAGCTATTTAATCCTTGGATCCTTTAAGGCTACAAACTTGTCGATATCTTCACGGAATGGGGATGCCTTCGTTAACTGCAGTGTAAGTTATCTTATTCCAAATGTAGAATTTATTGCTAAAAAGCGAACAAGATCAACAAACAATTTCTGTAGAGTTTGAGAGGAGCACAACTATGGAAAATACCTTAAACCACAACCGTTTGAAACTAAGATTGCAGCGTTTACCTGGATGGTTATTTTTTTCGTACCACATATTTTTAGAGATTCAATAAGACACCCAACATTTAAAACATGCTTTTTATCTTCATCTTTCCAACGTGAAAAAAGGTGTTTCCAATAAAATACACACTACATCATAAACGTGATTCATATTTAAACCACCAAAAAATAGATGAATATGAGATAATTTCATACACAAATCCACGAAGCAAATGTCTATTTTCCTCTTCGTACCACACTTGTGGTATTTTGTTATGTTAGGTATCAGCGAGTAACGTCACTATTGTCATGGTGACCAGAGAGGTAAGCTGCACCACAGAGTATTCAGAGGAGAAAGTGGGCAAGTTTCACGTACATGCCACAAGCGGCGCTAGTGTAGAACTAACTAACGACATCTAAATTTGCTAGATTTTTTGTGGTACCAATATGAAATTCTCACCGTCTGGTGGTAAAATTATGATTTATAATTATACAACACCATCTGCTGAATAATCATGGAATTATTTGTACCCAGTCTCTTAGACTTAAAGATTTGTTTTTTAAATTTTAACAGAAGGGAAAAATGGAAATAAATAAAACATGTTGATTTATTTTCTTTTATTAAAATTTAAAAACATGCATTATGAGCTCTTTTACTCACATTTTTTAAATGTTTATTAGAAATGGCTGTACACTAACATCACTCTTCCTAACCTAACAAATCTTAGAAGTTTATCACTTCTAGTAGGTTTATCTTTGAAAATAGATTCACATTAAAAACGTAAATATGTTTGAATTTACTTACGAATTAGGGTAAAATAAAATCTAAGTAATGATTTTTAACTTTCGTTAATGTATAATTTTTACAGTATCGTCTACATAGAACGAAAGGATGGCAGTTATACATTTCAATTGGCAAAATGACAAATTTTCCATAGTCCCGAGTGAACACGCCATGTGCCTTACATTTGTTTTATTTAGTTACATATTCTGTTACTACGAAACACGCTACCATTGTGGTTTGCTCATTGTAGTTCAACGTAAATATTAGGTGTCACTGTACGCAGTTTCTTCTCTGTATTAATACTCTGTCAGCTCCACCCCCAGAGGTAGAGCAAGCTGGAAGCAAAACTCCTTCATTTCAGCGTTCTCCGTAGGCCTAAACGACACCATATGGAGTGGGTGCTCTGTGTTATAATAATGAGTCCCTCCTCGTACGATAATACAGATATTAAAACTAATATTCGCGATAAGGAAAATAAAGTTTAAAAATGTTCAGGTAAAAATGAGGTTAAGTGGCACTTCACCTATATCTCCTGAATAGCCGCCACTGATTTAATAGTGTTAATGTTATTTTCTAGATATCAATAATTATGCTTTTATCAAACTTTGAATAGTTCTGATGATTATGAGGATTATGATAATGATGATGATTAGGGACCGCCTCCCCACAATAAAGAAAACACTTGCCGTATACAACTGAAAGAAAACATTAGGCCTGTCATTTAGAGTACGTCTACCGCTGTGCTCCCGAGACAGCGTGCTACCTTGTCACGCAGCGGGCCCGGGTTCGATCCCTGGTCGGGACAAATTTCCTAGGCGACGGTTTTTTTGGGGCTTTTACACACCTGTAAGACAAATGTCAGGAAACTTTAAGGCCCAAACAGTCCTTCAAATATCATCTGGCCATCACATGTTCATCATTAACATATTCGTTAAGTTTAGGTCACTCCTGGCGCATCATTACCATCATCACCTATCATATATCATCGGGGCAGTGTAATCCGTCTTCCAGTCGCCCGAACTTCAGAATTGGGTTACAATAACGCCATGCCAGGAGAGAATACCAGAATGTCGAAATGACAATGTGGTGGCATTGCATTAAAAAATATATAAAATTATATTAAACTAATTTAGGCCTACATACAGCTAGATTTTGATGAAATAGATATTAATTCTAATTTGACTTGGTTACAATTTTTACTAAATAATTTATAAATCATTATAAAACTCAGAATAATTAATGAGTTATTTTCATTCATTAAACAATAACAGAAGTTTGCATTGTGCAAAGTCCAGAATACCAGAAACAAAAGACTCGAAACTTGAGTGGGCATGATTAATGCGACGCAATACATTCAAAGAACTGTTAACAGCGACATCTGTCTTATTCAAAAGCACACAATTTCCGATGATATGGAGATACAAATGTTGTTCTCATGAAAATATTTTTTTGGAATCTTTTAAAAATCTGTATTGATTTACTATTATATATATATATATATATATATATATATAGGCCTATATATATAGGCCTATAGTCTATACACACATTAGCGGACTCGACAGACGTTTTTCCTGCCCGAATTATTCTAAGAAAGTCAATTATTCATGAACTTCTAAGTTCTAAAAAAGTTTTAACGGTCAATTATTATTTTAATTTTATAAAAGGTATTGGGGTGGTGGGGGTGAAATTTTGGCATTCTAGGCCTATGTTCTGATATGCGAAAATCTTAAAATTTTAAACAAAATTTTCGACAAAAGAAATCCTGTAACCCGATCGTAGCGCCACTTACCGGGTCCAATTGTGAATGTAAACCATCCAAGGACCCACTCAAACACACACACACAAAATTCATCAAAATAGGTTTATTCGTTTAGGAGAAGTTCAGTGACATACACACGTAAAGAGTAACTATATAGGTTATAGGCCTATAAAAACATGCGTGTGTCAGTTAATTTTCTAGCGGTCACAATTTTCGCTTTTTCGGAACCAAACTCGGCATATAGCAATAAATTAAGGAAATCAAGTCTAGTTCATTAACAGTAAGATCGGGCTATTAGGAATGGAGTTTCACCTGAAGCGAAAATAAAAAAAATGACTCTAGCAATCAAAATTATCTGCAACGAAACTTGGCAGGTGTTACTTACTTACTCACTGGCACTATCGAATCCGTAGGTTCATGGCCCGCTCGGCATAAGCTCTCCATAAATCCCTATCCTGAGCTAATGCTTTCCAATCATTCTCTGTATAATCCATTTTCCTCAAATCTTAGTTAATATTAATTTCCCACCTCTTTCTTGATCTATCAACTGGGCGTTTTCCCTCTGTTTTTTCTACAAGAAGCTTCCATGAACGTATTTCATTCCCATTCGAGCCACATGTCCTGCCCATCGCAGTCTCTGGCTTCCTATAAAGACCATGTAGTTCACTATTATGTAAGTCTTCTCCGTTCACCTGTCTGTTCATCTCTCTTTGGTCCAAAAATGTGGCTGTGCTTCTGAAATAAAACCAGAAAAGCATTTTCCAGAAATCATGAAGTCGGAACATTAGAACTGGCGGTTTACCTGAAAGGACGTAAAATAAAAAATAAAAATCGTATCATAAATTCGACTTGCTTTGTTTATGCAGTTCCTACTTTACGGATTTTTTTTTCTTACATCTGTGATAACTTGGAAAAATCTATTAATTTCCTAATGAATGATGAAGGAACGTGCTGGTATCAGTGTTAAAAGACGAATTTGATTAAGGATATAAATGCACTTTCATAAAATGTTATTGTCCATAAAAAATATGAAGTTGATGTTATTGGGTCGTCTCCATCTCGGATAGCAGAAGAATGTTGCGACATATTGAACAATGTCAATCTGTTATTAAATGATTGATTTTCCATACAACGCCACGTCAGCTGTTGAGGTTATGTTACAGTCCATTTTACACCAAGTATCGGCTTATAAATTATGCATGCTGGAAACTCTATTTAAATGTAAAAGTCTTCGTATAAAACAGTAATGATTAGAATCTAACCATTTTTCCGATAAATTGGAGATAGTCCCAATATTTGACCTCCTGGTTTCAATATAAGATTGTGCAAATTCATAACATATGTTTCAGGTAAATATTAGATTGTCTCATAAGTAAGGCTAGGCTTTTTATGTCCAAAAACCACCGAAAAATATGCAGTTAAGACCTACAATTAACAAAAATATGCACTGTAACATAAGGAATATGATCTAATAATATTATAATTATGTAATAATTTCAGTTGTAAAATCAAATAGGATAAATCAGTATGAACATTAAACTATTTATTCAAGAATACAATGCAAACGAGAATCAAATTAATTTATGGATTTTGATATTGTTGCATGCTCTTTATTTTATTAAAAATATCAGTAGCTACCTGCTTGTCGCTAGACAATAAACAATTATTTGTACAGGTATCGTAAGGAAAAGTCCATAGGCCCCTACTGTGAATTAAAAGGAAATTGGAGAGGAAGAAAGATTTTACAAGAAAAAGAATTTGAGAAATTTAACAACTCAAAAGAAGACGGAAGAAAGAAATTGCATGATGAAAGTTCTTTATTTCTTAAAACAGTGAAAATGTAACGAATATGACCAATAAATTGCTATAATATGCTCTGTCACATATGAATGGGCAAATATGCATAAATATGATTTAACAAAGTACTTTATCTGAATTAGTTTTTGCTTAAAAAGCATTTATGTATATTTAAGAAACATATCACTCTTACCAGAAAATACATGCTATAGCATAAAAATTCTAGCCCCACTCATAAGTAACATCGGTTTTAAATGTAATGAGAGTCTGGTGCAATTTTAGAAGTGTGATTCACTGGAAGTTTGTTCTAAACGGGTGTACACAAAATGAGATCTTCATTCTCAACAATTGGATAGAATTCTAACCCGACCGGAGCCCATACTGCATGAACAACTATGACAAAAATTCAGGAATTGAGAATAATCGAACTGCTAATGCATCCAGCATACAGCCCTGATCTTATACCTTCAGATCATAGTTTGTTTCGATCCATATTCCATTCCTTTGGAAACATTAAAACCGTAGAAGTGAGTTTCAATGAATTCTTCGCATCGGAAACTAGAGTACCGTCACGGGATAATAAACCTCGCTGAAAGATGGCTCAAGACCATAGAATCTGAAGGTCTCTAATTTCAAAAGTAGTTTGGAACAAAGGAAACTAAAATTAAAATTTATAAGAGCATAATACAGAATATTTTGTCATATGGAAGTGAAACTTGGTCTTTGACGGAATTACAAAAGAATAAAATTAGAACAGTTGAATTCGATTATTTTAGAAGAAGCCTCCAAAAAAAAAAAAAAAAGACAGGATAAAATAAGAAATGAATTCCTTTGGAGAGAAATGAAGGTCACCACATTTGTTGTTAAGAGGATTGAAAATCAAACGCTTAAATGGTATGGCCATGTACAAAGAGTCCACCGCTGTGGTCTCGAGGTAGCGTGCTGCCTTGTCACGCAGCGGGCCCGGGTTCGATCCCGGTCGGGGCAGTTTTTCTGGGTGAGGTTTTTATCGGGGTTTTTCCTCACCTGTAAGACAAATGTCAGGAAAACTTTAAGGCCCAAACGGTCCCCGAAACCATATGGCCATCATCCTTATCATTATCATCCTTACCATTATCATCATCATCCTTCACCGGTGTGGAAAGCAACGGGAAGCTACCACACCTACACAATTCCCTAGTAAAGCTGCAAGCATAACATGCAAATGCTATGATTGCAGTGAAGAACCTGCCTTCGGGCAGAATTACTATGGATGGATGTACAAAGAATGAAAAATGAAAGATGGCCAAAAAATATATACCAATGGTCACCCCTGGAAGAAATAAACGTGGCAGACCAAGATGGAAATGGAAAACCTATGTCAGAACAATAATGGAGGATAGGAATTTGGAAGAGGGAGATTGGAATGATAGAGATAAATGGAAACTGAAGACGGCAAACCTATAAGTGGGGGAAAGCCGAAGAAGAAGAAGTTTAATTTCTTGTCAGAAAATACGTATTCAAAATAAATTGTTGTTTTAAAAAACACTACTTGAGAGATAGTACCTGTATTATTCACTTTACAGTTTCGAATAATATATTCATGAAGAATATTTTTGCTTCTTGTTATTTCTGTGAACACAGGGAATATCCACAGGTAAAACGCAGGTTGTAGGAATTTGTTTAAAAATATATAACATAGCTATATTCCTTCATGAAAGCACTTCTTTTAAACCGGGAAACAAACATACCTATTTTTTCTAATTTGTAGACTTTTTAATGTTTATATATTTGTGCTTTTATGCGAGATGCACATGTAGGCCTACGTAAATTCGAATAAAAAAATTACGTTGTATGTAAATAATTACCTTAGAACAGCGGTTCCCAACCTTTTTCGACTCGCGAACACCTTCCTCAACGAATTGAGTTGGGTGAACCACTGACTTTTAAATATACATACAGTAGACATGCATAAAATTTAATTCCAAGCAAAAGATTTAATAACCTTAAATGAACTTAACCCTTAGCGATTAAAACCTAAAGTTACTCTAGTTACGGCTTAAAAGTTACAGAAAGTATAGGCTTAGTTGTAGCGAAATCAAATGCATTCGTAACGTTGTTACTTAACTGTAAATCAGACATTCGCGGTAAATATTAATTTATTCTGGTAATAATGTGATAAATTCCCGATGTTACACATATGCAACAAGGGGCACTATATGGTTAATTTATTTTTAAATTTATTTATTTATATAATTAATTTATTATTATTATTATTACTATTATTATTATTATTATTATTATTATTATTATTATTATTATTATTATGCTGCAGAAATGATGGAAACAATAATAAACCTAACATCGAAGCCCGCCATTACGGAAAAGTTTTGGCGACTCCTTGAAATATTTTGCGAACTCCCAGGTTGGGAAACGATGCCTTAAAAAATGTGTGATTTTCCCCACAAATCCAGAAAATAAAAATAAAAAAGTTAACGTAAAATAACCTAAAATGTGCTGTATTATAGTTGGAAAAGAAAAGTGTACTTATGAAAAATACGCTAACAAAAAAAAAAAAATGAAGATCGTCGATACCTACCTAATCTAATCTAACCTAAATAACTAACTCACTGGCACTATCGAACACGTAGGTTCACTGCCGCTCGGACATAAGGTATCCATGCATTCCTTTCCTGAGCTAATGTTTTCCAATCATTCCCGTATAATTTACCTCTCTCAAATCATGTTTAATGTTATTCGCCCGACTCATTCTGGCCTACTTACTGGTAGGCCTACATCCCTCTCTGGTTTTCTGTGCCCTACTTTCATTCCCACGTCCTCCCATCGCAGTATGCGAGACTTAACTGTTCTTATTGCTTCTGCTTTCCCATAAAGATCATGTAGCTCACTGTTACGAAGTCTTCTCCATTCACCGCTGGTTTGCCTCTCCTTGATCCAAAATTCTCGTTAGAATTCATTCTCAAATACTCGTAATCTTTTTTTTTTTTTTTTACTCTCTTAAAATAATAGGTGTGTTTCGTATTCATATAATATCGCAGGCATAATTACCGTTTTTAGATATTTTAGTATAGCGTTTTTTGAGGAACGTTGGTGTAACAAGGTTCCTGTAATGAATAATAGTATGTGATTCCAGAGTAGAGCCTATGTTTAATTTCCTGTTTGTATTTTTTTCCCTAGGTACGTATTATCCACTTGTTCAAAATTTTTCTAATGTTTCATTAACTGTTCATTTCCATTATGCAGAGTGCAGCACAAGTCAGCTAACAAATGCAAATACAATAAAACTTACTCAAAGCGGAATCGCATGAGACCATTTTTTTCATATTAGACAAAATTTCGCATTATAAAAAAACTAAAATTTGTTAATAGTCTTACATTATAGGGTACCGTATATTTCTTTTTACGTACCTTGCATTAATTTTAATTCCGCTACCGTTGAAAAGTGAAGTATAGTATGTACAAGCGTCTTCAACGCTAACGCGCGAAAAAAGCAGTCCCGTTTCGCCAGCGTTAATGTATCTTAGGCGCGTATCCTAAAATTAAGTATGCAGTTTCGGTTTCCGTTCACTAACTACACTTTCATCCATATCCTTTGATTCCCCGCAAGTTTCATTCCACACTACATTGTGTCGTCTTTTAAAACTGTCCAGCAAACCTGAAGATGCTTTGAAATCGTTATTCCCTAGGGATATAGCAACAGCTAGAGCTTGACTTTGGAGCATCGGTCCGGAAATTTGGAGATTTATGTTCATTCACTTTCACTTTTTATGGCAATGATACATGCGTTTTAGCCATCTTTATTCTGTAATTTCAGAATGCTACCTGTGAAAGAGCAGTCTTAAACTAATTTAAGATTTTACAGTGAAATGGTTATTTATGAAACAGGTATCTGTATTTCGCATAACGGGTGTGCAGTGAGGCCGAAAGAAAATTTCAGGTACAAGTAGAATCTCTCCTTCACCCGATGGCAGGAATCATTCCTTACTGTTTTCTTAGCCTAACGGGAATTCAATGAAGTGGGAACTAATTTATCTCTCTATCTTTATGCTTTATAATTTTTTTATGCATTGTGTAGAAATACCCTTCCGTCTCCGCGTTGGACAGTTTCCATTTTATGCAAAATAAATACACGTAAAATTACTATTATTTCGCCGGGACCAATAAATTTGTTCACATTGGACATATTTCCGCATTATTCACGTTCCGGATTAAACACGTTTTACTGTATATTATTTTCTGTAGCTTACAGCATCTATACAAAAAACAACTGTCGGAATTGTTTCCTAGTTAGCAAATTACCTCAAGTAGTAGTGTTTGAGATTATATTCTGAAGGTCCAGTTTCAACGAATCTGATTTTTTCCTTGCAACCATGTGCAGTGGTTAACTAACTTATGCCGCATCCTGTAAATGCATTTCTACGTTTGACCATATATTTGGTTTTATTGGTGCTTACTTGGTGTTATTTAGTAAAATGTGTAGATTGACTTTCAGTACAGTAAAAGCTCCTTATTCGCGGGGGATAAGTTCCACAAATATGCCGCGAATACAGAAATCGCGAATATGGAATGGTAATTTGTATGGGTACATAGGGAATACGTTCCAAGTTTCCAAAATAAAATAAAGATTATCAAAATAATATCAATTAATGAGAGATTTTGAATAATTTATATTAGTTGTTACTGTCAGGCTTAGGCAATGGCTTGAAGAACTTACTTTTTTTTCCTGTTTTGACGGTTTTAAAAGACCTTCCAATTCAGGTTGATATTCAGCTGCGGACTCAGCGGTAGAATTAATTATTTTGTCTTCGGATTTCTTGACGAATCGTACAGTAGATTCATTAACATTGGAACAGCGTGATGTAGACACAAACGGCTCACCAACCTATAAACAGTAAAGTATTTCTGTTTTTTACTTTAAGCGGCAACACTACTTTTTTCCGCTTCGGAACTAAATGTTCTTTTCTTTTACTCGACATTATAAATTGGTAACAAAGCAGAAGAGACACATGTTATGCAATCAAAATTATTACAACGAATGACAAGTTGAAGCAATAAAACACCGATCGCGGCCAGGGCGGCACCTGAAATACGACGGCGGTGGCTTTTAACAATGAATTTTAGGCTTAGTGGCAATAAAATGTGTTTTATTTCGATATTAATTTGTCCATTTGGTTTGAATGGCTCTTTGTAAAAGTTATCTGGGCACGTGTCTGCAGTAAAAAAAAAAGAAAAAAAAAAGAATTGCCGATGCGTTAATAAAGGATACAAATGCTTTTAATACACCGACTGCATCCGCGAATAAGTAAATTTTTAGCCGCGAATACAGGAACTATTCGCAATTTTTTTAACCCGCGAATAAGGAGCTTTTACTGTATTTTTTCACTATTAAGCGAGGCAAAACTATGTGGAAAAGAATGTGTAGGAATCGGACGAGGAACTGGTTGGATCAAGGTGTACCCGACTCCTAAAGACATTAAGAGACAGAAAAAGAAAAATAAGATTTTTTTTAAGATAGTAGGGGGGCGGTCAGGTGTGTCTGTAGACTGATGGATCATTATGCTTCATTTTTCTAGAAATATTCCTCAACTTACTACTAAAATTAGAGCAGATATTGCAAGAGAAATGAGTTGAATGGCTAGGCCGGGAATTAAACTATAAGTTTGAAACTTTTGGGGAATTGCTAATTCAGGTGTAGCAGACGATCGCTGGAAATTAATATGTTACTGTCTGTAGCGATACTATTACAGTGAAACTTTATCGCATAACTGCTAATTGAATTCCAACTTCTCTAAGAGTAATTTTTAATCGATAAAATGCATAGTAAGTGATGTGAATGGTTCAGAACACTTGTTGACCAAATCCAGTGACTGTGCTAGGACTATTTTATGAACGTAATATTGAAATTAATACTCACAGGAAAGCTATTCGCATGCAATCTTTGTGTATAAAAATTTAGAATACGCATACTTGTGCTCACAAAACTAGAAAAGTAGTGGGTCGATTGACTTGAAAATTTGTATATAGGCCTACAGGTTTTGGGACTTACACTGGTTCGTGCCTCCATGGGGGAAGAAATTTTCTCATGAAATTTCGGTCAGTATGGGAGCGGTGCCCATCCAGCATCGTGAGGCATTTGTGTAGCTACAATAAGTAGAGGCTCCAGGTTAAGAAAAGAGCTATATCGGCTAGGGGACCCGACATGCTGACCACGTGTCACCCCTACATTGGCTGTATGATCGTCTACCTCTGTGATCAACATATGTGGATATGAGGCCATTTAGCCGGCTGGTAAGTTCTTGGACTATCGCACCATGGAGTTGGTTTGGAGTGTGTGAGTGAGTGTGTGTGTGTGTGTGTGTGTGTGTGTGTGCGTGTGAGTGCGAGTGTGTGCATGTGCGTGCGCGTGCGTGTGGAGTGAGAGAGAAAAAATAAGGTTCAGGGTATTTCCCAGCTTTTGGTCCTCTGATAGATTTTCTGATTGTAGTTGCATTTTTCAGTTTATACTCCGGGGCGATCCAGAGCCGCACATTCAAGTCGTCCAAAGTAAACTTTTTGCGGGCTTCTCTATTAGACGTACTCCTAGCATAATGAATAACTGCAAGTTTGAAACCAGCATCATATGTTCACCGAATTGCTCGAAGCTTGGGAAGACTGGTACATTGTTGCACCATGTGCCATATGACTGCTGGCAATTCGAAACACGAGCGCGCGGCATTGTTGCTCAATTTTAAAAGTAGAAAATTAGCAACGTGCGCTACATTTCAAGTTGCTATTACATGTGAAAATTTATCATCTGCGCAAATAAGCAAAACCTTTAATTTTCATGCACGAAATTTTAAAAATTAACGCGGCTTATATTCGGGCCAATACGATATTATTAACAAAGGCAAATACTTGACAAGTCCTATCCAATTTTTCGAAATATTCTATGATATTTTAACATTCTGTTCATTATTTTTTTCCTTTAACATACGTTTTCTGTTCTGTCTAATTAAGTATTGGCACTACTTCCTGCTAACGTATTTTTCCAGTGCATTTGCCGCAGACTTTCAAGAATATTCTTGACAACTTTCCTACCTAAATTCTTCCTTTGTCATTTTTCGATCCCATGATTAGTTTTAGAAGAGGTTATACTGACAAGGGAACTGTCACCATTGCATACCGAAACCTACATTGGAATTGCTGTTTTTAACTGCCAAAACTAAAATCTAGTGACAAATCTCTCATCTAAGTATAGGGAAGTAATACAACTCCCGAATTGGTAGATTGGAAAACCCTCACTATCTGCTGTCCGTGCCGATTTCTATCTCACTCCACTCCTCTCTTAGTCATGCAGGGAGACTACCTCCTCCACACAGTGGAGTGCCGTTACTGGATTCTAGCTTTAATTTTTGTGCTTGCAGTTAAAAACGGCATATAATATATTGACACGGTCTTGGTACATCACAACGCTTCTCTGGGAGAAATTTCAAGGTATATTTAAGCATATAATGGTTGAAGTTCCCTTGTTAGGTAAATAAAGAAAGCAAGAAATATTAAATTACTCTCAATTTCTTATTATTTCCTTTATCCCCCCCCCCAAGTTCTCATTTAAACTTATTTCAAATAAGTTTAAGGGATTTAAGTGTTTTATAAAAAGGACAAATTACATAGAATTCAATGTTCACGTGGTAAGTCACAAGTCTCTAGGTGTGGGATAACATCTTCTCAGTAGCAGGTTCTCTTTAGAAGCTCTTGACATTCGCTATTGATTTACTGTAAAATGGAACAATGGAGCTTATCATTCGTACCTAAAACCGGCTTGTTCTTAGCGAGGAGCTCTCATACCTTCCACTTACATGCGTATCTCTATGATACCTCCATTTTCACATATTCTGTTCTAAATTAGTTATTACCTCAGTACCCATATGAGCAAGACAGGCAGAAATCAGGAGTAGATAATGCTAAAGTTTTCAACATGGGATCTTCTATATCATAGGGTACAAGGGGGCTAATTCACGCAAGGGGCTTTTTGACTACTAATAGTTTCATTACTTACTTTAAAGGAAGGAAGATTACGAGTATTTGAGAATGAATTTATTAGGAACGTTTTTGATCCAAAAAGAAATGAACATACAGGTGAATGGAGGAAACTACATAATAGTGAGCTACATTATATTTATAGGAAATAAAGTGATTCCACTACAGGCCTCAGGAGGCCCTTGGGGTAGTAGGAGGTTTAGGCTCCCACTTTTTCTGGACAATCGGCACTTGATGTCAGCCGGGTTGTCAGCCCTGCGTGACGGCCGCCTTTACCCCAGAACAACCGTCTGGTACTCATTTCCGTTAGAGGCTGAGTCGACCCCAGGGCCATAGTGCCGCCAGAAAGTTTTGGGTCAGTTTAAAAATCCTTACCCCACCGGGACTCTAACCCTTGACCTTCCGGCTTGTAGCGCAGTGTCTTAACCACTACGCTACGGCATACCCCCATATTTATAGGAAGCCAGATATAATAAGAACAGTTAAATCTCGTAGGCTGCGATGGGCAGGACATGTGGCACCTATGGGGGATGGAAGCTTCTTGTAGGAAAACCAGAGGGAAAACGCCCAGTTGGTAGACCAAGAATGAGGTCGGAGAATAACATTAACCGTGGGTTGAAGGAAGTAGATTATGCAGGGGATAATTGGAAAACATTAGCTTAGGATAGGGGTGTATGGAGAGCTTATGTCTGCGCGGCCATGAACCTACGGGTTCGATAGAATCAGTGAGTTAGTTTAATATTTTCATTTACTCTAACACTACCCCTCGGACAACTGAAGTGGGTATTTATAGTGTTACTTATGTCACCCCTTCAATAGTGAAAACACTTTTCTTGTGAAAGGAACCGTTTTATCGAAGGGTATTGATTTTATTTTTTGCATTTTATTATAAGTTGTTTTATTTAGTATTATACTAGTATTTGTCCACCGCTGTGGTCTCGAGGTAGCGTGCTGCCTTGTCACCCGGGTTCGATTCCCGGTCGGGGCAGTTTTTCTGGGTGAGGTTTTTATCGGGGTTTTTCCTCACCTGTAAGACAGATGTCAGGAAAACTTTAAGGCCCAAATGGTCCCCGAAATCATATGGCCATCATCATCATCATCATCATCCTTCACCGGTGTGGAAAGCAACGGGAAGCTACCACACCTACAATTCCCTAGTAAAGCTGCAAGCATAGCATGAAAGTGCTATGATTGCAGTGAAGGACCTGCCTTCGGGCAGAATTACTATGGATGGATGGAATACTAGTATTTAAGTAAGATTACTATTATATTATTTAGGTAAGTAAATATGCTTCAAATTTTAGAGTAATTATCTTCTTCTTGTAAGCCCATGTTTCCCTTAACAGAGATTTACGCGCTCTCCCCTACAGGGAAGAATTTGAACCATACTAATTTAGTTTTCGTATATATGCCATTTGAGTGGTCCGTGGTCAGCGTTCCGCCTCATACCGACATCTAGGAAACCAAGGTAGTACTAGCACGGGAAAATGCTGTGAATTTTGCTTAGAGGCCTTTTCATTCAGGCTTAAGGATCTTTTACGAGCCTGAAAAATCTTCAGACTCGGGACCTACGGCTTAAAGTCCCTCCCGGAGGACTTGCTCCTTGGAATTTTTCCATCCTAAAAAATCCATCGACCCGGCCGGGTTTGAACCCGCGACCCTCGGGATCAGAGGCAAGGAGCATAACCACTAGTCCACCCCGGCCGGTTAGAGTAATTATAAATATCAATTTTTAAAAGATAAAAATAATACTGATTTAAATTTGAAATGCGCTGAATAGCTCCCTCTTCCCTAATTGTTTACTTAATTTATATTATAAGTACGCTTTAATTATATATATATATATATATATATATATATATGTGTGTGTGTGTGTGTGTGTGTGTGTGTGCGTGTGTGTGTGTGTGTGTGTGTCAAATGCCACCAGGTTCTCTTTTATTATATTTCTGGTTTTCTCCCCTGGTATTGGTGGAATTGTAATCCATTTCTTAGGTTGGGGCACCCGGAAGGCGGAATTACGTTACTCCGATGACATGATGTGTGGTAAATGATAATGAAGCGCCAGGAGAGTTCTTAACTTAAACTTAACCTAAATTCCAGACCATGGGAACACCCTTTAAGGAAGAATTCCTATGGTTTGATTAAGAATCAAATCCGGGACCTCATGAACTGTAGTCAGAAACGCTGACTACTAGCCCATGAGGCTGGTCGCTTTAATTATATATAGGCGGCAGAGATAAAATCATGATAAAAACAGCAAAATGAACGTGGCAAGATCATAAAACAAATACTGAAATATTATCTGAATTTAAAATAGAATACATTTTTGTAAAAATACAAAATTACATAAACAAATAGAGATTACACGTTGGAATAATGATTGGAGAAAGACTACCTAATCGTAGCTTACATTATTACTCACATACTTATGTCGGACCAGTTGGATTGTAGCAAAAATTGGAGGATATGTTAATTAATTGACATTAAATATGATGACGTTAGTCATTTTGTTGCAAATTTAATAAAACTCGTGTTATTTGTCATTATATTTTAATCGCGTCTCATTGACCGGTTCGTAACGACACGGTTGCTCATTGCAGCTGGTTTCATGCACAAGTGCTGCTAGCGGTGCGGATAACGTAAATGTTAGTTTCTCTCCTTCTTAACATTATAACTATTTTTGATTACTTTATACAGAGAGCAGAGCACTGTATACTTTTTTTACTTGAAATTCAGAATCGGTTATAATTTCGTGTACTGGAGTAACAAAAAATATATATAATGGAATGGTTGTAACAAAGTTTTTGCGAACTCCATGAGCATCTGATGATGGCAATCCTGGAGCTGTTATATGTGTCACATTCACTAACTAATACCAATGTCAAATGCATTTTCAATCACATTTGCGAATCTCGTTACACTTTCGTCCACGTTATAGCAAGACTTTTTCCAAGCATAAATACGCATATCTTTGTAAATTTCTGCTGACAGTTGATTATATACAAGGAAATTCAGTTTTATAATAAAGAATCTATCAGACATTTTCACTTCACTATCTGATTTTAGACGTACATATTCTTCAAGTCGTCGCACATAGATCTTATATTGACGAAAAAAAAACATAAAGTGATTGTATATATTTGGTGGCTCCTGCAGGAATAATTGTCAGCCTTACATTTTTATCGGGTAAACAGTCCTGTAGCAATTGTTCGCCCACATGCCCGGACCATGAATCGCATATTAAAAGTGAATCCATTTCAATGTTTTCACTAAACACATGTTTTAAGAATGTTTTCAAATGTTCTTTTGTAATTTTTTCACTGGCATACACATTTGGAGGTGTATTCTGTTCTATCCTCTTCTGAACTTTGGGCCCAAATTTGTTTCCAGCAGGTTCTTGAAAACAGGTATAACCTCTTCCCAAGTTGCCCACACACTGAAATAAGAACTTCTATTGCGTACGAATGTGTAATTCCATGTGGGTTTTGAACTGTAGCAACAATGAGCTTTTTGCCTTTGACTGCCAGTATTCTGTTTCCTGTCAAATCGTAATTAAATTGACTTTGGTCACAGTTCCACACATTTTTTTGTTGGTATGCAGTTTTCTTGAATGGTCTGATTAACGTCTCCTACAAATTTATTTGCATTTTCAACAGTTTGAGTTTCGTTTTCAATACCCTTGACAGTGACAAATTTGGTAATTTTTCTTGAAGAAATATTGTTATCTTTTTTTGAAATTTGAAATGAATGTATTTGAAGCTTTAAATTCATTCAAATCAAATTCTTTCGCTCGAAAAAGAGCCCACGATTGTAAATTCCAATAATGCACTGTCAATGCCCGATCTCGAGAATCTCGAAACTTATTAAGGATGTAGTCTTTATTTTGGGCGATTTTGTAGGGGTCCCTGTTTTTTAATTGTGAAACTAGATAAGAAGCTTTATTTTCTAAATAATTCAAAGCTGTTCTTACATTTCGGTTATTAATTAATGATGGCCATTTTTTATTATTTGTGAATAGGACTTCGGGCCAGATTTCTCTGACATTCTATATTCATAAATGTTTTCCAATGTTTCTTCAGAATAGACAGACAGTACGTTAGGACGTTTAAGTTTTTTAATAGGAGACGGCTCAAAGCTTTTCGTGTTTTGCGACTACAAACATAAGCAGGCTGAATTGTTCTATATAAAGAAGATTTTATCTCATGTGACATTATGTAAGTCTATGTAAAGTATCCTTATGTGTGTATATGTATGTACTCGTACTTGAATTGTTACGTTTCTCACTGGATTCGTTGGCAATTTCAAAGTCTTCAGAACATCCAGCCTGTGTGAGCTTCTGACTGCAAGTAGCATAGTATTCGAAATGTAAAGCATTTTCACTAACGTCCTGTAACCCATTCCAATATTTTTGTTCTATAATTTCTGCCAGAAAATACGCAAACTGGCCATCCTCCAATTCAGGTTCTTAGTGTTTTTCAAATGTTTCCTGAACTATAGATTCTAACGTAGTTAAGACGTAAAATGGATTTATTATGCCCATTTTATTCTTTTGATGAAATATTTTATTGACTCACAGGACTATTACCTGTAAATGTACACATTTACGTGTAATTATTCTGTTATGTCCTAAAAAAGTATTAATTTACACCATAAATATGCCAATTAATAAATGATAAAACAAGTATTCTATTGTACTTTCAATTTATTGAATTTTTTTATGTTTAAATACAAACAATTTGCATATACTGTACGAATACTCGACTGCGGTAGTGAAAAAAAATTCAAACTCCGGTGCGCTGCTCTTCAAGTAACAGTGCCGCTCCGTTGCAATATTTATTTAGTTAGTTTATCTCTCTCCCCTCTCGCCTCCTCTCTCCGAGCGAGAGCGAGCTCGCTAGAGGGAGCGAGAGATCGAGCGGAGAGAGCGAGAGAGAAGAGAGAGTGAGAGAGGGAGAGAGGGAGAGATGTAGAGAGGGAGAGAGGGGGAGAGAGTGGAGCGAGGAGAGAGGGAGAGAGGGAGACGAGGGAGAGAGGTGGAGAGGGGGAGAGGGGGAGAGGGGGAGAGGGGGAGAGGGGGAGAGGAGGAGCGGGTGAGAGGGGGAGAGGGGGAGGGGGGAGAGGGAGAGGGGGAGAGGGGAGAGAGGGAGAGAGGGAGAGAGACGGGAGAGAGAGGGAGAGGGAAGGGGAGAGCGAGAGAGAGGGGCAGAGAGAGGGATAGAGAGGGAGATAGAGGGCGAGATGAGATGGTTGGTGGCGCTCGCGCGGTCGAGAGAGCGCGCGAGAGAGCGTGTATGGATTGAGAGCGCTATATCTCGATCTCTATGACTCTATCGATCTATATCTATCTCTATCCTCTATCTCTGTCTCTCTCTATCTCTCTCTCTCTCTCTCTATCCCTTCCCTTTTTTTGTTATTCCCTCGTTCATTCACACTATACTTTTCTATTTTCTTGTTTATTCATTTTTCCGAATGTTTTACTTGTTTTTCTGTATGTACCGATGCCAAAGCCTTTATTTAATTTTTTCTTGTTCCTTTTTCCTATTAAATATTATGCATACTATTGAATTTGCAGTGAAATGACTAATATCACGGTGTTCAGTATCCTTATCCTTCATTCAACATATCCTCCAATTTTTGTTACAATCCAACTAGTCCAACATAAGTACTTTCCTTGTTAGATTTGTAGCCAGTGACCAAGTTTAATATTAAAATATCACCCATTTGGGAAACGAAACCAAGGTGGACCATTGACTGATTAACGAGACCGGAACAGGTCACTACGACTTTATCCTTGGCTGCTTGATGATGGTGAACATATAAACTATATCGCGTCTAAGGCCTAAGTATATTGAGCAAGATGTATGTTTCTGCTTTTGTGTTTGTCAAGTGTTTTCTTACGTTCTAATTAACTAACTCACTGACATTATCGAACCTGAATGTTCAATGTACTGCGGAAATAAGTTTTCCAAATATCCTTCCCCTGATTATTTCCCAATAATTTTTTTCATAATTCACCTCTCTCAAATAAAAATTAATGCTATTCTCCCACATCAGTCTACCTACTCAGAGTTTTCTCTCTGGTTTTCTCACAACACATATGTATGCCTCTCTTTCATTACCCACTCGTGCTCCATGTAGGTCTACTCCAGATAGCAGATTATTTATCTCATTGTTATGAAGTGTTTTTTTTTCATTCACCTATCTCTCTCCTTGAACTGAAAGATTTCCTGGGCGTTTTATTCTCCATTACTCGCAATCTTGTTTTCTTTGAGGTCGTCCCAGTAAACATGCTAAAATTGCAATGGCAAAAAATGCAACTAAGACATTACATGGAGTAATTTGGAACAAAAAATAATACAAAGGAAACTAAAATGAAAATTTATAAGAGCATAATACAGAATATTTTGTCATATGGAAACGAAACTTGGCCTTTGACGGAATTACAAAAGAATAAAATTAGAACAGTTGAATTCGATTATTTTAGAAGAAGCCTCCAAAAAACAAGACAGGATAAAATAAGAAATGAATTCCTTTGGAGAGAAATGAAGGTTACCACATCTGTTGTTAAGAGGATTGAAAATCAAACGCTTAAATGATATGGCCATGTACAAAGAATGGAAAATGAAAGATGGCCAAAAATATATATACCAATGGTCACCCCCTGGAAGAAATAAACGTGGCAGACCAAGATGGAAATGGAAAACCTACGTCAGAACAATAATGGAGGATAGGAATTTGGAAGAGGGAGATTGGAATGATAGAGATACATGAAAACTGAAGACGGCAAACCTATAAGTGGGGGAAAGCCGAAGAAGAAGAAGAAGAAAAATTTAATCTCGGCTGCTTGGATTTTACTTTCTTGTTTGATAGTGGTAATCCAAGATTAACTCCCATACAAAAGGACAGGGACAGCCATTGTTTATAAAATTTTAATTTTGTTTGTTTATAGGCTTTATTATTCAATGTTCTATTTATTGTACCACAAATAGCTTGACACTGTTGTGTTTTGTGTTCAATATCTTTATCATACCCATAGCTGACGTCACATCCTAAATATTTAATGTGGGATACTTGTTCAATAATTTCGTTACTAATTACTATTTTTGCACGCAGAGTATTTCTTCCACAAAATGCCATTACTTTTGTTTGACTTATTGAAATTTTAAAATTATAATCGCTACATATTGCATTTAGTTTGTAAGCAGCCAATTGTAACAGATCTTCATCATGGTGTAGTAAGACTAAATCATCGGCGAAAATTAAGTTATTAATACTTGAGTTATTGTTCAATCTAAGGCCTTTGTCCATTATAATTTTCCATTGTTTCATAATGTTTCATGATGTGGGTGGCGATAGACTACACCCTTGTCTAACTCCTTGATTTATTAAAATTTCTTCTGACCTTTTTCCATCAGTTTGCAAACGAGCCGAGATAATTACGAATGTATGGTTACAATACGCCACTGACTTCATTGTAAACATCGTCCTAGTTAGTACAAATTAATTTGAATTTAGACTTTACTATTAATTTTTCATCTCATTAAGTTCTCATTTCACAGTTCACTTCACTTATGGATTATCTGTTAAAGGAGGTGTTCGAAGTGTCTTCCTTGCATCTGGATGCAATACTGTGCTCGTCTCTGCAATAAATGTCGAATTCTTTCGAAAACCCCTGGATCATTTCTGAATTCTTGACAAGCATGTACAACTCTCTGCTCCAGTTCTTGAACCGTGTTAACGGATGTGCTGTACACTTCGCTTTTGCGGTGACCCTAGACACAAAAATCCAAAGGATTTAGATCAGGTGATCTTGGAGGCCAAGGTACAGATCCGCCTCGACCTATCCATCTTTGGCCGTATCTGCGCGTTAGATGCCGTATCACAGCAACAGCAAAATGTGCCGGAGCTCCATCATGCATGTACCACAAACTCCGACGTTGCTGAACGGGAACATCCTCAAGCAGTCCTGGAAGACGACGCCCGGCCGCAGAAACCTAAAGTACCTCCGTCCATAAGGTTATCGTGGAAGAATGTCTGGCCCAATGAGGATGATTAACCTAGTACCCTAACCACACATTCAGTGAGAAACGGTGCTGATGTGGTGACTCATGAACAGCATGTGGGCTTCATTTCACACACCAAAATGTGTATTAATGAGACTTAAAAACACCAGCAGCGTGTGATCCTCCTGCCTCGTCTGTCACTAAAAATGTTACATGCGAAACGAGGGTTGACTACAGTCTGTTGTTGCATCCACTGACAAAACATCACTCTAGGAGCAAAGTCCGCATCATTGAGACATTGAACTCGATGAGGTGGTAAGGGTACAGTAAATTGCGCTGTAAAATTCTCCATGCACTACTGCGGCTTAGTACAAGCACCAGTGTGGCAATTCTTCTCGTCGAGGTTCCTGGAGAGAGCTGTACTGTTTCCAACGCCATATCCTCAACCTCAGGCGTAATGCGAGCAGGCCTACCTACTGCTTTGCCATGTGCAAACCCCGATTTTCTCTCAGGCACTGATGGACCCTTGTAAGTGTAAGACTTTCAGGGTGTCTTCGATCAAGATATGTTTCTTGGTACAAGCGTGCAGCCTCCCATGCATTGCCATTAGTCCTACCGTACATGAAATGCATATCCGCATACTCTTCGTTATTGTAAGGTTCCATTGTAACTACAACACAGCACAAGGGCACTCCTCAGACGAGACTGATACCTTTTGAGACTGTGTACTGTATCCGTCCTGTATTTTCTGCGTGTATGGTTTGATACAACTCCACCTCTCTGCAATGTTCAGTTTTGTAAACAAAGAACATAGGACGGCTTCAAGTGCGCAAGGAGTAAACCGTACGATGTTACAAACAATGACGTCAGTGGCGGCTTGTAACCATAATTTCGTAATTATTTCGCAAACGGCTCGTTTGCGGACCCATGTTTACTCGGACATTGTTGCTTCTATTATCGTGTACTTTGAAATGTACGTTTGCGCTATCCTTTCTGATACACCCTGTATATTTATATATTTTTATTGAGGAAAACTACAGCATTCCGAAAGTCTTAAATAAAAAATATTTTAATTTTTTGTACTTAATCTTCTTATTGTCTATATATTTGGTAAGTACATTATGTATTATATAATACATATAAAACCTCTTAATTCCATTAGGTAAAACACACCATTATTATCATCGGTTTAAATTCGCGAACTTTGTAACCAGAGGCGAGCATGATAACCAGTAGTTCCTCTGGATATTTCTCTAGTGAGAACCCTTAGCTTCACAAACCAGACACAGCAATAACCTTAACTGACAAAGTCGCGATATTTCAATTGAAATTAAAGTGACTGTATATAACAACAAATAAAAATAAGTATGGTGAAATAAAGGGTATAAATTTAGCTAAAGAAATGTCGCAATATTATGTCAATTAAAGGGACTTTAGATAAAAACAAATAAATACATAGAAATGCATTTTAAATAACAGAAAGAAAAGGAATGGATTTTACAGAAAATTCGTCATATTGCACAATTTCAATTAAGAGGACTGTGAAAAAACAAAAATAAAAAATATATAGACATGAATTTAATATATAGTGAAAAAAAGGACAAGCATTTATTTGCTAGGAAGTCTTTTTAATTTAAACTGGGAAAGTTGCAAGTTTGCACAAGGTCTGGAAATTCACATAATAGCAGAAATTGTGTGATAAATAATCCAGAATTTATAAGCGTCGCGTAATGAATTGGCAACAAAAGAAAACATTTGAAACTGAATGTAAAGATTTTTGTGATAGAATCGCTGATTCAGGATGTGAATTCAATACAGCGCACGCCATCACTTTCTTTCTCAACACACTTCCCCAGATTAAAGGATTTTGAAAGCTTTGCTCGCCAAGTTTCCGTAATACCGCGTCCACATAAACAGCGTACATGAAATACGTTCCTTGAAACATTGCAGGAACGTGTGCAATATGAGCTATCCTACGAAACCATTTAGTTTTTATTCCAGCGTATTTGTTCTCAAATATTGTTAACCATTAAATTGGCAACACTGGAACAATCCCTTCGTAAACACAATATCAGAGTATTGTTACTAATGACCAGTGTTTTTCCTTTAAGTTATTTCGGCGTAAATGAGCACGCATATGTTGTTTAAAATCTTACCTAACTCTTTATTTCTGTTTCAAATTATCAGTAAATTTTTATCACAATTTTCACTCACAATTAATCTTCTTTCAATGTTTATCTCAATGAAAATTATTTCACGGTCACTGATGAATCCGTTCACCACAATTTCTCGTACACTTAACTTCTCGCCATCCAACACAAGACTAACTCATATCGTCGTCAAACCAAGACTGACTGACTTCCGTCTTCGCCCCAGATTTTATAGGTGAGTAGACGGAACTTTCTAAGCCCAAAGTCGGGACAGTTCCACATGGAATTCTTTCGATTCCGATTGAGGGTCTTTCCACTTTTCAGCGGTTGCCCTTTTACCAACCAGCTGCTGGCCCTTCACATCCACATGTGTCAATCACAGAGGGAGATGATCAACAGCCAGTGTAGGGGTGACATGTGGTTAGCATGTCGAGTCCCCCAGCCGTTATGGCTGGTTCCTCAACCTGGAGCCGCTACTTATTGTAGCTACCCAATTGCCTCACGATGCTGGGTGGGCACCGGTCCCATACTGGCCGAAATACCATGAGAAAATTTCTTCCCCCGTGGAGACTCGAACCAGCGCAAGTCCCGTAGCTCTGCGCCAAGGCTTCCTACCTTAACCGCTCGGCTACGGCGCGGGAATTCTTTCGACACCGATATTTCCCGATCGGGGAAACAGAGACTCGTATAGTCGTCTAGTATGAGGGCCTAGACATTTCAATGTTTGCGCGAGCCTTATGACTCGCGATTGGCGACTCGCAAGTCTATTCTGACCAATGCGAGACCACCATTCTCGTCTTGCCCGCGCAATTCAAACGTCGCTATACGACGCGTAACAGTATGGTTGATGCGACCATTGTTCACGACGCCAACGAGAAGGGTTTTAGAACATTTTTCTGTACCGCCTGGTCACAAAAACTCCACTGCATGGCGCGACAGGCCTAGATGGCCCTTGGCCTATCAGCCGGCTGCTGGCCTCACATCCATATGTGTCAATCACAGAGGTAAACGATCAACCCACCAGTGCAGGGGTGACATGTGGTCAGAATGTCGGGTCACTCAGTCGTTAGAACTCGTTTTATCAACCTGGAGCCACTACTTATTGTAGCTACCCAAATGCCTCACGATATTGGGTGGGCTCCGATCCCATACTGACCGAAATTCCATGAGAAAATATCTTCCTCCATGGAGATTCGAACTAACACAAGTCACGGAGCTCTGTGTCAAGACATCTTGCCTTAACCACTCGGCTACGGCACGGGACAGTTTAGAATAATAACCACTTTACATTAATTACATTTTACTCCAAATGTTCGAAACAGTAAGTGCGCAACTTTTCTATTCCACTGAAGTATACTTTATCTATAAGTATGAATCCTACTCTTATTTACATCTGACCGCTGTTCAGAGTGACATCTACAGCTCGAGACCAAGCTCTGTGTGTTTGCGGGGAGAAGTGTGGGGAGTGGGAGGAGGCACACTTCTGTGCTTCTCATAGTACTAACAGCTGAGACAGCAAATTCCTTTCAGACACAAGGAGCTGGGACCCGAGCAGTACTGTATTATTGAAGCTTAGTCAACCTCGACGTCATTAGAAGTATATGATTCATTTCTTTTTAAAATGTACATTGGTTTAATACATTAATAGTAAAAAAAGAATGAGAAGAAATTAATTTAAATCTGTGTTGAATTGCACAATATTCAGCTATAACTTGAACTTATACATCATTTTGTTTTCACATATTTGAACAATTGGCACGAGAAATGACTGGTGGACGAATCGAAGCAAGTTTTTTTTTGTTTTTGTTTGTTTTACGATTGTCCTACTTTTTCTTGCTACATCCCCAAGTACATGTCATCCAAATTAATCATTTTGTTTCATTTCATTTCACCTGCCCCTTAAAGATACTAAGGTGATTGTAAAATCCTTAAATAAATTTATAATTGAAATTCAATGCTTTTACAATGAAAATGTAATGTTTTAAGTAAACAAAAATATTTTAAGATAAATTAAAATTAAAATTTCACCTAAAAACCCACATCTTAACTCCTTAACTCAACGATTAACTATGATCCTTATATTTCACACATATTCCAATAACACTGGTCAACATGATTTTTGTCTCATGAGTAGGCCTACCAATAGTTGTACTTAATGCAGTTTTTTTATCGTGTTTTCAAATATGTATTCGGAATTTCTCCATCACACAGTTTTTTTTATTTCAATTTCAGTTAATGGATTTAAATAATTAATTTTTTAATAAACGTTTTTTTTCGTCCATTTGTCCATTGTAAAATAAAACCAAATGAGCTAACTCAAATGGTTTCAGCTATGGAAAAGAGATATCAAGGCAAATGGAATCCTAATATGCTGGCCGATTATTGTTGGACCATCCAGAGGGATGCTCCATAGGCGAAATATAGCAGAAAATCGTCATTTCTTACTTCCTAGGTGAGTCCCAATGTTCGAATATTGTGTAGTTACGAATGTAGAAAATATTAAAGTGTTTGACATTAAAAATTCCTGTCTCTCGGAAATCTTGCGAGAAAAACTGATATCATATTTGAATTCAGGAGAAAAAATACTATCAGAATCACATTTTGTTTTCTGAGACAAAAAAAATTTTTTTTTTGTTCAGTGTAATCGGAGTTTCATATGATATTTTCCCTCAACCTGAGATTAGGCGCCGTACACTAATGTAGAATGTTTATTAAAGGTAAACGAAATTAAGTTATCGGTAATGTTTTCAAACAACTAGAGGACTATAAAAGAGGAAAAAGAAGGAATAGAGTTTTTTTATGTCGCACGTTAAGGGACACGACTTGTCGGGAAGGGATTTTAAATTATGGATCACACAAATAGTTTTCTGACCACACAAGGACATGAAGGTCCTCTCTGGATGGATGATCTGCTCTATGCCAGGATTACCTCCAAGTCAACACGAAAATTTAAGACAAGACACATAATCCACTCATAAAAGTGATCCCACAATAGACCCGGAGGCCCTTGGGGTAGTAGGAGGTTAAGGCTCCCACTTTTTCTAGACAATCGGCACTTTATGTCAGCCGGGTTGTCAGCCCTCGTGACGGCCGCCTTTACCCCCAGAACAAGCGTCTGGTACTCATTTCCGTTAGAGGCTGAGTCGACCCCAGGGCCATAGTGCCTCCAGAGGGTTTGGGTCAGTTTAAAAATCCTGACCCCAACGGGACTTGAACCCTCGACCCTCCGGCTTGTAGCTCAGTGCCTTAACCACTACGCTACGGCGTGCCCCCAATCCACTCATACGTTCTTAATGAAGTCGGCCGCGATGGACTATGGTTATGCTCCTTGCCTCTGGTCCCGAGGTTCGCGGGTTCAAACCCGGCCGGGGTCGATGGATTTTTTAGGACGAAAAATACAAGGAGCAAGTCCTCCGGGAGGGACTTTAAGCCGTGGGTCCCGAGTCTGAAGATTTTCAGGCTCGCAAAAATCCTTAAGCCTGAATGAAAAGGCCTCTAAGCAAAATTTTTCCGTCTTAGTACTACCTTGGTTTCCTAGATGTCAGTATGAGGCGGTGCGCTGACCACGGACCACTCAAAATGACATCTATACGAAAACAAGTGTAACTAAATTACTATGGTTAAAAAATTCTTCCCTGTAGGGGGAGAGCGCCTAAATCTCTGTGAAGGAAAAAACATTGGCTTACAATACATACATTCTTAATGAACATGGTGAATACGATATGGATGATTATGATAGCCAGGTGATGCTCGAGGACTATTTGAGCCTTAATTACCCGACAGTATTTGTTTTTAAGGTGAGAAATAACACCGAAAAAACCTCGCCCAGGAAATTAATCGGACCGGAGATCCAACCCCAGATCCACTCTCTATGAGGTAGCGATGTCACCTCAAACTCACAGCAATGGACAATAGAAAATATAACTAAAAAAATAGACCTACAAATCAATTTTGGTGAAAGAATTTACATGAATAGGCTAAATCTAAAACAAAACATTGGCATGAGATTAATACAATTTTATTAACTCTTGAATTGGCAATGTATCATAATGTATAAGTATGTTGGTCTGATTTATTCAATATTCTTAATAAATCAATGGAAAAATGAACCAGTACAAATTATTTTGTGTCATATTAAGCAAAAATATTCAGTAATAACAAACGGTTATGCAGATTTGTTTTCGCTCTTGTCCGAACATTTAAATAAACTGGCATAAGAAATGTAGTTCTCCCAAATTTAAGGGTAAATAATTATTAAGGATCATTTAATATTTAGGATCATTGATTACGTATGACTACTTATCTCATGCTCCAAATGGTAGTCAATGACCAATCAAGTTTCAATGAATTTTTTAACTAATAGCAGTCGTGTTTCACCTCTCTCTTTATCTATTTCTCTTTATCAGCTCCTGCTTTTAAGATAAAGAAAGCTCCTCCTTTTTTTAATATTCTGAACAGGCGAGAGCATTATTTTTCTCCAACAAATACATGAATATAGCAAATAATGAACAGATTCCTTGATTTTACTAAGTTATTTACTAAAAAAAATAAATGAATAACCTATAATGTTGATTATAATATACAGTTAGATGTGTTTCATTATTTCTCCACTAGGGTGCATTCTTACAATATTGCGATCCTATTCGGCAATAAATAATTATTGCAGCAAAGATATGAAAGCCAGAAGGGTTTTTTTTTCTGTAAAAGTAATGAAAACACGATACCGCTCTAAACAGACTAAATTACATATATACACACAACACGGCAATTACACCAAGTATGGATGTGGAACTTCGATTGTGACATAAAGAGAGGTATAGTTGAAAATATGGGGAATAAAGATTTTGGGGAAGATTTCTGGACCCATCAACGATCAGTATGGATGGTAAATATACACAGAAAAGTTGATCAGCTGTATAAACAACATAATATAACCGTAATAAAGGATACAATTATTATATTGCACATGTAATCAGGACGATTGATAGTGGATATGTTAAGAATTTTTGAAGGAAAACCAGGAAGGAGAAGAGAACGACTTGGTTATGAGTTAGACGATCGTGGATGAAGGCAGGGGAGAGAGAATAATGTGCTAAGATCTTAAAGAGATGCTACACTCTAATGCAACCCAGGAAGTTACTACAGACCTTATGGGCTATGCCAGTGTCCCCCTACCTACAGAGGATAGATGTTGCCAAACTCATAATAACGGTATTCGTTTGTTAAGGAGGGGTGGAGCGGCAAGGTTAGAAGTGCTTTTTCCAAACCTATGTACTATACATTTAAAAAACATAGTTTTTCTTTTACGGCATGCAATATAGTTTTATAGTAAATATGAGAGTCGACACTTTCACGCAGTATAGTACAGATTCGCAAGAGCTCAATGACAAGTGGTAACTTTTTTTCTTTAAGAGGGGGTGGCTTGGACGGCTACAACTTACAACTATGTACCTACTGTGTTGCAATCTTCAGTTTTATATAAGGATTTCTCTCAAGAAATACTGTTAAAATGGCAACCCAGTTTCCTATTCCAAACACACAGTAACTTCCTGGGTTGAATCTAAGTGTAGGTGAACTATAAGAATCATATTTCAACAAAGAAGAAGAACAACAGGAATCAGTTAGAGAATTGAATAGCCGTTCAGAACAAGGGCCTCATTTTCTCAAGTTGATTTTACATTCAAAATGGTTGTTAATCACACTTGGGACTTTTTTCTTTGTAAAATTTAAGTATGGAGAAAATAAATGAGGTGTATCATTTGGTCTGGGCGGCTATTCAATTAGAAAAATATATTTATCTGCGCCCCGCGTTGAACATCAGTGGCTGCTATTTTCCTTTCTGGTCTATGTTGGGAACCATGGTAGTCAGCCTGGGTTCTTAAACATAAAGTCCATTTGCCCCAGTATTTCTGAATTGGTGTGGCCAAATACATGTTTGAATTTTGAAAATTGCTTGATTATTATTTTTTAACAGAGTATTCTATTTTATGTTTTATCGTTTTTGAGCAAGTGTCGCTGTGGCGTCTTTTTGAGAACTATTCTACCATTTGGTCTTTGCATATGGCGTATAGAGATAAACAGTAAAAAATAAAATTGAAAGTTTAATAAAATAATAAACCCAAACACATAAAATACACATAATTAATACAAAGGATAAAATACAAAACAATTGTAGGGCAGATTAAAATCAAACTGAAGAAGAAATTAAATATCTATCCATAGTTATTCTGCCCGACGGTAGGTTTTTCATAAGTAACGTCACGAGTGATTTCCAAATTATCGATACATTCACGACTCACGAAGTGAGGAGTGAATTTATCTAGAGAATTTGGAAATCAAGAGTGGCATTTATTAGGACTATTTAAACGAATAAAATTAAGCTGTTTACTCAAAAATCATTATTTAAATATAGTTATTTTAAAATATTTATATATTTAATGTAAACGGCGACGTTTGAAAACAAATGAGAAACGATACGTACGCTTCATCTGCTTCTTTTGTTTTTCACTGCAACCAGATCATACTATTTATTGCCAAAGGAACGCAATATGTAAAAATGCTCTCTAGTGGAAAAAAAAATGAAACACATCAAACTGTATATTAATTCATTTCTGATGTCGTATGATGTACATATGACAATTATATTTTTCTGGATTATTACCTGGGAAAAAATACATTTAAGAAAGTGCAAATAGTGGTTTCTTTTTTTGGTGGTATAATAAATTGCTACAGATGTTGACATCTATGCACTATATATACAATCTGGTAGCCGTATTTCTCACAGGCTCAGTCACTGCAAAATAATGGTCAGACCTGTTCAGAACATTAAAAATGAGGAGCTTTCTTTAATATGGTAAATATAACACTGATAAATATTTCGTGAAACACAACTCTGATTGGTTGTAAAACAGAAATCATTGAAACGTGATTGGTCATTGACTCCCATTTGGGGCATTAGTTAAATAGTCACTGTAATCATAGCATTTTCATGCTACGCTTTTCAGCTTTACTAGGAAATTATAGGTGTGGTAGCTTCCCGTTGCTTTGCACACCGATGAAGGATGATGGTGATAATGATAAGAATGATGATGATGGCCGGATGATTTTCGGGGACCTTTGGGCTCTAAGCTTCCTGACATTCGTATTACAGGCGAGGAAAACCCCCGAAAAAAAACCTCACCCAGGAGCCTGTCCCGACCGGGGATCGAACCCGGGTCCGCTGCGTGACAAGGCAGCACGCTACCTCAAGACCACAGTGGTGGACACTACTTATTTATCATTTTAAAATATTTAAATAATTAATTAATGTTTTTAAAAAAAATCTGTGACTAGTGTGCTTAGCTGGGGGTAGGATCTAAATTTTTTAGTTTCTCTTTAGGAGCGAAAATAAGTTTCAAGAGAAGTTGGTTGCCATATTTAAATTCTTTTTATCACACTGTTTTGTTAAGAGAAATTTTCTCGCATTTCATTGCTTATAATTAATTCGTGTTAATTAAAAAGAGAACAATAATCTCGTATTACAAAGAGTAAAGAAAGCATACGGAGAAGTATTGAACAGAAATTTAAGACAAATTCTATAATGAAAATAGCTGACAATACAAAGCATTTTGTTAAATAATTATTTCACGCGCAACTTCAGAGATAAATAAGTTAGGGATCTTTTTTATTTCTTTGAAGATTAGTTGTTAACAATAGACGATTATTTTTTGTTAAATCTAGTAAGTTAGATGTTTCCTTTGGAAGTATAATTTTATATTATTTTACTAGAAAGTTCGAGAAGATTAGCTTTAAGAATATCGGATGACTAAGACATAACTTCAATAATTTCCAATTAGGAAGCCTTTATGCCCAAGCTGAAAATGTCTGTGGAATTAGAGAAGATGTTAAAATGGGTTTATTATCATATTTCCTTTATCAGTGCTTGAAATAGGACTCAAATATATAGTTCAACATAGTTTATATTATTCCGAAAAGGAGAAAGTAGAGTATGATGTAAAATAACAAGAATTCCGTCACGTAGGAGGTTCGTAAATGAATCGAATTCAGGAAATCGAAATTAAGGATTCGATTTTGCTAACTGAATATATTGTCACGGCTGTCGGTGGTGTAAGAAACTGATGGAATTTCTTAAATTTCACTTCACAAATATGTACACACAATTTCCAAATCTTCTTTATTTCTTTCCCAGTAACTCAATGCATAACACATAATTTTATGGTATATGAGTCTCTTACAACACAGTGTATTTTATAGTTCAGTTATCCACATTCGCTGCCTTCTTCACTTAAAATATCTTCTTGTCGTCGCTATTCAGGTTACTTTCACTGGTCTTGGACACCGACTGACACGCGACTTGTCCTCTACTGACTGACTGATTGACCCTTAGAACACTCGCGTCTCTCGTATATGCGATGGCCGAACAATCTGGACGCCAATATCAACTTATCTCGAATGAAAACATAGAGAAGTTGATACTTCCAGGAAATGAATCATAGATTCATCTCGAAGTTTCCAGAGACCCCACCGACTCATCATTTGCCAGCTCACGAATTCCCTTTTACCTTATAAGGCGAGGCTTGATTTCCGCCGCTCCCCGTGAATTTCAGAAGTCGACTCAACAATGTGTCACAATATCTTTCTTTGAGCAATTCTTAATGTAGCTAATATATATATATATATATATATATATGTGTGTGTGTGTGTGTGGTGTGTGGATGTGGGACGTTGGGCGTTTGTATCGGAGTTCTTTGGTAATTTCTTCTTCTTCTTCTTCTTCACGATTTAGGCTTATTTACTAGCCTGTTCCGGTTCCAAATTGCTGCTCTTTCCATCTTTTCCTTGGTCTTCCAAAACTTCTTCTTCCTCGTGGTGAATGGTTGTATGCTGCTTTTGGTATTCTATTCTCAGTCATCCTTGCCAAGTGTTCTGTCCAGTTTGTTCTGTATTTATCTATTATTGTGTTTAATTCTTCTACTTTCAGTTGTCTTATTTCTGTGTTATGTGTTTTTGTTCTGTTCTTTGATATCCTGCTATTGATATGAGGAATCTCATTTCAGCAGCTTGTATTCTGGCAGATTGTTGTGTTGTCACTGTCCATGTTTCGTATCCATAAGTAATAATAGGCACTGCGATTGTCTTGTATAATTTCATTATAGAATTTATTCCTGGCTTTAGTTTTCAAAGTTCTTTTTTAGTGTTCCTGTTATATAATTAAACTTATTTAGTTTATTTATATCTGTTTCCGCTGTTTATGATATTTCGCAACCTAGGAAGTTATATCTTACTACTTGTTCTATTGGTTTATTTTCTAATATTATCTTTGTCCGAACTGGATGAGCGTTCTTGAAGGCCATTGTTTTTTATTTTTGTGAGGATATTTCCACGTTGTATTTTTTTATGCTTCGTTTAGTTGATATAGCATTTTTGTGTGGTAATTTCTGAAGTCAAATAGGTAGGATCTAGATGAAGATTCGTAAACTTTTTTTTTTTCAAAAAATATTTTCATGGATACAACTTGAAGAGCCTCATTTATTCGGAATTTGATATAAATGAATGGTATAAGAGAGAGAGAGAGAGAGAGAGAGAGAGAGAGAGAGAGAGAGAGAGAGAGAGAGAGAGAGAGAGAGAGAGAGAGACTTTGTGTACCTACCTTCAATGAAGCTCTGTTTGATAACAAGTTGGAGAATGTAGTACATTGTTACCAATCTCCAGTGACCTGTCCCATGAATAATTTATGGGAAAGTTCTCTTGAAATTGTTAGGACGCTTCCTGGATAATCATAATTTCATTTTTTCAAGACATGAAGAAGAACATTGCCTAAATGGTTAACTCAATACTTTTAAATATTCAACAGCATTACCTTTTTTGTTCGTGTTTCTATTAAAACTGAGTCTAAAAGAATAAATTGAGTTTCTCGTGGCCAGAGTTCAAAGAAAATTGGATTTAATTTTTTATAAGAATTGCTTTTATAAAGTGTAAAATGTTTAATCTGCCATATATATTACAACTTCTATCTTCAGGAACTAAACAGGTTGTTTCATAATTGAATACTACGGAGAAAAAATAGGAGATGGTGCAGTGCAGCGCAAAGCAAAATTAATGTATATTGTACAAGATTTAAATAAAAAAATGCTCTCTTTGCAAATGTAATGTTTTTTAATGTAATTACCTGCAAATAAATAAATATTAGGCCCGATTCCTGATATATAAATGTCAAATTTGGAGAAGGTCCCGAGACCATCTATTATGACATGGGGTTTCTGTGGTTTCTCCCAGGTACAAAGGGCAAATGCTAGAAGAGTCATCAAAAATATCGCCACAATTGTGCTTGCTCAAAACGAATGGAATTAGAATTCCACATAACTAACTGACTCATTGGCGCTATTGAATCCGAAGGTTCATGACTGCGTGAACATAGGCTCTCCGTAGATCCCTATCTTGAGCTAATGTTTTCCAATCCTTGTATAATTATCTCCCTCAGATCATGGTTAATATTATTCTGCTACATCATTTTTGGCCTACCTACTGGGCGATTTTCCATTCTGTATTTCATTCCCCTTTCGTGCCATATGTCTTTCCCTTCGTACTCTACGAGACTCAACTGTTCTTATTAAATCTGGTTTCTCACAAATATCATATAGCTCACAATAATGTAGTCTTCTCCATTTACCTATCTCTTTGTCTCTTTTTTTTTTTTGTTCAAAAATGTTCCTAAGAACTTTAATCTCAAATAATTGCAATCTTTTCTCCCCCCTCAAAGTAAGAGTACATGTTTCACATCCATGCAATAACTTATAACTGGGAGAGTAAGAGCTATTTATACATTCAGGCTAATATTTTTAAAAATAAGTTGAGACAACAAGAGTCCCTGTAATGCATAATAGCATGCACTCCCAGAATTGAGCCTATGTTTAATTTCCTTGTGCGTCTCATTCCTACTTGTAATTATTGTTTCTAGGAATTTGCATTCAGCCACTTCTTCTAAATTTCTGTCGTTTGTCATTTACTGTTCATTCCATTATATAATGTATTTATATATGTGAACATGTATTTAGTTTAATTTATATTTACATCCAGTCCCAATTTCGTAGTGTTACATGTACTGAAATTAATTATCTTAATTATTTCCGATATTATATCAGCCCTACGTGACGGCCGCCTTTACCCCAGAACAAGCGCCTGGTACTCATTTCAGTTAGAGGCTGAGTCGACCCCAGGGCCATAGTGCCGCCAGATGGTTTAAACTGACCCAAACCATCTGGCGGCACTATGGCCCTGGGGTCGACTCAGCCTCTAACTGAAATGAGTACCAGGCGCTTGTTCTGGGGTAAAGGCGGCAGTCACGCAGGGCTGACAACCCGGCTGACATAAAGTGCCGATTGTCTAGAAAAAAGTGGGAGCCTTAACCTCCTACTACCCCAAGGGCCTCCTGAGGCCTGTTGTGGGATCACTTTACTTTATTATATGTTTTAATAATCGGCCGCGGTGGACTAGTGGTTATGCTCCTTGCCTCTGGTCCCAAGGGTCGCGGGTTCAAACGCGGCCGGGGTTAATGGATTTTTTAGGATGGAAAAATTCAAAGAACAAGTCCTCCTGGAGGAACTTTAAGCCGTGCGTCCCGTGGCTCGTAAAAGATACTTAAGCCTGAATGAAAAGGCCTCTAAGCAAAATTTACCGAATTTTCCCGTCCTAGTACTATCTTGGTTTCCTAGATGTCAGTATGTGGCGGAACGCTGACCACGGACCACTCAAATGACATCTACACGAAAACAAATGTAACTAAATTAGTATGGTTCAAATTCTTCCCTGTAGGGGGAGAGCGCCTAAATCTCTGTCAAAGGAAACATGGGCTTACAAGAAGAAGATGTGTTTTAATATTTTACAACAGAAGAAAATGAAAGTTTAGTGTTTGGTTTTATTTCCTACAATAATCTTAGATGTGTGATTTTCAGAATTGTAACAATCCTTAATGAAGATTCCGAAAATAATGCATCAATTATTGTAGAAAATAAACCGAAGTTCTAAACTATGCTTTCTTTGCTATGGAAGATAACGTGTCTTCAAGGATTTGACAAATGGTGTTCTTACATCACACCAAATGTCACTAAGTGACTATTCCTTTCTTGATCCTACAAAATATTCTTGTTAATAATTTGCATAATGTGTAAAGAGTATGTCTGCTGGAAATGACGCTATCATGATTAATTTTATAGAACCTTCCATGTATAAAAGTATAAGCATATAAAAAGTATAAGCAAGCTGTCTGTTACCACGTTTGTTCATGATAAATCTCTCATCAGCTCCTACACCATATTTCAGTACATGTTTTTATATAAACTGTAAAACACCTATATGAGAAGAACTTTTTGCATTTTTACCTGTTTTTATCTCTTTTTCAAAACGAGAAGGGATCGATTTAATGTGAGTATATCACAGTATATGCATATAAAGACACGTAGAATACTTCGAAAGGAAATTGTAAAAATACAGCCCGTGTCTCGTGAGTCACTCCGTATTTTTTTAAACATATAACTCAGAGCCGTCCAAACTCATTTGTATCGCGGGTCAAATGAAAGAAACATCAAGGTGGCGCGGGCCATACGCCCTATTATAGCTGCTGTGGAATATTATTATTTTTTAAATTTATATACAGAATTTTAATGTTTACACATCTTTCTGTGCCTAAAGTTTTATTTTTCTTCTACACTCGTCTCTCTCCATCCAACCCATGTCCTCCAGTCCTCTTGCTCTCATTCCAGTTCTTATTTCCTGCATCCACGAGTTTCGAGGCCTTCCTCTCCTTCTTCTTCCAGGTGAACACCATTCCAATGTTTTCCTGGGTAATATTTTTTCTTGCGTTCGTCGTACGTGCCAATACCCATTTAATTGCTTATACCGTATATAATCTACTATTGAATAACCAATATTAATTTTTTCTCTTATGACAGTATTTCTTATTATGTCTAATTTTGAACATCTTGCTGCTCTCCTCGAGAAATCCATTTCCATCGACATAAGTTTTGTTCTAAGTTCTTGTTGAATTTCCAAACTTCAGCTCCATATGTGACTACTTCTCACTATTGAATTATATATTTGTAACTTATTTGTTTCCTGGTTATATTTCCCCCCCCCCACCCTGTTTCCTTTAAGACCTTCCATTCATCATTTGCGTTTTATTGCTCTAACTTTAGTCATTCTGTTCTTGATATCACTTTCTTGTTTATCCTCTTTGTCTAATTTTACTCCCAATTACTCAAATTCTTCACATCCTCTAATATACACCTTTTTATCTTCTAATATCAAATCTTCGGTTTCGGCTCCACATCCCATATAAAATGTTTTCTTTTTCTAAATTTATTTTCAAACCCCAATTATCGTATTCTTTTTATTATTATTATTATTATTATTATTATTATTATTATTATTATTATTATTATTATATTATTATTATATTATTATTATATTATTATTATTATATTATTATTGTTATTATTGTTATGAGCCCAACTGGATTTATTAGGCTTAAAGGACCTTCGGGACTTGAAAAATCTGGTAGCGTTTAACTAGCCGAGCGTTAGTATGAGGATGTACAGTTTACATGTTTTGAAATAACCAAAGGAAGACTTATTTTTAACTATTTTATTACTAAAGTATAAATAATTATAAATCCTAAATATCTCTAGCCCTAAATCTATTCTAAGCCTATATTAAACTACAGTACTATCTTGGGGGGTTGAGAAGAGGGAGTAGTGGAAATTTTTAAATCTAACCAAATCTACATGATTAAAAATGTTATATCCCTTTTTGAAAATATCGTATTAAAACAGTCTACATTGTTTAGACTTCTATCAGAATAGTTAAGGTAATTGATTCTTTTTCAAAAAGATCCCTGTCACATATTAAGAAAAATGGTCAATGACTTACCCTCCAGCCGTACACACACAGACAGACGCCGGCCATCACTTCTCAAGTGTTATATATTCAATTTTGACCTCGAATTACCCGTAACTGTATCATACTAACATTCCAATGAACTAAATGTAGGGATGTTTATAGTTAGCTTCAACAAGACTTTGAATGTCTAAAGTCCATCTCAAACGACAACAGACTTGAATTTCTAAACTCTATCTCAAACGACTTTGCAATAATAATTAGAATAATCTATAAAACAATAAAAAATCTATATAAAGAACTATGTATTCATAACAATTATTATTATTATTTCTACAAGATATAAAATAAGAAAGAGTATACCGGTAATTAAACAAAATATTCTTCAATTGTGAATTTCATGAAAAACAATAAATTAAAATGGTATGGTCATGTAAAAAGAATGACAGAACAGATCCCCAAGAAGAATATTAGAAAGGGTGCCACTTGGTAGAAGAAGAAGAAGAAGACGGCGGCCATAAGTAACATCGATTGATGGTGTTTTGAGCAGCATGAGGGGGAAAGGATTGGGTGATCGAGATTGGAATGACAGAGATATATGGAGGAAGATGGCAGTAGATTATTTGGGTGCAGGAAAATATGAAATATTATGAAACCTGCTAAAATTAATGAATTTATTACTATCATTATCATCACGATTATTACCACCATCACCATTATTATTATTATTATTATTATTATTATTATTATTATTATTATTATTATTATTATTATTATTATTATTATTATTATTATTATTATTATTATTATTATTATTGCTATTATTATTACTATTATTATTATTATTTTATTTGCTACTTTTCATAGGCCAACCTTTAAAGTATTTTAATGTATTAGAATGCTGCAGGTCTACTGGGGCCGGATAGAAAATGATGGAGGGCCATATCCGGCCCGCGAACCATAGTTTGGTTGCCCCTGATGTAACTGAATGATTTCTTTGAGAGTTACATGAGCCGCTCTGTATTTTTAATCATTTTTACTTGGAGGAACAGAATATGTCTTTGAGATGATAGAGTTATCTGGGAAATTTTGTATTGTTTTGAATATATGAATTCATTAACAGCCAGGATCCGCAAATAAAGGATCCAATTTATTTTTCAATTTTGAACTACCATATTATAACGCATTGTTGGGACCACCTTTGAATTTCGCGGGCTGCAATAGGACTTTAGGGTCGCGCCTTAGATGGTATAAGGAATTCAATAAAACATACAGACTCATGAGTCGGAAATCCCCACTGGCAGCTTTTCAGATATGTTAGCCGTTTCTTCTTAAAAACTTCAAAATAAAAAAAAAATATATATATATTAAGTAAAATTTTAACATACTTAAATCATTAACCAATTATAAATTCATAATATTTCAACAATTCCTATTTATAAAATATATTTACTTACATTCCATGTATAACCGCGACTGCTGGCACACATTTTATCAATACTTAAAAAAATAACTAACTCTAACTTACATTAAAAATTAATACATTCCACTGAAACCTTCTATCTCTAGATGGTTACATTCGCAAATAATTATGAGCACCGATCTTTTCCGGACATTCGATGCCGGTTATATACATGCAGCAGAGCAATGAGAGTCAGTCGTGACGACCTAAGGGTGAACTGAAGAGCGAAGAGGAATATAGCGTTGCAAAACAGTGCTTCTGCTAGTATGAATACATAAACTATGAGATACACTGTGCTGTGAAATAAACTCTAAAACATACAGTTTTGTGAGAGCCTGATATCAGAATAATCGTATGTGCTTTATAGTGAATTATTGTTAAATAAATAAAAGTTAAAACTGTTATTCTACCAGTTATATTATATGGATACGAAACACTGACTCTTACTTTAAGGGAGGAAAGGAGATTACGAGTATTAGAGAATAGAGTTCTTAGGAAAATGTTTGGACCAAAGAGAGATAAATAGACAGGTGAATAGAGAAGACAACATAATAGTGAACAACATGGTCTTTATAGGAAGCCAGATATAATAAGAACAGTTAAGTTTCCTAGACTGCGATGGGCAGGACATATGGGACGAATGGGGTATGAGATACGTGCATGGAAGCTCCTTGTAGGAAAGCCAGAGGGAAAACGCCCAGTTGGTAGACCAAGAATGAGGTGGGAGAATATCATGATCTGAGGAAAGTATATTGTACAGGGGTGTACAGGGAATAGTTGGAAAACATTAGTTCAGGATAGGGATGTGTGGAGAGCTTATGTTCGCGCGGCCATGAACCTACGGGTTCGATAGTGTCAGCGAGTTAGTTAAATAAATGTGGAATTTTTATATAAAATCGATATGAAGTTATTAAAGATTTTGTACCTGTTCACCGCAAGTAATAACCGTATACTATTGAAGAAACGATACTATTGTAACAGAATAACTCTCTCGATAAATGACGTATCCATCAACTGCTGTGAAGTTAAGTGCTAAAATAATTGCAGTATTTAATGTTTTACATAATCTTCCCCACTTCACTCACTAGGTAGATAATAATCTTATATTAAATTAATGTTGGGAAGTAAACATTATGAGGTTTAATCATTAAAATTCATCGGAGAACATATTGTTTAAGCAACTCACCTCATAGGATTGATGCTTCCATGATACCGCGGTTTCAAACAGTTGACGGCCGAAGAATTTCGTCAGTTGGAGTTATGGCTGAAAGTGAACACGACTGTGTTTGAAACCGCGGTATCATGGAAGCATGAATCCTATGAGGTGAGTTGTTTAAACAAAATATTCTCCGATGAATTTTAAAGATAGTAATGTGCTAAACGTGGACCTCGGTGGTATAGTGCAGGAGTGACCAATTGGCGGACAGCAGTCCGGATCCGGACTCTGGGGTTTAGGTTTCCGGACCGGTTAAATATCGAATTAATACACATTAAAAAAACGGTTTAACATCGAATAAAACCAGTTTACTAAATTTCATATTATTATAGTATTATTGTTGGCTCAATTGGCAATACTGCTTATGGTCGGAGATTTGGCTGAAGATGAACGGGATTCCTTTTGAAACCTGGTATCGTGAAAAACACAAAATTTGTGGTGAGATATTTAAATATTACTCTGAACATATGTTAAGTTTATCATAAACTTATTAATAATTATTCGAATTAATAACTGTGTACTACTGTGCTATATCCTTTTAGTATTTACCATGTGTTTTGTTTCTTCTTCTTCTTCTTCTTCTTCTTCTTCTTCTTCTTCACTTCACGGGCTAGGCAAAAGTTGCCTGTTCCGCCTCACAGTTGTTCTGTCCATATTTTCACTGGCTTTCCTACATTCCTTGAAGCTCTTGCCTTGTAGTTGAATGCTGCTCTTATTAATCTTGTTACATTCATTCTTTCCACATGTGTAAACCATTTCTCTCTACATTCTCTGATTTTCTCATTCAATGAATATATGTTTAATTTATGCCATTCATACCCATAACATAATTTAAATAATTTTCTTATAAAATTAATTACTTAATAAAAGCTTCGTATGTTTAATCAACTGTGGTTCCGGACCTCGACTGAATTTAATTGTTTGAAAATGAATCTCCATGAAATCTAATTGGTGATCGCTGGTCTTAGCCTCTAGTTCCGAGGATCACGGGTTCAAACCCGGCCGGATGGATTTTTGGGATGTAAAAATCGAACCGACAAGTTATCCGGAAAGGACTTTATGCTGTGGACAGGAGTTTGAAGATTCTCTGGCTCGTAAAAGAACCTCTAGTCTAAATTAGATCACTGAGAAAAATTTAACCGATCTTCACCATCCAAGTAATACCATAGTTGCCCACTAGATGTCTCATCGAGGCGATACGCTGACCATAAATCATTCACATATATCTATAAGGAAATAAGCGTAATTAAATTAGCCTTGGCCAAGAAAATTTCGCTAGCGGAGAACCCAAACTTCCCCGAGCGACGTTTGGTGTGTGTGTGTGTGTTTTTTTTTTTTTTTAACCTGACGCAGTTAAGACTGTAAAATCTTCTCTTCCCTTTTCAACAGGTTAAATTATACTTATAATAACAATTATGAATTAGTCCACAGCTGTGGTCTCGAGGTAGCTTGCTACCTTGTCACGCAGCGGGCCCGGGTTCGATTCCCGGTCGGGACAGTTTTCTGGATGAGGTTTTTATCGGGGTTTTTCCTCACCTGTAAGACAAATGTCAGAAAACTTTAAGGCCTAAACGGTCCCCGAACATCATATGGCCATCGCAATCATCATCATTCATATTCACCTTAGATTAAGCTTAGGATTAAGGACTCTCCTGGCGCACCACTATCATCATAATCACCCATCATATCATCGGGGCAACGTAATCCCGCCTTCCAGGCACCCCAACCTCAGAAGTGGGTTACAAAATACGCCAATGCCAGGAGAGAACAGCAGAAATGTCCAAAAGGACATCCTGGGGCATTAAAAAAACAATTACGAATTATCTACAACTTGATTAATAATACATATTAGGCATAGGCTACACAATATACAGATAACAAAGAAATAACTTCTTCTTCTTCGGCTTTCCCCCACTTATAGGTTTGCCGTCTTCAGTTTCCATTTATCTCTATCATTCCAATCTCCCTCTTCCAAATTCCGATCATCCATTATAGTTCTGACGTAAGTTTTCCATTTCCATCTTGGTCTGCCACGTTTATTTCTTCCAGAGGGTGACCATTGGTATATACTTTTTGCCAACTTTCATTTTCCATTCTTTGTACATGGCCATACAATTTAAGTGTTTGATTTTCAATCCTCTTAAAAACCGATGTGGTGACATTCATTTCTCTCCAAAGGAATTCATTTCTTATTTTATCTTGTCTTGTTTTTTGGAGGCTTCTTCTAAAATAATCAAATTCAACTGTTCTAATTTAATTTTTTTTGTACTTCCGTCAAATACCAAGTTTCACTTACATATGACAAAATATTCTGTATTATGCTCTTTTCATTTTAGTTTCCTTTGTAATATTTTTATTCCAAATTATTCCATGTAATGTCTTAGTTGCATTTTTTGCCATTGCAATTTTAGTCTGTACATCTCTCTCACAGGTACCAAAACTTGTAATTATTGACCCAAGATATTTAAAAAATTCACACTTTTTTATTTTCCCTGTTTCAAGTATGAGGTCATCCACATCCTTTCCCAAACACATATATTCTGTTTTCCGTAAATTTATATTCAGTCCCCATTTTTTATATTCTTCCATTAGTTTATTTATCATATATTTCATATCATCTTCATCCCCTGCAAAAATTATTTGATCATCTGCAAACAACAATGAATGCAGTACTTTTCCTCCTATAGGAATACCCATTTCAGAACATTTTTTATACCACAAGTTAAGAGCCTGGTCTAAATAAATGTTAAAAAGAATTGGTGATAAACTGCATCCCTGCTTAAGGCCTTTATTCACTGTGAATTCCTCTGTTAAAGTATTCTGTATTTTTACTTTAGCTTTTGTATTACTATAGATCCTCCTAACAATATTAATCCATTTATCACAGATATTCAGATTTCTCATTGCCGTCCATAACAATTGTCGAGGTGCACTATCATATGCCATCTCTAAATCAATAAAGGTCATATGTAGTTCTTTATTTTTTGCTAGGATTTTCTCTTGTAATTTTCTAATACAGAAAATATTATCAATATATGATCATCCACTCCGGAATCCACATTGTTCTTCACTTAAGTTATCTTTTATCTCCTTAAGTTTAAAATTTATAATTTTACTAAAAATCCTAGCTGTTGAAGGTAAAACGCTTATACCTCTATAATTGGAACACAGTTTATTATCACCTTTTTTAAAAATAGGAGTAATGTACGATAAATTCCAGTCTTCTGGGATATCGTCTCCAATTTCAATTTTATTAAAAAGTTTTGTTAAAATATTACCAAAATATCTCCTCCATGTTTTAGGAGTTCCGTCTGAATATTTCCTGGTCCTGGTGCTCTCCCATTTTTTGCCTCTTTCAAAGCTCTTTTTACTACAAATAAATAACTAAGGTATTAAAATAATAATAAAATTCATATAAATAATAATATAAATAATAACCTATAATTGGATTAAGTAATTGGCTTGCTAAATATAGTGCAAAATATAAAATAATAATACAATCACATCTACTGTAGAACATCTTGTCTTGTATCTTGTAAGCCCATGTTTCCCTTAACAGAGTTTCAGGCGGTCTTCCCCTACAAGGAAGAATTTGAACCATAGTAATTTAGTTATACTTGTTTCCTTCCTTATAGATGTCATTTGAGTGGTCCGTGGTCAGCGTTCCACCTTATACTCACATCTAGGAAATCAAGGTAGTACTAGGACGGGAAAATTCGGTAAATTATCTAGAACATATATGGATATAATTATATTATATTGTCTAAGGAAATATTTACCAAGTTTTTTTTAAAACTGTTTTGCTTAATACATACATAGGCTTACATACATAAATACATACATTCTGCTAAATACGTGACACCACATAGGCCTGCCACTAGATTGAAATTCCCCATTAGGAAGTGGTACTTCTGAAACGAACTTATCACTATATTGTTGATTATATTCTTATTCGAGGAGGCCTTCATTTGTTTAATTAATTAAATTTATGTAAGAAGAATCTATCTAATTTTGTAAAAGTTATCATTTTAAGAAAATGACACTTAATCTGTAACTAGAAGGCACAGAAAATCTCTAGGTGAAAGTGTTTAGTGAATCACTCTGTACTTTTTATGTACGTTAACTGAGAAGCCATTATGTCATCCCATCTAAACAGTTAAAAAATTAAAAGAAAAAAAAAGTTCGGGCATGTAGTTCGTTATTTTTAATGGACGGATTGAATGTGACATTTTGTGCTGTGTACATTTGATATATGTTCACGGTACACTGTCGTCAATTTGTTTTCAAATAAAAACTGTTCATATGTGAAGTTTGAAGCGCTCGGTACAGTAATTAGAAATGAATAAACAGCTTTGACTTGAATTTAGCAACATTACGGTTTCGCATTAATTGGCTTTCAAAACCAAAATTATTCAAATTAATAAACTGGTATGATACAAATAGCATTTGATTTGCGAGCTACATTAAATCATCATCATTAGCGTCCTTACAGGACCATAGCCTTCCTCACAATTCGACGAGTGAACAGACTGAGCCTCATTTATCTATCTTTAAATTAAATGAGATTTGTGAACAATATTACATGAATATTTCCGCTGCTAAAGAACATTAATGGCATTTCAAGATAAACAGTTAATTAAAACGAAAATAATAATTAATAATCAAAGAAATCTTTATTTTTTTAAATGCCCCAGGTTTGTCTTTCGACATTCCTGGTTTCTCTCCTGGCATGGCGCCTGGAAGGCGGGGTTACGTTGCCCCGATGATATGATGGGTGATGATGACGACAATGGTGCGCCAGGAGAGTCCCTAATCCTAAGCTTAACCTAAGATGAATATGAATGATGATGATTGCGATGGCCATATGATTTCGGGGACCGTTTGGGCCTTAAAGTTTTCCTGACATCTGTCTTACAGGTGAGGAAAAACCCCGATAAAATCCTCACCCAGAAAAACTGTCCCGACCGGAGATCGAACCCGGTCCCGCTGCGTGACAAGGCAGCACGATACCTCGAGACCACAGCGGTGGACCTCACTTTAATTATTTGGGATATGATATTGGATATTTTTATTAAGGACTTTCTCTACATTAGAGTAGTTATCCTTAAGCCCAAATGTATTTTGCTCCGCCACAGATTTCTATCCTCAGCTTCTTCTTCTTTGACTATTTAACTCATGCCGCACATGGTAGCCAATGACCAATCACGTTTCAATGAATTTTGTTTTGCAACCAATCACAGTCGTGTTTCACTCCGATATTTATCAATTAAGTTTATCATATTAAAGAAAGCTCTTCCTTTTTAATATTCTGAACAGGTCATAGCATTATTTTGCAGTGACTGACTCTCTAAGAAATACGTTGAATATAGTAATTTATATATTAAGATGTAAGAATCATGGAAGGCATGTAGCTCCCAGATTGTATATTTGTAGGCCTATAGTGCACGAATGTAACCAGAGATATAATAGAAAAAAAAATTGTAGCAATTGATTATGCCACAATAAAAATAAACCACTGTTAGCACTCTTTTAATCATATTATCTTCCCGGTATTTACGTCCAGAAAAATATAATTTACATATTTACATCATAGGACATCAGAAATTACTTAGTAACCTATAATGTTGGTTATAAACAGTTTGATGTTTCATTTTTCTCCACTAGGGTGAATTCTTACAATATTGCGATGCTATTTGGTAATAAATAATGTGATCTGGTTGCACTGATGAACAAATGGAACATAACAAACGTTTATCATTTGTTTTTAAACATCGCCGTTTACATTAAATGTATAAATATTTTAAAATTACTGTATTTAAATAATGATTTGTGAGTAAACAGTTTAACTTTTATTCGTTAAATAGGCCTAACAAATGTCACTCTTGATTTCCAAATTCTCTAGATAAATTACAAATCACCCGTTGCATTACTTATGATTATTTAACTCATAGACCGATAATCGTGCCTCTTCCTGTTCCTAATGAGAGATATCTCCGCAAATTAGCTTCTTTGACAAGGATATAGATTCAAAAATGTACGATCGATTTTGTGCAGCAATAAATGCCAAAAAAAACCTCAAAATTACCACAAAAAAAGTTATTTCTGTTGCTCTAAAAAAATATTAAATGTTGTATAATGAATCTGCTTTATTGTTGATAGTTATTTCTCATGCAATCATATGTTATTTATTTTCAAAGCCCAAAGAGATTTAACAGTAAAGATATGCTATTTATAACTATACAGCCGGCTTAGAAATCGCCCGGAAGTAATATCAGAATACATAACCTCACATTTGGTAAATGTTAAACATTATAATTATTTTTAGTTTCTGATGTATTATTCGCCAAATAGTCACTCCAAATCCAACGCGAAGTTGAGTTTTTCTTTAGACAAAATCAGAAAAACACAACCTCTTGTTAGATTACTTTGACTATTTATCTCATGCCCCAAATGGGAGTTAATGACCAATCACATTTCAATGATTTTTGATTTACAACCAATCACAGCCATGTTTCGGCTAGAATTTACCAACTAAAGTTTATCGTAATAAAGAAAGCACCTCCTTTTTAACATTCTGAATAGGTCATAGCATTATTTTGCAGTGACTGACTCCCTAAGAAATACTGCTAGCAGATTGTGTATATATAGTGCATCACATAGCGCATGCGAGAGATAATATAAAAACATTTGTAACAATTGAATATACCACAAAAAAAAGAAAACAGTGTTTGCACTTTCTTAAACGAATTATTTTCCAGGAAATGACGTTGCAGAAAAAATATAATTGACATATTTGCATCATAGGACATCAAATCAATTAGTACCTATAGCGTTGGTTATAAATTTCTCCACTAGGGTGCATTCTTACAATATTGCGATCCTTTGGCAATAAATAATATTATGATCTGGTTGCAGTGATGAACAATGGAAGGAAATGAAGTGTACCAATCGTTTCTGATTTGTTTTCAAACATAGCCGTTTACATTAAATATATAAATATTTTAAAATAACTATAGTTAAATAATGATTTGTGAGTAAACAGCTTAATTTTATTCGTTAAATAGTCCTAACAAATGCCACTCTTGATTTCCAAATTCTCTAGATAAATTCACTCCTCACTTCGTGAGTCGTGAATTTATCGATAATTTGGAAATTACTCGTGGCATTACTTATGATAATTTCTGTTGAGTTTCAGTTATTTTTATAGTTGTTATGGTAAGAATGGAAAATTGGAAAACCGGTGTGGTGGTTTAGATTTCGTTTGTTCAATCCGCGGGTCCGTGAGCTACATGTTAAGAACCGGTGGTTTAGAATGCAATAAAGACGTTTAGGTGTGTGAAATGTCGACAAGTGTAATATTGATTTTGCTTACGTAACAGTGTGATGTACAATGCCTGCAGAATGAATGGTTTTGTGAGCAAAGAAACGCCATCTATCTGTATCAGAGAAGTAATAAAGTAGAGGAGCACGGAACAGTATTTATTTCCGCGTTCCACAGTAACATTATTCAGTTTCCTGAATGGAACTCCCGATGCTATAAATATCACAGAAATATGTGCTGCTCGCAGAATTAGGGAAATATTCTCTGCTAGCTGAAAAATGAGCCTCGTTACTGAACCGGAGATCAAGAAAATAAAATTGCGAAAGACGAATAGGTAACAAGAACTTCTATTCATATCGCGGAATTAAAGCAGATGTCTGCACCAGTTCATTGCTTAGAGATTTGAGTGACGAAATCTAATAAAATTGTTTGTGGACAATTCTTCGAGTACGTGTGTGGAGAATTATACGTGAATTGGTTATAACTAGTGAGCAGATATCTATGTTCTAAAAGTTAAGATTGCAACATATTATAGTGATAAAATTAATTTATTAAGTCTTTATATCCAATCAACTGAGTTTTTTACAATATAACTTACAAAAACGTTTCTCAATAATATTTGTGTGGCACTCCGTAGCGTAGTGGTTAAGGCACTGAGCTACAAGCCGGAGGGTCGAGGGTTCAAGTCCCTTTGGGGTCAGGATTTTTAAACTGACCCAAACCCTCTGGCGGCACTATGGCCCCGGGGTCGACTCAGCCTCTATCGAAAATGAGTACCAGACGCTTGTTCTGGGGGTAAGGGCGGCCGTCACGCAGGGCCGACAACCCGGCTGACATAAAGTGCCGATTGTCTAGAAAAAGTGGGAGCCTTAACCTCCTACTACCCCAAGGGCCTCCGGGCCTGTTGTGGGATCACTTTACTTACTTTTATAGATAGATAGATAGATGGAAAGCTCTGCGGACATCACTTAAGTGTTGGCGGTGAGCGATCCATTTTGGTCCCCCTTAATAGGTAGAACCCCGGGTTCCTGTAAAATACATTAGCCCCGGTTTAAGTTTTGAATTCAAATTTGAAGTTAATTAGCAGAGTGAAGTCGGAAGCGGACCTTTTGGGGTTCTATTCCAGCATTTGCTCTTTGGATTGAGGGAAACCGCTTAAAACCTCAATCGGAATAGTCGATCACGCGGGATCTTGCCAAGTTTGGCTTTCGGATGACTCTATATTGGGAGGGCATCCAGGCTTCTCTTTATTTAAATATAATGTGCGTACATTTCAGATTATTACAATTAATCATACAATTATAGTAACGTGCATTTATTTTTTTTTTTTTACTCTTCAGTTGTTGCTGTTCTATCTGTAGTTGTCAGGTGATGTCAGTTTCTCTGGAACTGATGGGATGAACCTGTAGCAGTAAGATTAGTTATTAGTTTTTAATTTGTTGTATTAATTTATTTATTAATGTACATTATATGCTAATGTTGTAATTGTAATTGAATAATTGTGTAATGTGTTTCTGTGTGTCTGTGTCTGTGTCTGTGTGTGTGTGTGTGTGTGTGTGTGTGTGTGTGTGTGTGTGTGTGTGTGTGTGTGTGTGTGTGTGTGTGTGCGTGCCCTATCAGCTTTCACCGGTCAAGTGTTGTCCAGGATCCATTTTGGACGCTTGTGTTTGTTGTTGGCTGTTTCATAGGTTCCCAGCGATGCCACGAGTGGATTATCATGGCCTTCACATGTATTATAAAATTTAAGAGCCATCTAGCAATATTACATTTATATTACACATATTACTTTTAAATTAAAAAGAAATAGTGTTGTGTTTACATTGTTTATTTTTAATTTTATAAGTAAGATGTGTAATATAAATGTAATATTGCTAGATGCCGCACAAAATATTGATACGAATTTTTCGTTCGAAAGTCATATTATAAAAAATCAGTTGATTGAATATAATGACTTATTAAATTAATTTTATCACTATACTATGTTGCAATATTAAATTTTAGAACATAAAAAAGTCCGCTCCCTAGTTATTACTGAAGGGCCATTTCTCCAATACAGCATATTGACACGATCACTGCTAGAAGGCCCTCTATCATGGAATAACGAAATTTTAACATGACACTGACAATTAAATGCTGAACTGTGGCTCTGTATGAAGGTTGGAGGAAAGTCCTTCAAGCACAGAATGTCCACAAATGATGCATGTATACAGATTACATATAAAATTTAACTAAAAAAACAAAATAAAATAAATGGGAATATAATGCCTGTGTACATCAAATATATGTAGACTTCAAAAAAGCATACGATTCAATTAAGAGAGAAAAGTTACACAGTATCCTTCTGGAGTTTGGAATTCCTAAAAAATAGTTGGAGTTATACGAATGTGTCTTACTGGCACAAAGAGTAGGGTGCGTGTAGGCAAAGATTTTTCGGATACTATTCAATTTTGTACTAGAGCATACCATCAAATCTTTAGGAGATGAAGAAAACCTACAACTCAATGGTATTAATAAGCTGTTAGTCTATACTGATGATGTAGTATTATTAGGCGGTAGCGACGAGATACTAAGGAGCAACAGGCACAATCTATTGAGTAACACTAAGAAATTGGGACTGGAAGTAAACATCAATAAACTAAATATATGTTCACACATAGAAATATATTATGTAATGGAAATGGAAGGTTAATGACAAATGAGGGACATTTTGAAGAAGTGGCTGAATTGTTATAAATCAACTCTTCCATTTAGTTGACAAAAGACCTTGGCCTCTAATAGGAGCAGTTGGTGCTTTAATTATAATAACATGCCCTATTAAATGAGTCCATCTCTACAATTCAAATATCTAGGAACAATAATATTACAAATATAAATAAGATGCACAGTGGAATTAAACATAGGCTCAATTATGGAAATGTGTGTTATTATGCATTACAGGGACTCTTGACATTCCCAACTCCTTTAAAAAGAACGTTAAATTGAAAACATGTAAAACTGTTTTTCTCCCAGTTATATTTTATGGATGCAAAACATAGACTCGTACTTTGAGGGAAGAAAGAAAATCACAAGTATTTGAGAATATAGTTCTTACGATTTTTTTTTGGACCAAAGTGAGATGAACAAACAGTAGAACTGAGAAAACTACATAACAGTAAGCCACATGGTCTTTATAGGAAGCGAGATATAATAAGAACAGTTAAGTCTCGTAGACTGCAATGGACAGGACATGTGACACGAATGGGGGATAAAAGAGAAGCATGGAGGATTCTTGTAGGAAAACGAGAGGGAAAACACACAGTTGGTAGACCAAGAATGAGGCGAGAGAATAACATTTACCATGATTTGAGTGAAGTAAATTATACAGGGGATGATAGGTAACATTATCTCAGAATATGTATGTATGGAGAGCTTAAGTCCGCAAGGTGATGAACCTATGGGTTCGAGAGAGCCAGTGGGTTAGTTATAGAAAAAACCAAATAACATTTTTAAACATTTATACACGGGTGAAAGTTTTCTTTAGCAATGTCTGTATATCTCTACATGCGCACCATTTATCCTTGGAGGATTTCCTGACGATTGTCCGCTTCCATCTATGTAAGCTGTAGAATTTTGGGTGTTATGTGACGGAAGGCACCAGTAATGCGTTCTCGAAGATCAATGATAGACTTCATCTCCGTCTTGTAGACGATATCCTTAATAAAGTTCCAGAGAAAGAAGTCGCGGGTGATGCTCTTGTTCTTTAAAATACTTCCTGTCTAAGTTTATTCATCCACTGGTAGATGCTCTTTCGTAATGGAGGTGCTCGTTTGTACACTGTTCTAATTTTTTGCTGCACTTATTTTACTGCTAGCCACAGACAATACATAACTTTTTCCTGTGGAGACCCATTTTCTATTTATTGAGCTCAGTACTACACACTCAGAGTCCATACTGCTGCAACATTGCTAAACTTTTGACAGTTGAAGGTAGATCTCCTTTGATAATAATGAGGATATAATATAGCGCAGTTCTTATTTTATAGAGTTTTGTAGTTGTATACGTACATCGTTTGTGGACACAGTGTATATCTATATGTACGGATGTTGAATCTGTAGTTAACTCATTTTTACAAAAGAAAATGGCCTTTTAATAATGACAAACTCTGTTGTGGAAAGCATAATGACTTATGGTGCTGAGGGATGGACTTTGGTAGAGGGGCAAAAAACTAAGATCTTGGCAGTGGAGATGGATGGAATAAGACGCAGTGCCAGGGTGTCCAGGTTGGAAAAAAGAAGAAATGAAGAAGTGAGGCAGATGATGGATATGGAGGAGACAATGGTGGAAAGGATCGAAAGACGAGTTCTTCAGTGGTATGGCCATGTCAGGAGAATGGAGGATGATAGGTGGCCCAAAACTCTTTTGGAATGGTCACCTTCTGGTAGAAGGAAACGGGGCAGGCCAAGAACAACTTGGAGAGGAGAGATCCATAGATTGATGAACGACCGAGGTCTGGAGGAGGATGAATGGCGTGATCGGCAAGAATGGCGAATGGGAATACAGTGTAACCGCTGAAAAGTGGAGAGGCCCTCAAAAGTAAAAAGTAAGATAATGACAAACTAATGTAAATGCGTAATAGCTCTGTTCACCACTGTGCTCCAGTAGTAATGTCGTCGCTTCAAATGCACTGGGACCGAGTCCGATCCCCGGTTGAGACAAGTTTTCTGAGTGAAGGTATTTTCTTCGCCTATAAAACAAATTAAAGTAAACTTTAAGACCAAAATAGTCCCCGAAAATCATCTAGCCATTGCAATAATGTATATCATCATTTTATTTAGTATAAATATATGAGTGAATGATGTGTCTTGTATTAAATGTTCGTCTTATCTCTGAGGTGGTCCTGATATTAGGTGTTTAGTCATCCCGGGAGGCCCTTCATGGCTTGTGTGGTCAAAGCTTAAAATCCTCTTCCGACCAATCGTGTCTCTGTAAGATCCAGGTGACACGAAGCATGCAAAATACCTACAAAGGGAGAGGTTAAATAAATGTAAAGGAAGAAAGAACGATATAAACGACTAAAGTAAGATTAGCTTCAATTAAGGATAAAATTATAAATAGATTACCAAAATCAACATTTAACTACAAGCCAAGAGGATGAAGGAATGCAGGAAGGCCAGTGAAAACATGGACAGAACAGTTGTGAGGCGGAACAGGTAGTTTGCCTAGCCCGTGAATTGAAGGCGAAGGAGAAGAAGTAGAAGAAGGAAAATAAGAAGGAGAAGAAGAATAAAATGTTAAAATGTTAAAATCTTAAAATAAGTACCTAACACATCAGTCGTCCTCGACTAAAATAAACTTTTGTTTAAAAATTTTGTCATATAATTAAAACAGCTAGGTCTTCAGAATCATGTTTTAATTATTTGACAAAGTTTTTAAACAAAAGTTTATTTGGGTTGAGGATGACTGATGTGTAAGGTAGTCATTAAAAAAATGTTTTAACTTCATAATCTCAACCGTGACTCACCATGAATTTTGAAAGTACTGATCCAATTAAGCTATTAACACTTCGAGGTAAAATGTTTTACTAGGCAAATAAAGCCGATGTAAAGTTTGTGATTTACGATTTAAAATGCGGGGGAAAATAGAGAAGATTTAATTTGTTGAAGGCCTTATAAATATACATGGCGGCAATGCAGTTGTCGTTTGAACAAAGTAAAGGAGGTGCTTAAATGTTATTGGGAATTACGGCTAAACTTTACAACATGTTACATTACTTACTTACTTACTCACTGGCACTATCGAACCAGTAGGTTCTTGGCCGCGCGGACATAAGCTCTCCATACACCCCTATCCTGAGCTAATGTTTTCCAATCATTCCCTGTATAATCTACTTCCCTCAAATCATAGTTAATGTTATTCTCCCACCTCATTCTTGGTCTACCAACTGGTCGTTTTCCCTCTGGCTTTCCTACAAGAAGCTTCCATGCAAGTCTTTCATTCCCCATACGTGCAACATTTCCTGCCCAACGCAGTCTACGAGACTTAACTGTTCTTATTATATCTGGCTTCCTATAAAGACCATGTAGTTCATGTTACATTACTTTTTAAATTACTTCATAAACTCCTGTCAAATTTTATTCTTAGGCTTTTATTTTTCAAATTATTTCCCACCATTTACAATTATTTTTACATGTTTTCTAACAATTATTTCAATATTTTTTTTACGATATTGAACTACATGAAAAAGTGGCAGCCATATAAATTACATAAAATTGGCGTTAAAGGAACCACTTTAGAACTATTTAAATCGTATTTAAGTAATAGAACCCAAACAACAAAAATAGACGATAACTACAGTAGTGCACGTAATATTAATATACGTGTCCCTCAAGGGACTGTTTTAGGACCAAGTTTATTCCTAATTTATATTAATGATTTACTCAAAATTAACTTAGAAACATTTTCTGGCTCTATATATGCATATGCTGACGACACGGTTGTCTTATTTTCCGGCTCTACATGGACCGAAACCATTCATAATGCTAATAAAGGAATCAATGTAATTAAAGAATGGCTAGACTCAAATTTACTTTCTTTGAATATCTTAAAAACCACATTAATTCCTTTTTTTTTAACATCACGCGGTATATATGAATTTCATTCAAACCCCAGTCTCGATATTACAATACACAATAGTAATAGCGCATATTGCACATGTCGATCCTTGAGAATATAAAAAAAAGTAAAGTAAAGTGATCCCACAACAGACCCGGAGGCCGTTGGGGTAGTTGGAGGTTAAGGCTCCCACTTTTTCCAGACAATCGACACTTTATGTCAGCCGGGTTGTCAGCCCTGCGTGACGGCCGCCTTTACCCCCAGAACAAGCGTCTGTTACTCATTTCGGTTAGAGGCTGAGTCGACCCCAGGGCCATAGTGCCGCCAGAGAGTTTGGTTCAGTATAAAAATTCTGACCCCCAACGGGACTTCAACCCTCGACCCTCCGGCTTGTAGCTCAGTGGCTTAACCACTACGCTACGGTGTGCCCCCTTGAGAATATCAACACAAGTGAAATATCTGGTATTATCCATCCATAGTAATTCTGCCCGAGGGCATGTCTTTCACTGCAATCATAGCATTTTCATGCTATGCTTGCAGCTTTACTAGGGAATTGTAGTTGTGGTAGCTTGCCGTTGCTTTCAACACCGGTGAAGGATGATGATGGTGATGATAATGGTGATGATGATGATGTCCATATGATTTCGGAGACCGTTTGGGCCTTAAAGTTTTTCTGACATTTGTCTTACAGGTGAGGAAAAACCCCGATAAAAACCTCATCCAGAAAAACTGCCCCGACCGGGGATCGAACCCGGGCCCGCTGCGTGACAAGGCAGCACGCTATCTCGAGACCACAGCGGTGGACCTAGGTATTATAATAGACCAATATTTAAGATAAGACAAACACTTTTCCTTGCTGTGTAACAAACTACGTAAAACTATTCACAAATTTATCATCCTTCGATCATATTTACCAATGTATGTATTGCGAACTGTTTACTTAGCTCTGGTTCAATCGATAATCCAATACGGAATATTAGGTTAGGGTGGAAGCGCAAATTCTATCCTTTCTCCCTTAACATTATTACAAAGACGAATAAAAAAAATCTGCTTGCAGAAACCTTTAGATTACCCTACAAATTTAATTTATCTAGAATTCAACGTGCCAAATATTAAACAAATTTTCAAGCATACATTGCTTACTTATTTTCATACATATAATAAAAACGAATTTATAGAGCACAGTCGAAGTTTTTACAGCACCAGAGAGAATACTAGTTCTTTGCTACATGTTCCAAAATTTTATACAACTACTGGATCTAAATATAGTAGATATCTAGGACCCAAATTATATAATGAATTAATTAGAACAAATGCAGAACTAAGTGAACTAAACACAATTAAATTAATTAGTTTTAATTAATTAATTAAGTGAATAAAATTAATCATTTGAATATTTTAAAATAATAAATATGAAGCATCTATTTTTGCTTACATTATTATAACCTAATATATTACTATTTACTTTCTTCTGTATTACTGGTTTTAATTCATCACATTATATGGTTTATATTATTTTATGTATATCATTCTCCATTGCATTAATTATTTTGTTAGAATAAGTTTTACTCCCAATACATTGTTTTTTATTTGTATATGTCATAATTTATGTAAAAATGAAACTGGCCCCTAACTTTAAATGTATATATTCTATTTGTATTATTCATGTGACTGAATTACACCCGAGCACCAGCATCTGCTCAATCGGGTGTCAATACTGTACACAACATTCATTTGTAAATAAATAAATAAATAAATATTGATTTTAACGAATATTCTGTGTTCCAATGCAGCCAACATAGAGTCTGTACTAATTAATTTACACTAAATAAAATCAGGGTGTATTCTTTCATAGTTAGAGTAGGCCTACTTAAATTGCATTAGATTAGCATTTAGGTTCGTTGCAAAGCGAGTACAAATATCGTGTATATGCTGGCTGCATCTCGTGATTCCATAGTGTAAATCGCTTCGCGTCTGTTGGCGCATGCGCATGGTGCATGGCTGGAACTTAGAAAAAAAATTCTCACATGTTGTAAAGCATTTCCGAAACTATGCATAGGGTTCATAGGGGTTAAATTAACAAATTTTCAAGAAAAAAATTAGGGAGGAGGCATTTAAGTGAGTTTTTATTCAACGTATGATATGTCTTCTAAAGACTGCAGTTGGAGAAAAAAAATGTGCTTGAAGCTCTGAAGGTATCGAAAATTATAATACCGGCGGTATCATATATGATACCTAGGGAAGCAAAAGAATACGTAACTTACTGTTATGCATCCTAAATATTTTCACTGCAGTCCTACACTTTTGAATAAGTTGACATCAGAAAATTGATTTTCTCCAATTTAACAAAATCAATATGAAAGGTTCATCCCAAAATTCTGACAAGTCCAAGAAGTAAAATATTCAGAAACTTAAAAAGAACTGCATAGCTTGTGCTGAATGAACTGAAAACTACTTTTATGCCTACTATTGGCTCACTAACAGCTTTGTATCGCACATAAACAAAATTCATTTTTCAAGTGGATAGTTGAGAAAATCTTTTTAAAAATATATGGACTTGTCTGTTTTTTTTTTGCAGAAAGTTTAATTAGCCTAAATGCCAAATGAAAAAATCCTGAAATTTGATTATCTGTTATATAAATGCTGACCAAAAAGAACATCATGGAGTGCTAAACATACTATGTAATTAATTATCTTCACAACCATCAGAATTGCCATCATTATCAACATCAGCTATTTTCTCTCAAGGTTCATATTCTGTGTACTATTCCAGTTCCTCCAATAGTAATGGCGATGTTTTTGGTGGAAGCACATTGGACTTGTCTTATTCTTGTAGAATCCGCAACATTTCACACTCTAAGGCCTATATAACTGCACTTGTAAGCTTTTTGGAGACAACAATGATATATATATATTCATCCATAGTAATTCTGCCCGAGGGCAGGTCTTTCACTGCAATCATAGCATTTTCATGCTATGCTTTGAAGCTTTACTAGGGAATTATAGGTGTAGTAGCTTCCCGTTGCTTTCACCGGTGAAGAATGGTGACGATAAGGATGATGATGTCCGGATGATTTTCGGGGACCGTTGCTCCCTAAGCTTCATGACATTTTTTTCTTTTTGCAAATGCCACAGGTTGTATTTTTGACATTCCTGGTTTTTCTCCTGGCATGGCGTACTTTTAACCCACTTCTGAGGTTAGGGCGCCTGGAAGGCGTGGTTACGTTGCCCCGATGATATGATGGGTAATGATGATGATAGTGGTGTGCCAGGAGAGTCCCTAATCCTAAGCTTAATCTAAGATGAATATGAATGATGATGATTGCGATGGCCATATGATTTCGGGGACCGTTTGGGCCTTAAAGTTTTCCTGACATTTGTCTTACAGGTGAGGAAAAACCCCGATAAAAACCTCACCCAGAAAAACTGTCCCGACCGGGGGATCGAACCCGGGTCCGCTGCGTGACAAGGCAGCACGCTACCTCGAGACCACAGCGGTAGACGTATTTAAATACAGTTATTTTAAAATATTTATATATTTAATATAAACCGCTATTTTCGAAAACAAATTAGAAATGTTTGGTTATTGCAACTTTCTCATACTATTTATTGCCAAATAGGTTCGCATATTGTAAGAATGCACCCTAGTGGGGAAAAATAAATGAAACACATCAAACTGTATATTATAACCAACATTATAGGTTATTGACTACTTTTTTATAAATCAACACAGTAAAATCATTATTTAAAAACACAATTATTGAACACACAATTATCAAATGTGTAGTTCGAAGGAATCTGTCCATTATTTGCTATATTCAACGTATTTGTTGGAGAGTCAGTCGCTGCAAATAATGATCTTACCTGTTCAGAATATTAAAAAGAAGGAACTTTCTTTATTTTGGTAAATATAATTCGATAAATATCAAGGCGAAACACGACTGTCATTGGTTGTAAAACAAAATTCATTGAAATGTGATTGGTCACTAACTCCCGTTTCGGGCATCAGTTAAATAGTTTCAAAAAATATTTTTTTGGGCTTGTCTGGTTTTTGGAATGAACCTTTCATATATATTCCGTAAACCAGCAAAACTGGACCATACATTCGACTTGCTGAGGAAATCATTTAGTTTACGCAGTTCCTGCGTGGCGGACTTTTTTCTATTAAACTTATTTGATCGATAACAAAGAATGGAACACGTATGAATAGAGAAACAGCACTACTGTAAGCACACAATGAACTTGTTTTATTGTGTATACATTTCCACTCGGAGAATTATTTTCTCATTGTCAGATTCAAATAGATGTGAATGAAATGTGAAGGGAGTTTGTGAAGAAATTAATCGAAACAGAGGACTGTACCTGACACATGAAATTTTATATCAAAGTGACATCAGATACGATTGGAATTTTTCACAAATATTGGATACAAACTGAAATGGTATTTTAACATTTTTTCAGGTATTTTACGTTAGGTAATTTCCAGTACAGATGACACACTTTTAAAAATAAAACAATTGATGTTAGAGCATAAGATTTTTATATAACTAACTCATTGGCTTTAAGGAACCTATAGGTTCATGGCCACGCGGACATAAGCTCTCCATACATCCGTATCCTGAGCTAATGTTTTTCAATAATCCCTGTATAATTTACTCCCTCAAATAATAGTTACGTAATATCAGTTTTCATCTTACTCTTGCGTTCCTACAAGAAGGCTACATAAATGGTATTTTAACATTGCACAGGTATTTTTTGGTAGAGATGCCACAGTATTAAAAAAAAAACAATCTTAGAGAGTAAGATTTTTATGTAACAAACTAACTCACTCGCACTAGCGATCTCGAAGGTTCATGGCCGCAAGGACATAAGCTTTCCATATATCCGTATCCTGAGCTAATGTTTTTCAATAATCCCTGTATAATTTACTCCCTTAAATCATAGTTAATATAATTTTCCATCTTACTCTTGCTCTACCTACTGGGAGGATCCTCTCTGGTTTTCAAACAAGGAGATTCCATGCCCCTCTTTTATTACCAATTAGCGCCACATGTCCTGTCCTTCGCAGTTTACGTGACTTAACTGTTCGGCTAAGCTTTATATTCTGTAATCTGTGACGCGACTTTTTTAATTCCTACATAAACTCCTGCCAAATTTTATTCTTAGTTTCATTTACCAAATTATTTCTCAGCATTTATAATAATTTTTACATTTCTTCTAACGATTATTTCAATATATTTTTCTTTGATAGTTAACTACATACGTAGCATGAAGACGTGGCAGCATTATTGACTTTAACGAATATTCTACGTAACAACAAAGACGTGTTCTAGTGCAGCCAACATAGAATATTTTGTAATTAACTGTATACATTTATAATTCAGAATTTCAGAACTTACTCTTTATGATTTAAATTACTATTTAATTTTGGGCGTTGTATTCTTTCACAGGTTAGATTGCTTAAATTGCTTTAAGTTAGCCTTTAGGTTGGTATTTCACAGGTTAGAGTACTTAAATTGCGTTAGGTTAGCTTTTAGGTTCGTTAAATATTGTGTAGGCCTATATGTTGGCTGCATCCCGTGATTCCATAGTGTAAACCGCTTCGCATTTGTTGGCGCATGCGCATGGTGTATCTTTGGAACTTAGACAATTTTTCGCGTCACATGTTGTAAAGTAGCACATACTAACTCGCTGTTCATATTACATCTGATTTCCGATAAAGATCAAGTAGCTCACCAATTAATATTACAATTTAGATATATTTCAATTCAAGTTCTACCCCCCCCCCCCTTAGAAATAAAAAAATACGAATGCAATTCAAAGTTATGAATCCACTATATATTTATAAACTAATACACTATACCAACGGAATATGTTGAGTAGTCGTCTTCATTAATCTGTTTGATCATCTGTTTGCTACATAAATTTTCCTAAGAACTTTATTCTCAAGTACTCGTAATTTTTTTTTTCCTGAAGCAGTCTTGATATAAGTACAAATGAGACATTGGATATTGAATAAAGCATATATTGCATTGTTCAGTAATTCACTTACGCCCTTACGTTGAATAAAACTGTTATACAGAGTGATTCACAATAAGTATTACAGGCTTCTAAGGGCTGTAGAGGGGACTTAGTAGATAAAGTTTTGATAAGGAGCCCATGTCCAGAAACGTAGCATTTCGATGTGAAGATCGGATCACAATGGGCTGATATCGCGTTTCTTGTCTTTCAGAATAAGTATTACAGACTTCTAGAGGCTGTACTACAAGTGTAGTTCCATGTGAGGACCCTGTTGTTCATTGCACAAAATGTATCTGCGACGCCTGTTTTTTTACACACGCCACACAAGAACTGGCGTGTGCTCAGTAATTTGTACTGCCGCCAGAATTCGTGCAAGAAGGTCTTCCTCCGATTCGACAGGTGTAGTACAACCACTAGAAATCTGTAATACTTATTCTGAAATACAAGACACGCGATATCAAGCCCATTATGTTTCTATCTTCAAACTTATTTTACATGAAAATGGTACGTTTTCGAACATGAGTTCATTATCAAAACTTTATCTACTAAGTCCGCTAGAAGTCTGTAATACATATTATAAATCACTCTGTATGTACTTGGTCATCTCTCCCTTATTATAAGGGAGATATACCACATATTTCGGGAGAAATGTTTCATTCTTTATTTCTCATTTCTAAGACATGGTTCCTAGATTTATTTTTGTCACAATTGTTTCAAACATTTCCCTTAATCGTACCTAATTATTGCAGTTATGGCATGGAATTCAGTCTGCATTTTCTTTGTTGTAAAATAACTCCCAACAATCAATACCATTGTTACCATCAACTTCAGTTTCAGACTTTTTTGTGTTATTTTCCTAATTTGTGTAGTTTGAGAAGAAATCAGTGTACAAGATGCTGCCCGGAATCGAACCAGGGTCATCTAATATGTAACTAGACGCCACATCAACTTAGAAATCTGACACTAAGACTTTTATACAATCTGATTAATGTTAAACTAATTGAATTGGGAGTGAAATAGGGGCATTGAACTAGGCATAGGTAAACTGGAAGGAAAACACACAGTAGGTAGACAAAAACTGTGGTAAGAGAATAACCTTAACCATGATTTGAGGGAGATAAATTATACAGATGTTGATTGAAAAACATGAGGTCAAGATAGGGTCGTATGGAGAGCGCGGCCATAAATTTGATGTTCGTTAGTGCCAGTAAGTTAGTTATTATAATGATAATAGTGATTGTGGTGTGTCACCCTGCACAAATATGAGTTCATTCCCGAATTTAAGGGAGAGTTAAAACTTAAGGATAGGTCTAATTACAATAAGTAATGCCACGAGTGATTTCCAATTTATCTAGATAATTTAAAATCAAGAGTGGTATTTGTTAGGACTATTTAACGAATAAAATTAAGGTGTTTACTCACAAATCATTATTTAAATATAGTTATTTTAAAATATTAATGTATTTAATGTAAACAGCGATGCTTGAACAAATGAGAAACGTTTGTTATGCTTGATTTGTTCATCACTGCAACCAGATCATACTATTTATTGCCAAAGGATCGCAATATTGTAATAATGCACCCTAGGGAGAAAAATATGAAACACATCAAACTGTTTATAACCAACATTATAGGTTATTAATTAATTTCTGATGTCCTATGATGTAAATTATATTTTTATGGAAGGTAAATTCCTGGGAAATAATACGTTTAAGAAAGTGCAAACAGTGGTTTCTTTATATTGTGGTGTAATCAATTACTACGAATGTTTGTATATTATATCCCGCAAGCAATATCTGTTTACATTCGTGCACTATATATACACTCTGGTAGCCCTATTTCTTAGAGAGTCAGCCACTGCAAAATAATGCTCTGACCTATTCAGAATGTTAAAAAGGAGGGGCTCGACTTTAATATGATAAAATTGAACTGATAAATTCGAGGTTAAAAAGACTGTGATTGGTTGTAAATCAAAATTCATTGAAATGTGATTGGTCATTGACTCCCATTTGGAACATGAGTTAAATGTCATTTTTATAAGAGACAGTTTAACCCCTGATTTCCCATTAAGAAATCAATAATCATGTGGGAGTGTAATAATAAATATTCCATTCCATTAACGCAGATTGACTTCTCGCCTTACAGGTATTTTTATGTGTCACATGGTACCCGGGCCTTACAGCGACAGGACCTGTCGAGAGAGGGATTTTAACTATAAATTACATATATATTTTTTTGACCACACAAGGACATGGAAGGCCTCCCCGAATGAGTGATCGGGTAAATGTCAGGACCTCGTCCGAAACAACACAACATTACGACGGAACGCGCCATTCACATGAACAGTGCATTATCAGGGTGATCACATCAAAGTAAAAACACTAATCACCCTGGTGATGTCCTGTTCAAGGGCGAAACACATGTCAGGGTATTGTAGATTGTAAACCTAAGGAGTGTGAAGTATGGCGAATAAAGACTTCTAAATAAATGTTTCGGCTCTACGTCGAAGGTATGGAAAACTGTTTCCAAATTGTTTTATTGATAACTCTAAGGCTCGTCAATAGCTACTAAAAAAATAATAATCAGGTGACACAGATGAGAAAAAAGGTAGTTAACTGTTTTGTGTCGAAGGTAGTGAAAAAACTATTTTTTTATTCATAACACTAAAGCTCGTCAATAGCTACTAAACAAAAAATAAATGGTTGACAAACAGAGGAGAAAAAAGGCACTTAACTGATTTGTGCCGAAGGTAGGAAAAGAAAACTGTTTCCATTTTTTTTTACTCATAACACTAAAGCTATTCAATAGGTACTAAAAAATAACGTGACAAACAGAGGAGAAAAAGGCACTTAACTGTTCTGTGTCGAAGGCAGGGAAAGAAAATCTGTTTCCAAATGTTTTTATTCGTAATACTAAAGCTCGTCAAAAGCTACTAAAAACTGTTAACAGAGGAGAGAAAGGTACTTAACTATTTTGTATTTACCTGTTTATATATAGAGGATAATAATAACAACAGTAATAATCCATCCATAGTAATTCTGCCCGAAGCCAGGTCCTTCACTGCAATCATATAGCATTTTCATGTTGTGCTTGCAGCTTTACTAGGGAATTGTAGGTGTGGTAGCTTCCCGTTGCTTTCCACACCGGTGAAGGATGGTGATGATAATGATGATGGCCATATGATTTCGGGGACCGTTTGGGCCTTAAAGTTTTCCTGACATTTGTCTTACAGGTGAGGAAAAACCCCGATGAAAACCTCACCCAGAAAAACTGCCCCAACTGGCGATCGAACCCGAGCCTGCTGCGTGATACGGCAGCACGCTACCTCGAGACCACAGCGGTGAACAATAATAATAATAATAATAATAATAATAATAATAATAATAATAATAATAATAATAATAATAATAATAATAATAATAAAATAAAGTTAAAATGTACCTTAAGGGCAGACCCGTCGTCCTCAACTTATAAAATATGTTTTTTTTTGTCTGAAGGTACATTTTAACTTTATTTTATTTTATGACTATCCATCTCAACAGTTTTAAACAATGGATTTTATTGGTATTGAAACAATAATAATAATCATTAGAACCAACACAAAAATAATAAATATAATCGCTTTACTAAAGATTTTGAGGTGAAATTTTTAGTGACATAGAATGTTAGTTTCCTGCGTATATTTATTGTTTTATCATCTCTATCATCCTACACAGTGAACTTCCATACTGACATTCAGAGTCATGGACAAAATGGTTTCATTATCGAAATTATAAGGAGATTTGAAGTGTGAAGTATAGAGTTGTGAGATTAGATTAATGATAATCAATTTATTTTAATATAAGCATGTTTATTTTATAATTTATCAAAATTAAAATAAACGTATTACAAAGCTTAAATATATTATACACACACTCATACGGTGTGACAGTACAATTCTTGAAAGGTCTACATGTCACTCTCAGAGTTCTACTCTACTCTCAGTTTGTTTCTTCCATCTTGTTAAAACACTCCATCCATCCCATCAATCAATCTTGTGCGAGATTTTCTTTGACCTCTCCTTCCCTGTGGTTTTTCGATCAATGCTTTTTTGGAGCTTTCTCATCTGACATTCTAGACATGACCGACCCACCCACCTTAATATTTTATCTTTGATTGACATTACCAAGTCCATTTCGTTGTAAAGATCATATGATTGCTCATTAGTTCTGAGTCTTGACTCTCCTCTGTAATTTCCTGGATCATAAATTCTCTTCAAAATGTACCTCTTCCAGAATTAAAACACCTAGAAAAAATAACTACAAGAATGGGGCATTGAAAGAAATTAAACCCAGTTCAACTCTGGAAACGCATGCTATTATGTATTACAGGGACTCTTGTCATCTCACCATTTAAAAAAATGTTAAACTAGGCTTAAATAAATATATAAAATGATTATTCTTCCAAATAAGACGGGAACTTGAAATACGAGGGCGGATCGGAAAGTAACGCACAATAATTGTTTTCTGCCTTGGTATTGCAGCTAGAATGTTGAAATTTCACAGAGATATAGTTTGAAGTTTTCACTACAGATGGTATTTTTTTCTCAGGTGCACCTCTTGCGAGAGAAGCTTGAACTATGCAACAAAGATGGCGCGCATGCTACAGTCGTCCACCTGTGAGGAACAGAGAAGTGTTGTTCGATTTTTGTGGGCCAAAGGGCATAAACCCAGTGAAATTCACAGGGACATGCGTGGCGGGTATGGGGATGATTGTATGGAGCGTAGCAATGTCTCCAGGTGGTGCACATTCTTCCAAGAGGGACGCGTGAACCTTAGTGATTCGCCACGCTCCGGCCGGCCGACAACAGCAGCAATCCCGCAGAATGTCAGAGGCATTGAGGCGGCAATTCTGAACGACCGGCGTGTGCAACTGCGAGCCTTATCGCAGAAGTTCAACATTTCCTATGGTGCGGTGTACGATATTGTTCATGAAAATTTGAAATTCCGTAAAGTTAGTGTTCGCTGGATGCCTAAGAACCTGACAGACGACCACAAGGGCCAGCGAATGATGGCAAGCTTGGACCACTTAACGCGGTACACCGCACAAGGACATGACTTTCTGGAAGGAATCGTCACAGGTGATGAGTCGTGGGCGTACCACTACACGCCCGAAACAAAGCAGGCATCAATGGAGTGGAAACATGCTGGTTCCCCAGTAAATAAAAAATTCAAAGTGACTCAATCTGCCAGTAAAGTGCTTGTGACAGTGTTCTGGGATATGCATGGTGTTTTATTGGTGGACTTTGCTGAACACGGGACCACTGTGAATGCTGCGGCCTACATTAAAACTTTGGTGAAGTTGCGTCGTGCCATTCGTGACAAACGTCACAACATTAACGTTAAACTTCTTCATGACAATGCTCGCCCCCATGTTGCTGCTGTCGTTCGTCAGAAAATCGCCGAATTTGGTTGGGAGGTGCTCCAGCATCCACCATACAGTCCGGATCTTGCACCATCGGACTTTCATCTGTTTGGTCCGATGAAGAAATTCCTGGCCGGCAAACGCTTTGAGACAGATGTGGAAGTGAAATCAGCAGTGCGCAGATGGCTACACTCCAATCAAACGGACTTCTACGAACAGGGCATATTGAAACTGGTAACACGATGGGAAAAATGTGTTGATAAAGTTGGTGACTACGTATGTCGAAAAGTAGGTAAAAGATGTAAGTTCATTTGTGATTTTTTCCTTTTTTTTACTATTAAACTTTAAAAAAAATTATTGTGCGTTACTTTCCGATCCGCCCTCGTATTTGCAATAACTGATAAAATATATACATATAGACAAAAATGGAAGCAACACATAGACAGAATGAATGAAGATAGATATCCAAAACAAATAACAAAATACAAACCTAAAGGCACCCGAGATGTGGGCAGACCTAGAAAGAGATGGGCTGAAGACGAAACGGGTCAACAGACCTAATCCATGAATTCAGATGATAATGCTGATGATTATTCCTCCAGTTATACTATAGGGATGCGAAACATGTTCTTTTTATTTAATACACAAGTGATCTTCTTGGTGATATAATATTAAAATATATATGTAGTCAATATGCCCATTTCACCAATTAATGTTTTAAAATGGTCAACAAGTTTCTACAGCCAAGCTGTCATTCTCAAGACCAGATATTGACTTGCTGTCTTCAGTCAATATCTGGTCTTGAGAATGACAGCTTGGCTGTAGAAACTTGTTGACCATTTTAAAACATTAATTGGTGAAATGGGCATATTGACTCTACATATATATTTTAATGTTCTTTTTACTTTAAGGGAAGATAAAATATTGTGTGTTTGAGAATAAAGTGGTAAGGAAAATTTTTGGACCAAAGAGAGACGAACGTACGAGTGCATGGAGAATAGTAAATAACAGTGAGCGTAAAACCTTTATGAGAAACCAGATGTAATAAGAACAGCTATGTATCATGACTGCGATGGGCAGGATCACAAATGGAGAACGAAAGAGAATCATGGAAACTTCTTGAAGGAAACCCAGAGAGAAAACGTCCAGTAGGTGGGCCAAGAAGGGCACACCATAGCATAGTTGGTTAAGGTAATATGCTATACAAGCCTCTGGCGATTCCATGGCGCTTGCGTTGATCAGCCTCTATTGGAAATGAGTACCGGGCGATTGCTTTTTGGGGTAAAGGTGGCCGTCACACAGGGCTGACAACCCAGCTGACATCTCGTGCCGATAGTCTAAAAAGATGGAAGCCTTAACATCCTACTATCCTTAGTCCTCCAAAGGCCTGTAGTGGGATCACTTTACATTTTAGGTACCCAAGTCCCTTGTGTGGTAAAAAAAATCAATGCAATTCAGAGTTAAAATTCCTCTTGTTGGACAAGTTGTGTCCCCTTAAGTCCTGGGAGGCGTGGAGTAAATAAAAACTGAGACAAAGGGAGAGATTAAGCCTAAGGAAAAGACAAAGAGAGAGAGAGGAGAGAGAGAAAGAAAGAGAGAGAAAGGAAGAGTGGATATCAAACAAATTATAGTTAACGTTAATAACATTCTTGATGAAGTTCAGTTGAGGTATTATTCAAAATTGAAATATAAAATTATGAAATATTTACCTAAAAGGTCCGTCTCCTCAACCTTATTAGTCACTAGCTAATACCCGGTGTGCGCTGCTACCTCTAAATAAATGTTAATATGTTTTTACCACCAGTCTTGAGCTGTTATGCTTGCCCGGGAATCAGCTTATCCCGATCTACTATGTATCAATGATAGACAAAAATGGTTATTGTGAGTTATCTGTAAAAGATAAACATATGCTGCCGCGGACTTTTTTTGTAGAGTTTTTTGAGATATTCAATTCTGTGTACATTGATTTTGTGTATTTGTTATGGTTTAGGCAGCGTAAGCCATTTAAGCGTCAAAATAGGGACTTTATTTCACGTTTTTCGCTACAAAGGGTGATTTTTAGGGGTGAAGAGTTTCAGTATTACAAGTCCCTTACAGCCTATGTTCATCCTGGGAATCTCCTGAACATTTTGTAAAAAAGAACCATCAAAATCGGATCAACGGTATGACCACGCATAGAATACGAATAAACAAACAAACATTCATTTTTATATATTAGATTTATCTGTAGCGCTTGCGGTACTAGTCCCATCATCAGCAGGACTCAAAACTGGTGTTTCACTGACTATTTAACTCATGCCCCAAATGGGAGTCAATGACCAATCACGTTTCAATGATTTCTGTTTTACAACCAATCACAGTCGTGTTTCACCAAATATGTATCAATGTTAAATTTACCATATTAAAGAAAGCTCCTCCTTTTTAATATTCTGAACAGGTCTGACCATTATTTTGCAGTGACTGACTCTATAAGAAATACGGCTACCAGATTGTATATATAGTGCATGGATGTCAATTCATAGCGCTTGCAGGAGTTAATATAAAAACATTTGTAGCAATTGATTATACCACCAAAAAAAAAAAAACACTGTTTGCACTTTCTTAAATGTATTTTTTCCAGGTAATAATCCAGAAAAATATAATTGTCATATTTACATCATACGACATCGGAAATGAATTAATATACAGTTTGATGTGTTTCATTTTTTCTCCACTAGAGTGCATTCTTACAATATTGCGTTCCTTTGGCAATAAATGGTATGATCTGCTTGCAGTGATAAACAAAGGAAGCAGATGAAGCGTACCAATCGTTTCTCATTTGTTTTCAAACATCGCCGTTTACATTAAATATATAAATATTTTAAAATAACTATAGTTAAATAATGATTTGTGAGTAAACAGCTTAATTTTATTCGTTAAATAGTCATAACAAATGCCACTCTTGATTTCCAAATTCTCTAGATAAATTCACTCCTCACTTAGTGAGTCGTGAATTTATCGATAATTTGGAAATCACTAGTGGCATTACTTATGAAGATCTGGTAGAGTGGGTTACACGTACGTAACAGATAAATAACGCTACAGATAAATAACTATTAAAGTTGAGGAGACGGACTTTTTAGGTAAATATTTCATAATTTTATGTTTCAATTTTAAATTATAGTTGACTGATAAGCAGTTCTCCGAGAAAAATAATAATAAATAAATGAAATAAAATTGTTATCAAATGGGACGTGGTTTTAGAAAATTAAACGACATAAGACTAATAGATGGCATCAAAAATAGAAATTCGAAAAAAATAAATCCATATCTTTTTGTGGTTTCTCCTTTTATAATAAACCAGACTGAACGAATATTTTAAAACTTCATCTTGATTCTCTATTACCCATTTTTCTTCTCTTTTTAGTGCTCTTCTGACTGGATTTATAAAGTCCTCTATCCCTTGTCCATTATTATCTTCCTTATTATCGATTTCAGAGATTACCATTGTTTTGTTTTTAGTTACCAACTTTTTGGAGAATTCCGACATCATCCTGTTTTTATATTAGCTCTCTTTACATGTGTTAGTTTCCCTTTTGTTCCTCTCCTTTTGTTAGAAACACAGCATTTCATTTTTCTCGTTTTATTTTGAATAGATGTTCTATGTTGAAACTAGAATGTTCGATCCCAACTTCTTGGTTTACAATGTAAAAAGAGAACATCTCTTTTTAATCTTGTTTGAACTTATACTTCAACTAAAATTATATTACCGCTAACATTTGTAAGAGATAAATGTATTCTGATTGTTTCTTATATCTTACTAGCAATTATTACTGGGAGTACCCTGTTACTAACTAACTAACTCACTCACTGACACTATCGAACTCGTAGGTTCATGGCCGTACAGACATAAGCTATCCATATATCCCTATCCTGAACTAATATTTTCCTATCATTCCTTGTATAATATACTTCCCTCAAATCATAGTTAATGTTATTCTCCCACCTCATTCTTGGTCTACCAACTGGGCGTTTTCCCTCTGGTTTCCCTACAAGATGCTTCCATGCACATATTTCATTCGTGCCACATGTCCTACCATCGCAGTCTACGATACTTAACTGTTCTTATTATATCTTGATTCTTATAAAGACTATGTAGGTCACTGTTATGTAGTTTTCTCCATTCACCTGTCTTTTCATCTCTCTTTTGTCCAAAATGTTTCCTAAGAACTTTATTCTCAAATACTCGTAACCTCCTTTCCTTCCTTGAAATAAGAGTCCATGTTTCGCATCCATATATTATAATTGGGAGAATAACAGTTTTATATATTTTCAGTTTAACGTTTTTTGAAAGGAGTTGGGGCGTCAAGAGTTTCTGTATTGCATAATAGCACGCATTTCCAGAATTGAGCCTATGTTTAATTTCCTTGTGCATCTCATTCCTATTTGTGATTATTGTTCCTAGATATTTTAATTCAGTCACGTCCTCAAACTTCCCTCATTTGTCATTAGCTGTCCATCTCCATTATTTAATGCATTTCTATGTGTGACCGTATATTATTATTTTTATTGATATTTACTTCTAGTCCCAACCCTAATTAAATTAAATATTATTTTTAATTGATCGTTTCATATCAACTCCTACACCAAACTGTTTTAGAGTAACCTAATAGATAGCAGTTAAAAATCTGTGGTACCTGAAATCAGAATGTACAAAGGTATACATTACGACGAAACAAACATGGCGGTTAATAGGGTCAATTTTTAATTTTCCATTTCAGGTAAATCCCCATTTCTAATGGTCTGATTTCACTAGTTTTTAAAAACATATCTACCTCAGTTTATTTTGTGGGCACGCCGTAGCGTAGTGGTTAAGGCACTGGGCTATAAGCTGGAATGTCGAGGGTTCGAGTCCCGGTGGGGTCAGGATTTTTAAACTGACCCAGGCCTTCTGTCGACACTATGGCCCTGGGTTCGACTCAGTCTCTAACGGAAATCAGTACCAGATGCTTGTACTGGGGGTAAAAGGTGGACTTCAAGCACGGGTGACATCAAGTACCGATTGTCCGGAAAATTTGGGAGCCTTAACCTCCTACTACCCAAGGGCCTATAGTGGAATCACTTTACCTCGGTTTATTTTACTTGCATATACTGAGATTCGTTGTGAAATGTGGAAAATTGCGACAGCTTGAGCGGTTTTCAATTTTTCTTCCAGGTGAACTCCTAGACTAATGGTTTTAGAACATAAACTGTATGTTCAAAATTTCAAATCAATCGACCGATTACTTTTCGAGTTTTGTAAGGATAAACATACGCAGGCTAAGTTTATATATATATATATATATATATATATATATATATAAAGTTAATTATCTGATTATAATCAATATAACTTCCTAAATAGCTCCTACTCCTTTGAGGGTAAAAAAAAGTAATTTTTCAATTTTTTTTATATAGATTGAAAGTTCATCTTTAAATTAGTGAAAGGTTTTCATTGATATCTCTATTACGTTTCGAGTTATGTTTAAAAATGTGCAATTCTGTCACTCGAGTGAGCCCTTTAATTTTAGAAGGTACCTACATATTCGGTCAGTTTGTCGCTTGTTTTCCGTAACTTAATTTTTTCAATACGGTTCCCCTGATAACTTTCAAAGTTTTCAAGATATTGAGATGAAATATTGCATGTATATGTAGTTTACAGAGATGAACAAAATATACCGCAATTAGTAATGTACCTATTATATTTTATTTAAAAAATATTTTAATGCAAATTTTAGCAAAAATGAGTATGCATCAATTTAAAGTGAAAAACAAAATATTTACTCTATATAATTGAATAATTGGAGCATATTTTGTAGCTATGACATTAGTGAGTAAAATAAAACAAGAATAATTAAAATATATTGCAATTTTGGAAAAGTATCAGGGAAACGGCAAGACAATGCCAAATTTTCAACTGACATTTTTCATATTTAATTAACCGTAACGACTGAAGTTAGATTGTACTTAAATACACAAACATGCTCACATTGTGATATAGATATCACATACCTATTTTCATTTCTGTAAGCAGCATTTTTGCTGAGAAAAACATTAAATATGCCATATATATATATAGCTAAAGGTGTAGTCCCCCTTAAACACTAGCATGGGCGAAATTTCACCCAATATTTTCATTTTGGCGTAAAAAAATATTTTATTCCGAAAAGTTGGTATATTAACCAGGGACGATTAATTTAAACCAAAGTGACTTTAATCACGTTTTAAATCATTGTTTTATTTTTTATCTTTCGTTTAAATCTTTGTTACTTTTTACATTTGTTTTTAATTTCAAACATAAAAAGTATTCGGTTACTTTAATGTTATTCCATTGAAATTTTTAAATTTTAAAATTATGTTTGTTACGTTTCTCTTAACTGGAAGCTGTCTCAAGACAAAGCATGCTATTATAAAGATTATTTAACTCATGCCCAAAATGGGAGTCAATGACCAATCACATCTCAATGAAATTTGATTTACAACCAATCACAGTCGTTTTTCACCTCGATTTTATCAATTTAATATTATAATATTTAAATCTTAACATTCTGAATAGGTCAGAGCATTATTTTGCAGTGACTGACTCTCTAAGACAGGGCCGCTCAAACTTTTTAATGGGCCGGGCCAATAACTCATTGTGCAATTGATCGCGGGCCGGAACGTAAATATCGTTACTATTATTGCTGCTACTGCTGCTTCTATTATTATCACTACTACTACTACTACTACTACTACTACTACTACTACTACTACTACTACTACTACTACTACTACTACACTACTACTACTACTACTACTGCTGTTGCTGCTGCTGCCGCTGCCGCTGCCGCCGCCGCCGCCACTAGTACTACTAAAATAAAATTACATGATCATCCAGAAAAATGTTAAAACATTTGCGACACCATGCTGCAATTAAAATTGTAAAAAAAATGGTACAAAAGTGAATACATTTACCTAATGAGAAGAGTGGAGCTGGCTTCTTAAAGGTAACAAACGATCGATGTCGGGTGTCTGCTGAGTTGTACTGATAAATAAGACGTCTTGGAGATGTTCGTGTCTCAAGCTTCACCTCAATCGTGATTTTTGAATTTTCGTTTTAGAAAATATTTGTTCACACAAGTATGTCGAGGAAAACATGCAGATTAAACGTTGGGCGTGTTCCTTTAACCCTAAATATTTTTCAGGTAGTAACTTGTAGAAAACTGAATTATATCTGCAGGACCAAAACTCCTTTCATTGCGTCATTACACTGCAAATGTATTAGTTCAAATTGCAACATTGCTGATGCTTTGTTAACATCGAAGGAAAATGGAGATTAAAACAAAGAAATGTCTGGTTCCATTTTATTGCAATAACAAATCTATCAGAAAATTCTTCTTCAATTCTTTCAATAACTTCCATAAAATAATCGCTTCTGAAACACAATTCAGGATATTCATTTTCCAGAGCATTTACACTTGGAAAATGTACGCAGTGCCTTTTCAATAGCTTCAGTTTCAATTAGAAAGCTGTTATTGCAAGTAAACTTGGTTAATTAATTTGCCTTTGTCTTGTAAAATTATGTTCAATCATTCAAATGCTTTGCCATGTCGACAAGAAATGCTAGTACTTGCTGGTCCTGGATTCGTTAAAATTCCAACACTCGAAATCAAATTTGAGTATTTTTGAAAGCATTTTCTAACATAATACTATTTTTACAACTATTACGTGCACATGCTACAACAATACAACAAACGGAACAAGAAATGTTCAAAGTTTGGAGTGGAGGAGAAAACGGTAAATAAGGGATGAATCATCTCTACTACTTTGTCAAGAGAGGCGGTGATACCTCAACCTCATATTCCAGAGAGCTGAATTTCACACAGGGATGTCTAAACTAGATGTTACATTTTAAAATCTAAATTTAAAATATACAATTAATTTGTTCATTTCAGTGCTTACGCGGGCCATACGAAAAGCCATGGCGGGCCGGATGTGCCCCGCGGGCCGTAGTTTGGACGGATCTGCTCTAAGAAGTATGTTGAATATAAAAATTTATATATTAAGATGGAAAAATCCTAGAATGCAAGTGGCTGCCAGATAGTATATATATTGCACGAATGTAAAGGGATACTGCTTGCGGGGTATAATAGAAAAACATTTATAGCAATTGATTATACCACAAAAAAAATGAACCACTGTCTGCACTTCTTTAAACGTATTATTTTCCAAGTATTTACGTTCCAGAAATATATAATTGACATATTTACATCGTATGACATCAGAAATTAAATAACCTATAATGTTGGTTATAAACAGTTTGATGTGTTTCATTTCGTGTCCATTAGGGTTCATTCTTACATTATTGCGATCCTTTGGCAATAAATAATATGATCTGGTTGCAGTGGTAAACAAATTAAACATAATAAACGATTCTAATTTGTTTTCAATATCACCGTTTACATTAAATATATAAATATTTTAAAATAACTATATTTAAATAATGATTTGTAAGCAAACAGCTTAATTTTATTCGTAAAATAGTCCTAGCAAATGCCACTCTTGATTTCCGAATAATTCTCTAGATAAATGTACTTGTCACTTCGTGAGATCGTGAATTTATCGATAATTTGGAAATCACTTGTGGCATTACTTATGAAAAATATAATTGTCATATTTACATCATACGACATCAGAAATGAATTAATATACAGTTTGATGTATTTCATTTTTTCTGCACTAGAGAGCATTCTTACAATATTGCGTTCCTTTGGCAATAAATAGTATGATCTTCTTGCAGTGATAAACAAAAAAAGCAGATGAAGCGTACCAATCGTTTCTCATTTGTTTTCAAACATCGTCGTTTACATTAAATATATAAATATTTTAAAATAACTATAGTTAAACAATGATTTGTGAGTAAACAGCTTAATTTTATTCGTTAAATAATCATAACACAAGCCGGAAGGTCGAAAGTTCGAGTCCCGGTGGGGTCAGGATTTTTAAACTGACCCAAACCTTCTGGCGGCACTATGGCCCTGGGGTCGACTCAGCCTCTAATTGAAATGAGTACCAGACGCTTGTTCTGGGGTAAAGGCGGCCGTCACGCAGGGCTGACAACCCGGCTGACATCAAGTGCCGATTGTCAAGAAAAAGTGGGAGCCTTAACCTCCTACTACCCCAAGGGCCTCCTGAGGCCTGTAGTGGGATCACTTTACCTTTACCTTTTAAATGCCACTCTTGATTTCCAAATTCTCTAGACTATTTAACTCATGCCCCAAATGGGAGTCAATGACCAATCACGTTTCAATGATTTCTGTTTTACAACCAATCAGAGTCGTGTTTCACGAAATATTTATCAGTGTTAGGATTATCATATATTAAACAAAGCTCCTCCTTTTTAATATTCTGAACAGGTCTGACCGTTATTTTGCAGTGACTGAGCCTATAACAAATACGGCTACCAGATTGTATATAATAGTGCTTACATGTCAACATTTGTAGCAATTGATTGTACCACCAAAAAAAGAACCACTGTTTGCACTTTCTTAATGTATTTTTTCCCAGGTAATAATCGAGAAAAATATAATTGTCATATTTACATCATACGACATCAGAAATGAATTAATATACAGATTGATGTGTTTCATTTTTTCTCCACTAGAGAGCATTCTTACAATATTGCGTTCCTTTGGCAATAAATAGTATGATCTGGTTGCAGTGATAAACAAAAGAAGCAGTAGAAGCGTACCTATCGTTTCTCATTTGTTTTCAAAACATCGCCGTTTACATTAAATATATAAAATATTTTAAAATAACTATAGTTAAATAATGATTTGTGAGTAAACAGCTTAATTTTATTCGTTAAATAGTCCTAACAAATGCCACTCTTGATTTCCAAATTCTCTAGATAAATTCACTCCTCACTTCGTGAGTCGTGAATTTATCGATAATTTGGAAATCACTCGTGGCATTACTTATGATAAATTCACTCCTCACTTCGTGAGTCGTAAATTTATCGATAATTTGAAAATCACTCGTGGCATTACTTACGATAATTAGCACAACAGTTGATAACCTCCTAACTATTCCAAGGACATCTTAAGGCATGTAGTGGGATAATTTTTAAACGCCACAGTGCAACAGACCTAGAAGTTCCTTGGCCTAGCAGCCAGCTGCTGGCCTCACTCGGCCAGTTTAGGGTGACATGTGGTCAGCATGTCGGGTTCTCCAGCTATTATAGATTGTCTTCTCAATCTGGAGCCGCTACTTATTGTAGCTACCTAAATGCCTCATAATGCTGGTCCCATACTGGCCGAAATTTCATGAAAAAATTTCTTCCCTCACGCAGGCTCGAACCAGCTCAAGTTCCGTAGCAAGGCAGCTTGCTACGGCCCAAGGCGGGATAATTTTATTCAGCGAATCATCAGTCAGAATAATAAATCTCATAACCAAATATATTGGGATATATATATATATATATATTATATATATATATATATATATGTTGTATTTATTTTTACTTAACACCACTTTTGAAACACTCTGTATATAAAAAAGTACTTTCCTCGTGTAAAATGCTAGGCTCTTAGATTCATCTTCATCAACACACGCGAGAGATGGCGGATTGTTCTCCCAATGGATATCCGTAAAGTAGCCCTCATCATTCTTATTTAAAATAATGACATGAGACTCCATACACATTTGATATCGTTAAAACTGAAGCATGGTCACCTATTTCTAAACATTTATCATTTTTATAATTTACTATTATTATTATTATTATTATTATTATTATTATTATTATTATTATTATTATTATTATTATTATTATTATTATTTTATTATTATTATTACTGTTATTATTTGCTATACTGATAGATAGAAAAGAAAAAAATACGCGAAATATCATTGACACTTAAAATTTAGGTATGGCCACATATTCTAAACATTTATCATTTTCATAATTTATTTATTTATTTATTATTATTATTATTATTATTATTATTATTATTATTATTATTATTATTCTTGACGTCCCAACTTCTTTAAAAAACATTAAACTGAAAATATATAAAACTATTATTCTATTAGTTATATTATATGGCAACAAATCATGGATACTTACTTATTTTTGACCTTGTGGGCGAATTTCATAAAAAAAAGGGCCATTATATTTCTCTTCTGTATAGATATTTTAAAATCGTACGTAGGCCTACTCTTTTACTTATTTCATTTAAACAATGTAAAGAGAATTGTAAATCGTTTTCTGTATTTTGCATGATAACATCGTCTGCACATAGAAAAATGTTAAAATTTGTTATATTATTTATTTTTATTCCTTTCTTAACGATTTTTTTCCAACTTTGTACTAGGTCATACATATATTAAAAAAGGTGGGTGATATACTACACTCTTGTCGTACACCTGTATTTGTTAAAATTTCTTGTTTTCTTCTGCCCTGTGTTGATTATAATTTTAGTTTTGTAGTAGGCCTATATGCTTTTTATTATTTGTATTATGTGTCGTGGGTATATCCTTGCCTTGTTGATATATGTATATTATTTATTCTTAGAGAAAACAGTTTCAAACACTCTGGTTTTTTATTTGAAGATCGCAGTATCCTTCCGCTATTTGTTACATTTAGGACAATATTGCGTTGCAAGCAAGTATCGAAAGAAGTTCAGCGAAGATATTGTTTTCGCAATCCTCCAGATCGTTACCATAACGTCAAGTTATCTTACATTCCTTAAACAGACGCGCATAAAAAGAAAATACACGGAGACAATTGACACAGAGAAGGGCGGACGCTTGTAATATTCTACAAGCTAAATCCTTAACACATTCGCAAGTACAGGATGCCCACGAAAAATCTATGAAAAATCTGTGAAACATAGAGATTAATTCAGAATATTTGCTATAGTGATACAATTCATTAGGTCAACGACGGAGTGCATTTTGAGTATATCATTGTCACTCGGCGCTAATAATATGTAAGTTATACTTGACTGATTTTTGTTTGGGACCATGATGTGCAGTAAGTTGGGTGTGGCAACTTCTACAGAGTGTCCCAAAATTAGACCGACAAACTTTGGGAGCTGATAGATAGCATTATTTTAAACACTTTTTGTTAATGAAGGTTTTTTGCTGTGGTGCTTCGTTTAAGCGCTGGACAAATTAATGTCATTACTACCTCCCACCCAGTTGGTTTAGATACGTAAATTACATTTGTGTACCTATGTATCTTTTAAAGGAAAAAACACGTAAAATACAAAACAAGGACGCATCAATTCGGTTAGCATGTTTACTTTCTGAGCTCATCGTTGTGTTTCCTTGACATTGTGCGTTAGTTTGCTGGAATGGCTGCTGCATACTAGTTTATTTACAACAAGGAAAGGTACACGTGGAATGAGATGGCGGACATGCTGTTGGTGTATGGAAAAGCTGGTTCGGGCCGTGCGGCTGTAAGGCTTTACCAAGAACAATTCCGAAACTGAAGAGTTCATCATACTACATTTGCCAGCATTGAACGTAGACTACGTGAAAGAGGCTCCTTGGATAGACGAGCAGAAGGTTAAGGTCGGCCACGTTCTGTACGGATTCCTGAGGACGAGGAAGATGTGTTGCGGTGCATTGAGAACAATCCTGCACCTAGTACTCGCGCCATAGCTTGACAATTGCACATAAGTCGTAGCACTGTGGGAAGAATTCTGCAGGAAATTTTGTTGCGCCCTTTCCATCTTGAAAAGGTCCACGCAATGAGGCCTCAAGACTGTCCTCTGCGACAGCAATTTTGTCAGTGGTATCTGGACAAAACTGAAAACGATGTACTGTTTGTATCCCATGTCATGTTCACAGATGAAACACGTTTCACAAGTGATCAGTTATTAACAGTCGGAATTCACATGTTTGGGCCTTCAAAAATCCCCATGCTACATTTAAGAGGTCACATTAACTGAGGTTTGGTGAACACAAATGTAATTTACGTATCTAAACCAACTCGGTGGAGGTAGTAATGACATTAACTCGTCCAGCGCTTAAACGAAGCACCGTAACAAAAAACCTTCCTTAACAAGAAGTGTTTAATATAATGTTATCTGTCAGTTTGTCGGTCTAATTTTGGAACACCCTGTATACAGTACAGTAATCTAGTATCGTCTCTTCAAGAGATGACAACTAATGCAAAATACTATTACACATTAACTAATTCACTGACACTCTCGATGGCCGCGTGAGCATAAGCTCTGCATACATCCCTACCCTGAGCTATTGTTTTTCAATCATCCTCTATATAATCTACTTCCCTGAGCTGTTGTTTTCCAATCATCCTCTATACAATCTACTTCCCACAAATTATGATTGGTTAATGTTATCATCCCACTTAATTTTGGTCTACCAACCAGAATATTAATAAGCTTTCATATTAATTATACACCGTGTCCACAAATATAGTATCATACTTTAAACTATTACTACGTCGCTTTGGGTAGTCGTATCTAAATGAAATTGGTGACAATCAAAAGAGAAACTAAAAAAGTTTTTGCTATATCTCATAGAAATTAAATGAGACCTCCACGAGTGACGCTGCAGACGTCCATTTTAACCTGTCTGCTAAATATCCAACAGTGAACCCATACCGACCTCAAAAAACGTGATTAAATTTAGTTTAGTTTCTGTATTTTTGTTCATTATTCTCCATTGTCGATATTGCACAAAACGTTTTGAGTTTCTCTTTTGATTGTCACCAATTTCATTTAGATACGATTATCCAAAGTGACGTAGTAGTAGTTTAAAGTATGATACTATATTTGTGGACACGGTGTATTATGTTGAATAGGTCCACCGCTGTGGTCTCGAGGTAGCGTTCTGCCTTCTCACGCAGCGGGTCCGGGTTCGATTCCCGGGCGGGACAGGCTCCTGGGTGAGGTTTTTCTCGGGGTTTTTCCTCACATTTAAGGCAAATGTCAGGAAGCCTAGGGCCCAACGATCCCCGAAAATCATCCGGTCATCATCATCATCATCATCATCCTTATCATTATCATGATCATCCTTCACCGTTGCGGAAACATAGGGAAGCTACCACACCTAGTAAAGCTGCAAAGCATAGCATGAGAATGCTATGATTGCAGTGAAAGACCTGCCCTCGGGCAGAATTACTATGGATGGATGTAGAATAGAGTCATGTTGAAATTACATTTTTTACTCATTAACAGGGCTACAATAATCAATCATATAGCGGCTAAGTAGGCATTTGATTTAAACCAATTTCCTAAAGCAATTTCTTCATCGTTCGTTAAGTAATTGAGTTTATCTGTATTTTCAGTTTCCAATGTTATTTCTCTAAATTATTATTATTATTATTGTTATTATCATCATTGTTATTATTATTTCCTGCTTATTTTTATAGAGGACAATATTTTTGCTAGAAAGTAGGACTAGTATATTTGTTTGCAGACATTTTATCTTCTTCTTCTTCATTTCACGGGCTGGGAAAATTGCCTGTTCCGCCTCACAATTGTTCTGTCCATCTTTTCACTGGCCTTCCTACATTCCTTGAACCTCTTGGCTTGTAGTTGAATGCTGCTCTTGGTAATATTGATACATTCGTTCTTTCCATATGTGTAAACCATTTCTCTCTATATTCTCTGATTTTCTCATCCATTGGATATATATTTAACTCTGTTCTTATACCTTCATTCCTTATCTAATCCAATCTTGTGCAGCCTTTTGTTATTTAATGTTAATTTAATTCTCAAAGGGAAATAAGCCTAAATACTAAATGTCGTTTGATATCACTTACTAAATTTTTGTATTTTACCCCATCATCATCATCGTCCTTTCAAGTATTAGGCCCAGTGGCCCGTTAAGGTCTCCCGTCATCTCCGAAAAGGTCGACCCACAGATCTTCTGCCTCGAGGAATGTAGTGAAGCATTTGTTTTGTCATTTTGTGAAGATCCATGCGCTGAATATGGGCTAGCCAATTGTTTCTATATTCTTGGAGGTATTCAGATATAGGTACGATGTTTAACTCTCTGGCTATTGTTGAATTTCTTTGGTGGTCTAGAAGGCTATAACCTGCAGTTCGTCGCAGAAACTTCATCTCCGTGGCTGCAATATGACGATCATCCTGAGTTCTGATGGTCCAAGCTTCACTGCCATAACAGATTGTGGATCTAGCGAGAATTTTATAGATTTTCACTCTTGTGTGCCTCTGCACTTTTGATGGTTTAAAAACTTGGTTGATAATTCTTAAAGCTTTATTATAGTTTTGTATTTTACCCCATATAGCTTATAATATTAATTATCAATTTTAATAAACAGCGAATTCAGTTTTATTTTTAATTTATAAGCTTATGTTTTAATACCACGGAATTGGATACCACTATCACGGATATAGCAGCCATATCACATATTTAGAATCTTTGACTTGGAGAAAAGAGTGAGGCATTTGTGGACAACTGATTATCAGTTTGGAGTGAATTCAATAAATAATCTCATGGAAGGTTCATACTATGCTCCTGTATTCATATTTTGTTACCATTATCTAAAATTTCAAATTTACACAAAAAGTAAAAAGAAAAAAAAACTATCACGGAATTAGGTAATTTTGAGATATATATAACTGTTATGTTAGCCACTAGATGTCAGTTGGAACAAATTTCCGCTACCTCTTGTGTGAATTGAGAATACTACATGTATAAGAAAATTGTATGTTTGTGTTGGAATTCTTGGGTAGCTCAGTTGGTTAGAGCGCTAAAGGTACAGACTTTAGAGACTCGAGTTCAAATCCCGACTCAAGCATTCATTTTTCTTTTCATATCATATCATATATCATATATATATATATATATATATATATATATATTGCAGTCACTCTTTTGATTCCCATTATTAGAAATGTCACTGTGTTATTACATAAAACTATAAAATTACCTATCTTGTAAAACAGTCTTTTCAACTAATAAAATATTTAAAACATTGTAGGTCATTCGGGACGAGTCTTATCCTCAGCGGAATGTTTCTTACTGGTGACGTTCTCTATGCTACTGACTGGATGAACAATTGGAAAAAAACTTAAAATTTCAAAATTAGAAAATATAAAGAAATATACAAAATATAATTACGTGTATTTTTTATAATCAGAAGTACGCGACCTGGATTTTAACACTTAAGAGCAAGGTCGTTAAACAGTGCTCAGTAGGTGTGAAAAGACTATCTCTCCTCCTACCCGTATGTAGGTACATTCCCAATGAAACAACACAACTGACAACTGAGTAGCTGTGTCTTACCTTGTCAGTCTATCTGAAGTAGGGTTGTTGAATAGGAGGGGGAGACATTTTGTCACACCTAATTATCATAAGTAATACCACGAGTGATTTCCAATTTATCTAGAGAATTTGGAAATCAAGAGTGGTATTTGTTAGGACTATTTAACGAATAAAATTAAGCTGTTTACTCACAAATCATTATTCAACCATAGTTATTTTAAAATATTTATATAGTTAATGTAAACAGCGATGTTTGAAAACGCTTGGTACGCTTCATTTGCTTGTTTTGTTCATCGCTGCAACCAGATCATATTATCTATTGCCAAAGGAGCGCAATATTGTAAGAATACACCCTAGTGGAGAAATTTATAACCAACATTATAGGTATTAAATAATTTCTGAAAATATGTCAATTATATTTTTCTGCAACGTCATTTACTGGAATATAATTCGTTTGAGAATGTGCAAGCAGTGGTTTCTTTTTTTGCTACAAATGTTTTTATATTATTTCTCCCGCATGCGCTATCTGCTGACATCAGTGCACTATAGGCCTATATACAGTCTGGTAACCGTATTTATTAGAGAGTCAGTCACTGCAAAATAATCCTATGACCTATTCAGAATGTTAAAAAGGAGGAGCTTTCTTTAATATGATAAACTTAGGTTGATAAATTCTAGGCGAAACACGACTGTGATTGGTTGTAAATAAAAAAATCATTGAAATGTGATTGGTCATTGACTCCCATTTGGGGCATGAGTTAAATAATCTTATTAAACGGCCTTGCTTAAGAGTATACTGCGTGAGAAGAAACAAATAGCCATCAAAATCCGGGCCAAGATGATGATGATGATGATGATGATGAACAAAGTCAATCTCTACAGGGTGATTCATAATTTCTATTACAAACTTCTGGGGGTTGTAGAGTGGACTTACTAGACAAAGTTTTTATAAGGAAACCATGTCCGGAAACGTACCATTTCGATGTAAAATAAGTTTGAAGACCAAAACGCATAGGGCTGATATCGTGTCTCTTGTGTTTCAGAATAATTATTACACACTTCTAGGGGTTGTACTACACCTGTCGAGTCGAGCAAGATCTTCTTGCACGAATTCTGGCGACAGTAGAAATTATTGAGCATACACTATGTCTTGTGGGGCTTGTGTATGAAAACATGAGTCGTAGCTACACTTTGTGCAACGAACAACAGGGTCGCCACGTGGAACTACACTTGTAGTACAACCGCTAGAAATCTGGAATACTTATTCTGAAACACAAGACACACGATATCAGTCCATTGTGCTTCGATCTTCAAATTTATCTTACATCCAAATGATACGTTTCCGGACATGGGTTCCTTATCAAAACTTTATTTACTAAGTCCCCTCTACAACCCCTAGAAGTTTGTAATAGGAATTATGAATCACCCTGTATTAATACATTGACCCCTACTGCTGAATCTAGTTTAATACGGTCATTTAACGCCATAAAGCAATGTGAGCCTGACATTGGGTTCAACGTTTATATAACCCTAAAAGTTTAATCGAGAACAGCAGAGTTAAAACCAGAATGTTGCGATAGAATAGAATGCGCCAGGAGAGAGAATGCTTATTGGAAAACAGTATGTTATGTGGGAAACAGTGGTGGACTGGCCCCTTAAATTGCTCTCCAGAGGGTACTTTAAGCTGAATATTTGAACCTTGACTTGTGGAACAAAAAATATCCCCAAATAGAACTAGAATTATCAAATCTCTAAAGTATATTACCGTCCGAAATTAAAATGATGCATTGAAAAATAGGTAAATAATTTTCTCTACTTTATTTTGAATATACTGTCATTAACAATCTTGTTTAGATTTAATAAATAGGATCTTCTTGATGATAAACGTGTATTACAGAGAGTCAATAAAAACCCAAATCACCAATTTAAAAATTTAAGAGTCAACGCGTTTCAGTAGCGACGCTATCATTATCAAGACTTAAATCTACTAGTTATATTATATGGATGCGAAACATGGACTTTTACTTTAAGGGATGAAAGGAGATTACAAGTATTTGAGAATAAAGTAATTGTGCAAATTTTTGGACCAAAGAGAGATGAACAAACAGGTGAATGGAGAAGACTACTTAACAGTGAACTACATGGTCTTTATAGGAAGCCAGATATAATAAGAACAGTTAAGTATCGTAAACTGCGATGGGCAGGACATGTTGCACGTATGGGGAATGAAAGACTTGCATGGAAGTTTCTTGTAGGAAAGCCAGAAGGAAAACGCCCAGTTGGTAAACCTAGAATGAGGTGGGAGAATAACATTAACTATGGATTGAGGGAAGTAGATTATACAGCATTAGCTCAGGACAGGGATGTGTGGAGAGCTTATGTCCGCGCGGCCATGAACCTACGGGTTCAATAGTGCCAGTGAGTAAGTAAGTAATACTGACATAAGAGACAACGGGTTTCAGTAGCAACGCTACAATTACCAGGACCTAATATTAACTTAATATGTCAATAAGAGTCAAGGGTTTCAGTAGCAACGCTACAATCACCAGGACCTAATATTAACTTAATATGTCAATAAGAGTCAAGGATTTCAGTAGCGACGCTACCATTACCAGGACTTAATATTAACTTAATATGTCAATATTAAGTGTTAATAATAGTAGCGTCGCTACCATTACCAGGACTTAATATTAACTTAATATGTCAAGTGTTAGTAATAGTAGCGTCGCTACTGAAACGCGTTGACTCTTTTAAATTTTTTAATTGGTGATTTGGATTTTTATTGACTTTATGTAATACAATCTTGTTTATACACGCTAAGTTCAAACGGTATAACTTCATTTTTTCCCTAAAAATATAAAATATATTTTTAAATTAATTTTTATTACACCATAGGTAAAGTGAGAAGATAAAACATGTAAATATTTAAAAAAAGTATATTGTAATAATTTGTTTTATATATATATATATATATATATATATATATATATAGCTTTCATGGAACCGGAACGAGGCAACATGCATAATGATGATGACGATGATGATGATGTATAACAAACTCGGCTAATTTCGTGATACTAAGGTTTTAGACTATTACACCTTAATATTACGAAAATGTCTGGTTAGAGTCTTAGGAATATTAAAGTTAAGGCTAAATGAATGAAATACATATGCTGAGTTGTGGAATACATATTTTATTTTATTACCAATATGACATAGATTACATATTTATTTTTTCTGGAGGTTTCAAAAACTCTGGTAATTTCGTGGTAGTATTAGAGTAATTTCGTGACAAGCTTTTTAATCACTCTCCATGTTATATCCAATGCATTTGAAATCCCATTTATAAACAGTCAACCCTTGACACTTTTCACGGAACCACAGATCACATTTTCAACATAGTATCCGTTCATCTTTAGTGTCGAAGAATATCTTCTCAAAAATGTTCTTCGAAAACGAGCATCTTACCGTCTGCTTCACTGAAGCGAACGATACGAATGCTGCATGAATAGAGAGACTTACGCCGTCCGCTTTATACTCAAACGAGTCAGAACATGTAACAACTTACTGGTGTGAATCGCTCTTCAAAACTTTTAACTTTCCATTATCAAGAGTTGTGCCATAATTTCTATTTGATTTTGTCAACACCTCGAATGTGATAAGTGCCCAGGATCTCGTATAGCCAAATCTTCTTTACAGGTTCCTGATTTTATTGCCTTTGAAATATCAAGTAAGTATTGCTGATCTTTGCTAAGCACGTTTATGTCTATCTGTGGGATCTGACAACCAATACTCTGGAAATTTATTCACATAGACTTTCACGGCCGGAGTTGCTATGATGATCTTGAAGAAGATTTTCGGGCTGTAGGCCGTGGTCGTGTCTTCTCAAGACAACCCTTGAGGATGCCAGACGCAGTCTCTGGCGAAACGTCGGGGAACTACAAGCCTCACGACCACGGCCTACAGCCCGAAAATCTTCTTCAAGATCATCATATTCTGGAAATTATTTATCAAATACAAAAAATGCGAAAAAATGTAACTTTTTCATTATTTTGGCAAATTTTGGGGCTAAAGCGCGACCGGAAGATATCAACAGATCTAAACCAAATTAAAACACAATATTTTAGGCTCTATTTGAAGACGTTACAAACTGTTACAAAACGAAAACATCTAATTAAAAAAATTAAGAAATAATCGCAAAAATGATGTTTTTCCATATTTTGTCAAACTTCAGGAACTTTGCTCGACCGAAAGATGTCAACCGATTTTGATATTTTTATATTATTTTTGTCTATATAATTCGCAACTTTTCCGCGATATTACAACTTCGAAATAAAAAACTGAGTTTTTTTCCGCCCACCCTAATATACGCGTAATAAGATAGGACGAACATTCGTAGCGAATTTAATACGACTATTTAATTCATGCCCCAAATGGGAGTCAATGACCAATCACGTTTCAATGAATTTTGTTTTACAACCAATGACAGTCGTGTTTCACCTCCATCTTTATCGAATTCTCTTTACCACTTCCTGCTTTTGTGATAAAGAAAGCTCCTCCTTTTTAATATTCTGATCAGGTCAGAGCATTGATTTACAGTGACTGTCTCTTCAACAAATATATTGAATAAAGCAAATAATGAACAGATTCCTTCGAACTACACATTAGATAATCATGTGTTCAATAATTGAGTTTTTAAACAATGATTTTATTGAGTTTTTACTAAAAATAAATTAATAACCTATAATGTGGGTTATAATACACAGTTTGAAGTGTTTAATATTTTCTCCACTAGAGTGCAATATTGCAATCCTATTTGGTAATAAATAATAAGATCAAGTTGCAGTGAATGAACAAATGACACATAACCACACATTACTTACTTGTTTTCAAACATCGCCGTTTACATTAAATATATATATATATATATATTAAATAGTAGTAACTATATTTAAATAATGATTTTTTAGTAAAAAGCATAACTTTATTCCTTAAATAGTCCTAACAAATGTCACTCTTGATTTCCAAATTCTCTAGATAAATTCACTCGTGACATTACTTATGACTATTTAACTCATGCCCCAAATGGGAGTCAATGACCAATCACATTTCAATTATTTTTTATTTACAACCAATCACAGTCGTGTTTCGCCTCGAATTTATCAACCAAAGTTTATCATATTAAAGAGAGCACCTTCTTTTTAACATTCTGAATAGGTCATAGCATTATTTTGCAGTGACCGACTGTCTAAGAAATACGGCTACCAGATTGTATATATAGTGCATGAATGTCAGCAGATAGAACATGCGGGAGATACCAATTGATTATACCACAAAAAAAAAACACCGTTTGCACTTTCTTAAACGAATTATTTTCCAGGAAATGACATTGCAGAAAAATATAATTGACATATTTACATCATAGGACACCAGAAATTAATTAATGCCTATAAGTAGTAGTAGCATTCAAATGTTCTGAAGCTCTTGATTTATCATCATTCGCTTGTTGGTTATACATTTCTCCACTAGGGTGCATTCTTACAATATTGCGATCCTTGGGCAATAAATAATATGATCTGTTTGCAGTGATGAACAAAAGAAGCAAATGAAGCGTACCAATCGTTTCTCATTTGTTTTCAAACATCGCCGTTTACATTAAATATATTAATATTTTAAAATAACTATCGTTAAATAATGATTTGTGAGTAAACAGCTTAATTTTATTCGTTAAATAGTCCTAACAAATGCCACTCTTGATTTCCAAATTCTCTAGATAAATTCACCCCTCACTTCGTGAGTCGTGAATTTATCGATATCACTAGTGGCATTACTTATGATAAATCAGTGTAACCTAATTTAATGCAGCGATTCATTCCTACTGACCTGTCCTGTCCTGTACAAGCACCCCCTTCTACGTTCCCTTTCCGACTTCAATAGTTCCTACTTCTGCCGTCGGTAAGGAAAACGTAACAGAGCTATACGACTTGAAGGTTGTAGTAGTAAATGATGCACTGTGTGCTGTATTGTTCGTATACACTATGACTGTACTCGCGACTTGTCTCTGTACTGGAGTGCATGTATTGTTTACCACTTATTTCAGGGGAGTCCAAAATGGTGCAAAGGAAATATCTTAGTGTTGATTTAAAGTAGGTAATTATAAATCCACTTTGAAAGGATGTTCTTTAAGTGATATTGAGTAGGTACGATAATTATACATGTTTAATAATTGTTACCTACATAGTTCATAAATATTATTCATTGAGAGTAGTTAATAATAACAATAATTGTCATACGTAATGCCACGAGCTATTTCAAAATTTATCCAGAGGATTTGGAAATCAAGAGTGGCATTTGTTAGGACTATTTAACAAATAAAATTAAGCTCTTTATCACAAATCATTATTTAAATTATGTATATATTTAAAGTAAACGGCGATGTTTGAAAACAAATGAGAAATGTGAGGTTATGTTTCATTTGTCCATCACTGCAACTTGATATTATTTATTTCCAAATAGGATCGCAATATTTTAAGAATGCGCCCTAGTGGAGGAAAAAATGAAACATATAAAACTATATTTTATAACCAACATTATAGGTTATTATTATTATTATTTTTAGAAAATCACTCGGTAAAATCATTATTTAAAAACACAATTATTGAACACACGATTATCAAATGTGTAGTTCGAAGAAATCTGTTCATTATTTGCTATATTCAACGTATTTCTTAGAGAGTCAGACACTGCAAAATAATGCTCTGGCCTGTTCAGAATATTAAAAAAGGGAGAGCTTTCTTTATTTTGGTAATCAAAATTCGATAATTATCGAGGCGAAACACGACTGTGATTGGTTGTAAAACAAAATTGATCGAAACGTAATTGGTCATTGACTCCCATTTGGGGCGTGAGTTAGATATCCTTGGTAATGGTATCTATATAGTATAAGCAACCATACAAAATGGATAACTGGAAATGTCAAATGTCTTGAAAATGATCTCGCACAACGAGATTCAAACGTCGACTTGAATAAATTTAATATTTGAGATAACGAATTATTGTTATTATCCATCCATAGTAATTCTGCCCGAAGGCAGGTCCTTCACTGCAATCATAGCATTTTCATGCTATGCTTGCAGCTTTACTAGGGAATTGTAGGGTGGTAGCTTCCCGTTGCTTTCCACCCCGATGAAGGATGATGGTGATGATGATGATAATGGTGATGATGATGGCCATATGATTTCGGGGACCGTTTGGGCCTTAAAGTTTTCCTGACATTTGTCTTACAGGTGAGGAAAAACCCCGATAAAAACCTCACCCAGAAAAACTGCCCCGACCGGGGATCGAACCCGGGCCCGCTGCGTGACAAGGCAGCACGCTACCTCGAGACTACAGCGGTGGACATTGTTATTATAATAGTTGATAAATTCAAAATATGAGTACCATCTAAAATTTATCATAACGGGGGGGAGAAAAAAAAAAAAAAAAAAAAGTGTCTCAGGTAAACAAATTTCGATCAAAACTGTACAATGAGTCTTATGGGAACATGGTTATCATGGTGGAATGTCACGAAAAAGGTAATTCGTCAGTATAAAGAACAAAATGACCAGATTTCAATTTGCCAAACTGCATAAAAACAAGAACCAAGAGTTTTGGTATCAGATCACGTGGTCTGATGAGACTCAAATTAAACTTTTTGATTTTGACAGTAACCATAGAGTTTGACGAAAAACAAATGAAGCCGACAAAAATGAAAACCCTATCCCAACAATTAAGCATGGAGGCGAATCCATAATGATTTGGCGGTACATGTCAGCATTGAATTTATTTGCGGAAATATTAATATTTTTTGTAATACCTATATAACTTTTTAAAAAGTTTTAAAAACTTGCCAATGTTTCCCCATTTTTATAGTAGTTGGTATAGGGAATTCTCTAAAAGCTGGAGAGCCGCAGGTTCGATTTCCGAAGGCATAATTATTTTTAAACTGGCCTAAACCTTCTTGCAGCACAATGGCCCTGGTGTCGACTCAACTTCTAACGGAAAGATGGCCGTACGAACAGCTGGCAACCCGGCTGACACATCGTGTCGATTGTCTAGAAAAATGTAGGAGGCAACCTCGTACTATCCCAAAGTGCCTAAAATATAATAATAATAATAATAATAATAATAATAATACTAATACTAATAATAATAATAATAATAATAATAATAATAATAATAATAATAATAAAAAAAACAATAATGCTAATGATAATAATACTTATTACAATGGTAATAATATTAATAATATTTATTTATATACAGATTTTTCAAGGTTTACATATATTTCTGTGCCTAAAATATAATAATAATAATAATAATAATAATAATAATAATAATGATAATGATAATGATAATAATAATGACAATAATGATAATAATTATTATAATGGTAATAATATTAATAATTTATTTATTCATATACATATTTTCAAGGTTTACATATATTTCTGTGCCTAAAATATAATAATAATAATAACATAATAATTATAATAGTAAAATAGTAACAATAAATAATAAAAGCAATAAATGTAATCTAACTTAATGACATCGAATCCGTAGGTTCATCACCACGCGGACGCCATCCTGGAATAATAATAATAATAATAATAATAATAATAATAATAATAATAATAATAATAATTAATAATAAAAGTTTTATTTGAATTGACAGATTTAAAGTCAGTGTCTTATCATTCACTTAACCATTGACAATACTACTAAGATAAAAAAAATAAATGTTTTGTCCAATGCCACCAGGTTGTATTACGACATTCCTGGCATTTGCGGAATTGTAACCCACTTCTGAGGTTGGGGCTCTTAGAAGACAAAGTTATGTTACCCTTTGATACGAAATGTGGTAAATGTTAACGATGCACCAGGAGAGTCGAAATTAAACCTAAATCCCAGACCCTGGGCGACCATAAAAATAATTCCAATTAAGGAAAAATTGAGTATGGTCTAAGTAAGATCGAAACCGTGACCTCATGGCCTTTAGGCAGAACCTCTGACCACAAGACCATAAGCTCGTCTAGAAATTGTAAGCGATGAAGTAAATTTGTTATTAAGAACAAAATCTAGAGATATGCCCTTGTTTCACGTACATTTTACAATTTATTATTTTATCAAAGATATAGCGAGACCACTTTATATTATCTCTCAGAGGTAAAATAAACTGCCGAGGAGCTGGAATCGTATTGGCTGCGTAGCAATCAGTAATATCGGATACGTTCGAGGATTAAGTTTGAATTATTTGTGATTCCCAAACGTATCCAAGCAAGATTGATACTGGGAGTACAGCTAGCAATATCATCAGGATGTATCTCACAGGAAGGTTATTATAGGAACTGACGGTTAAAATACAGAATGTTGTAAAAAATTCTACATAATATATATCGAAGTTGACAAAGTAAGATAGAATAAAAACTGTTTTTGCGGCGATAGTCCGTTTATTCGTACTTACAGCAATGGCGACCATGATTGAAAGTTCAATTTTCTACATTTCGGGGTTGTCCAACCTAAATAAACATACTGTAATATTACATATTACAAACCTCGTGCGGAAAGTAAAACCAGTGTCCTTTATATATACTACGTACAATGTATATACAAAAATATATCCAAAAGGTAGTATTGATATACATTATACGAAACAAATCACTGCATTTTAAATGAACTGAACTTTATTTGAAACAATATAAAACAATAAATACGTACTTGCCGGTATGTTATGACTGATTGGTATCACGGCCTGCTCTAGTCTCAACTAATAAACATTGCCCACACTGTTAACGCCAGTCAGTTGTTTATAATGAACGCAAATATTTCCAACAAAGATGTTAATAATTTACTATTATTTATTATTTTGAAAACACCATCGCGCAGAAAATAATGTACAACGCACGTTTGTGAAGTGTTTTACAGAACCGAAGAAATTTAAAAAAACCGAGCGATAGCGTAATATACTATTTCCCCCATAACACCAGGTTATATTTAATGTCATTTCTGGCATTGGCTATTCTATGCCACCTGTGAATATTCGTTCGAAGAAAAAGTGACTGCTAGCATCATGTTGGCCAAAGTGATAACAAACGTTCCACTATAGTCAATTTTCAACATGTTTACACACAAATAATGGTTTCTATCGCAGGAGTCCACATACATTAGTCGGTAAGTTAAGGGGAGAAAATGGGCAAGTTGATGTTAGTTTGGGCAAATTAGAGTGAAAAAAATGGGTGAGTTATTGTACATTAGATTAGTTTAGCGTTCGCTTGTTTATTCGTGTTTCTATTATAATTTGACTACGTTGTCTCATCAATGATTAATACATATCTTCTTCTTCTTCTTCCTTCCAAGTATTAGGCCAAGGCCTGTTACGATCCTATAGAAAATTTTCCCTCCAGCGTTTGCGGGAAATTCTCGTATAAGACTTGAAAGCATAATAATAGTCCCTTCGATTGGTTGCCGGCCAAAGGAAGGCAAGACCAGTGATGGGGCTGCCATCTTATAGCCTCTGGTCAGGCTTTTCTGGAGAAGAAAAGAAAATAAAGGAAAGAAGAAATGGAAGAAAGGAAAGACTCCCTAGCCGTCGGATGCCCTAATAGCGTCGGGGTCGAAAAAAACAAGAGTTAACTAAGAGAGGTTAGATAGTAAAGTTAAAAGAGTGCAAAACACAAGTAAGTGGAAGAAATGTTTTGCTCAGCTTGGGCACCTTGTGGTCGCCATCCACATATCCCCTAGATGAGGACCCCTGAGGGTCTACACTGTAAATATGGTGATTTTAGTTACTTTGAGCTCAACTTCTCACTTCATTTGAGGGTATTTCTCACTCTTTTGGAAAAAAATTAACATAGCTATATATTTATCTCAGGTAATTATTCACATACTGCAACAATAAATTGTACGTTTTTCAGTTTTTTATTTGATTTTATGTCCACCGTGCTACCTTGTTACGCAGCGGGCCCGAGTTGCATCCTCGGTCGGGACAATTTTCCTGGGTGAGATTTTTGGGGGTTTTCCCTCACCAGCCATACAAACGTCAGGAAACTTTAAGGCCCAAACGGTCCCTGAACATCACCTGGCCTTCATTATCATATTCACCTCATTAGATTATATTGGGATTAAAGCCTTTCCTAGTGCATCATTTCCATCGTCATATTATATCATATATCACTGGGGCAGCGTAAATTCGTCTTCCAGGCGCCACAATCTCAGCAGTTGGTTTCAATAACGCCAATGCCAGGAAAGAATACCAGAATGTCGAAATGGCAACCTTTTGGTATCGAATATAAAACAACGTGTTTATGTAGGTGATACGATGGCAGAGAATCTCCATATTTCTGTTATTATTTGCATTGATCACCCATCTCTGTGTTTAACACATGTAGATGTGAAATGAGCACCCGAGGTCCTTCTAGTCGTATTCAACCATGGGTTTTTTTATCTTCATATTATAATTAGAATATAATAGATTTATTTAGCCTGGTGGAGTTAAAAGGTCATGTGACCTCTTCCACTCACCAGGACAAACACATGTTACATTTAAATAAAGACATTACAATAATATTACATAATAAACAATTAATTATCTGTCAAACTGAACAATAATGAAAATAATGTCTAATAATACAATAAAATTAAACACAATTAAAATTAAACTAATGAAAGAATGAATACACAATTAATGAATAACAGCTCGAATCAACTATACAAAAAAGAAAATGGGGGAAAATACAAAGAAAGTAATGAACTCTAATGAAATAATCTATTGCTTATATGTAAGACATTAGGTAAAAATATTGACAAATCTTAATAGTATTTTATTAAATGATAAAAAACAAATTATTAATTCTTAAAAAGTAATATTAGTGAGATGTTTCTGTTAATAATTTTATTTTCAATTTGTTTTTGAAAGATGGTAAAGTTTGGCAGTCTCTGACATAGGGTGGAAGAGAATTCCATGATCTAGCAAGAGAAGCTGTAAAAGATTTCAATTAATTAATGAAGAGAAGATAAAATAGGTCTATACGAACCACAATGTATAAATATGCATCCATGATGTTCTGAAGGTTGAAAGTTATGTTACTATTGATATGGATTCATCCACAGTAACATGTTTCGAGTTTTCTCTAATTACTTCAATGAAAATAGAACGATCCATTTTCATTATTAAAAAGTTGTGCCTGACAGGAGCCAGTATGACAGTTGAGAACTTGAAACAAATTGTGGCATGTAATAAAAAAAGTAAAAGTACAAAAATGTGAGACTGATGAATATTAAGTAGTCCACATAAAACAACATTATATTAGTGCCGATTTTTATAGTTTTTAAATACCTACTTTCAAAATGTTAGTCTCAAAAAATTCAAATTTTAAATAACTCTCTGATTCACTGGCTCTATTGAACCCGTAGGTTCATGGCCGCGCGGACATAAGGTCTCCGTACATCCCTATTCTGAGCTAATGTTTCCAATCATCCCCTGTATGTCTACCTCACTCAAATCATGGATAATGTTATTCTTCCACCTCTTTCTTGGGCTACCAACTGGGCATTTTTCCACTGGTTTTCCTACAAGAATCTTCCATGCAACTCTTCCATTCTACATTCGTGCCACATGTCCTGCCCATAGCAGTCTAAGAGATTTAACTGTTCTTATTATATCATATATGTCAATGTTTCTAAAATACATTATGAAACTCCGTTGAGGTTACTGTGTTAAAGTTTTAATAATTGTATAGCAGTACCTGATATCTCAGTCGTTCTCAATAATTTGCAGTGGTTTTTTATAGGAAGCCTTTCGATAACCTACGTATCATCTTCTGCTTTCATTTTGGTACCGACTGTTGTTGGTAATTATTTTGTACAGAGGGTTTATGCTGGGTATGTTCTCGTTCAGCAGTAGAAGCAGGACATCAATTCAACACAATAGACAACGTATTATCGATCCTAGATATAGAAAACGATGTATCGAAAATCAACGTTCTCGAAGAATTGGAAGTCATCAAGGAAACCACAAATAAACACCTGCTGAACAAGAATGTATCCAGCAATATAAACCCTCTGTACAAAATAATTACCAACAATAGTCAGTACCAAAATGAAAGCAGAAGATGATACATAAGTTATCGAAAGGCCTCCTATAGAACAACACTGCAAATTATTGAGGACCACTGAGATATCAGGTACTGTTATACAATAAATTATTTGAAATTCCTATAAGTACTATGTAGCTCTCTATTATGTATTTTCCATTCACCTACCTGTTCATCTCTTTTTGGTCCAAAAATTTGCAAATTTTAATTAATATAAATTTGTTACCTCATATGCCCGTCTCCTCCACTTGGAAAACTGTTGAATCTTTGAAAATCCAATTATCATTTTTATTTTATGACTAATATAGCAACAGAACTTTATCATGAATTTTATTAATTTTAGTGTCATGCCTCGTATATTTTAAATTAATATTTTAACTATATTACCGCCCATTTGGTGAGTTTTAAGTGCCTATATATCTGCCTATTTTAGCAAAAATAAGTAACTGAACTTCGGACTATATTCATCAAGCAAGTTTCGTCTAATACCGATTTGAAATGACCATATTCTTAACTTTTATTAGACCTTGGTAACTAACTAACTCACTGGCACTATCGAACCCATAGGTTCATGGCCGCGCGGGCATAAGCTCTTCATACATCCCTATCCTGAGCCAATGTTTTCCAATCATTCCCTGTATAATCTACTTCCCTCAAATCATAGTTAATGTTATTCTCCCACCTCATTCTTGGTCTACCAACTGGACGTTTTTCCTCTGGTTTTCCTACAAGAATCTTCCATGCACGTCTTTCATTCCCCATTCGTGTCACATGTCCTGCCCATCGCAGTCTACGAGACTTAACTATTCTTATTATATCTGGCTTCCTATAAAGATCATGTAATTCACTGTTAGGCAGTTTTCTCCATTCACCTGTCTGTTCAACTCTCTTATTAGACTTTGGTAAACTATTAAATATTTTCATAGACACGTATTCAAAAATTAGTTTGTTTTATAGTGTATCTACAAACTTAATGTCATTGCAATTTCCAGTTCCTAATGTGATATTGAAATTCATGCACTCAGGCTTGGCATCCACATGCAATAGTTAATGTAACTAAAGAAAAAAATGTAGGCTATAAACTGAGATTTGAACCCAGGATCTCCAGCTCTGCACGCTGACACTCATGCACTTAAGTTCCCAAGCATCCATGGATAAGCATGCCATTTTCTCACTTTAAAATCCCATGCATCCTTTATAGTGAACACTATTCACATTACATACAGTAAGGGTTGCTTCGCCAAGAAGATACTAGGATACAATTTTTTTCCGTACCGTATCAGCTAATTACAAATGTAATATTTACTCGTAAAATTATATGCTCAAGCTGTCCATCCGCAAGCAACAGTTAATAAAACTAGAGAGAATAATGTATGCCTGAATTGAGATTTAAATCCAGCAGCTTCAGCTTTGCGTACAATCTTCCTCAAAATATTCATTTCATTTGTTTCTACAGTTTGTTTTGTTTTAACAGTATCTGCTTTTGTTTCGGTGGCATAGGTCAATATTGGGCGTATCACTGCTTTGCATATTCTTGTTTTGGTATCTTTATTTAAGTACTTGTTTTTTTCATATGCTATCATTAATACATCCAGCCACTCTCGCTGCTTTATTAGTCTGATGTGCGACTTCATTACGTAAATCAAGGAAATATGAAATTAGAAATGAAGAAAAAAGAAGGCAGCTGAATATTGAGGCAGTAGGTGAATGGATGGAAAATAAAGATTATTTGAATGGAATCAACATATATTTCGCGTGACACCAGATAGAATTGTACGCATAGGAAGAGATAAGTTACCAGAGGATGGGAGAAGGGCACCTGGAAGACCAAATAAAGAGATGGAAGGACTCTTAATTCTGGATGGAACAGGTCATGGACCTAAAACAAAGAGAAGAAAGAAACGAAGAAGATCTCCAGCCTTGTGAGCTGGAACTGATCCTTTGAACTACCAAGGCATCCATGGACAGACATGGATTTTTCTACTTTATAACTTCGTGAGCCATTTTTGGGTGAAAAATAGTAAGAGCAGCGTATACCATTATGCATTATATGGTCTCTTGATGTCACAACTCCTTTCAAAAAAACGTTAAACTCAAAATATATAAAACTATTATTCTACCAGTTATATTATATGGATGCGAAACATGTACTCTTACTTTAAGGGAGCAAAAGGAGATTACGAGTATTTGAGAATAAAGTTCTTAGGACAATTTTTGGACCAAAGAGAGATGAACAGACAGGTGAATGGAGAAGACTTACATAACAGTGAACTACATTATCTTTATAGGAAGCTAGATATAATAAGAACAGTCAAATCTCGTAGACTACTACTATGGGCAAGACATGTGGCACGAATGGGGAATGAGAGACGTGCATGGAAGCTTCTTGTAGGAAAACCAGAGGGAAAACGCCCAGTTGGTAGACCAAGAATGAGGTAGGAGAATAACATTAACTATGCTTTGAGGGAAGTAGATTATACAGGGAATGATTGGAAAACATTAGTTCAGGATAGAGATGTATGGAGAACTTACGTCCGCGCGGACATGAACCTACGAGTTCGATTGTGCCAGTGAGTTAGTTAGTTAGTTTAGTTAAGAAGACCTAGGAAGAGATGGAAGTGACCGCAAGGAGAGACTACAAGCTTCCCGTTGGCCTAATTTGCTCATTTCCATTGTTCAGGCTCGGACTCATGAGCCAGCACCCTGGTGTACCTCACTAGATCCCTGCAAACACATATTTTCCTTTAAAAGTTGTAGACCTCTACCAACCATTCGCAGTCTAGTTTGTTGATGAGGTTGCCTCCTTAAGGCTTCCAAAATTGTCTTTGTTTGCATTCAGCCGTCGCATTCGAGGTCCCTATTGTGTTTTCACCGATATCGGGGCGGCTCAGGGAACACGAAGAATCCACCGCATTTCACCCAACTTAAGAGTACTTTGAATACAAACCAAGAGGGAACAAATCAAAAAGCAGGACAAGGAAATGTATGGAACATTTTATGACTGGTATAGGCAGATTGCTGCTAATTGGTGAAGACGAGAAGAAGAAGAAGAAGAAGAAGAAGAAGATATATACCTTGATTTAATTGTTGTCCTTATAAACCAGTATCGATAACTAGAAATCTCGATGGAATTTGTCACTATCTAGATCATTTATATGCAATGCCACCAGGTTGTCCTTTAGACATTCTGGTATTCTCTCCTACCAATGGCGATATTGTAACCCACTTCTGAAGTTGGGGCGCCTGGAAGGTGGATTAGGCTGCCACGATGATATATGATAGGTTTTGATGGTAATGATACGCCAGGAGAGGCCTTAATCCTAAACTTAATCAAATGAGGATAATAAGATGATGATGACGAGGTGATGTTAGGAGACCGTTTGGGGCTTAAATTTTCCTGACATTTATCTTACAGGTCAGGAAAAACCCCGAAAGAAACCTCACTCAGAAAACTTTTCCCAACCGAGGATCGAACTCGGATCCGCTGCGAGACAAGGCAGCACGCTACTTCGAGACCACAGTTGTGGACACTACCTACGTTATTATTATTATTGTTATTTATTATTTTTATCATTATTATTATTATTTTATTTTAAAAAGTAGAAGAAAAAAGTTTCAAATGATATGGACACCTCATAAGAATGGAAGAAGATGGAATGCCAATGAAGATCCTTAATTGGAATGCTAATAGAAGAAGTGGAAGAGGCAGACCTAGAGAACATTGGATAGATGGAGGGAGGAGAAGTATAGAAGCTATAGATTTGAGGAAAGAAGATGCTTTTGACAGAAACCTCTGGCGTCAAATCACTTTGGGTTGAAGGAGAAACACAGTATTGTGGAATATTCCTAATAAAAATTATTATTATTATTACTTACTCACTGGCACTATCGAACCCGTAGGTTCATGGCCGCGCGGACATAAGCTCTCCATACATTCCTATCCTGAGCTAATGCTTTCCAATCATTCCCTGTATAATCTACTTCCCTCAAATCATAGTTAATGTTGTTCTCCCACCTCATTCTTGGTCTACCAACTGGGCGTTTTCCCTCTGGCTTTCCTACAAGAAGCTTCCATGCACGTCTTTCATTCCCCATACGCGCAACATGTCCTGCCCATCGCAGTCTACGGGACTTAACTGTTCTTATTATATCTGGCTTCCTATAAAGACCATGTAGTTCATTGTTATGTAGTCTCCATTCACCTGTCTGTTCGTCTCTCTTTGGTCCAAAAATTTTCCTAAGTACTTTATTCTCAAATACTCGTAATCTCCTTTCCTCCCTTAAAGTAAGAGTTCATGTTTCGCATCCATATAATATAACTGGTAGAATAATAGTTTTATATATTTTCAGCTTAACGTTTTTTGAAAGGAGTTGGGACATCAAAAGTCTCTGCAATGCATAATAGCATGCATTTCCAGAATTGAGCCTATGTTTAATTTCTTTGTACGTCTCATTCCTATTTGTGATTATTGTTCCTAGGTATTTGAATTCAGCCACTTCCTCAAAATTTCCCTCATTTGTCATTAGGTGTCCATTTCCATTATATATTGAATTTCTACGTGTGACCATATATTTAGTTTTACTGATATTTACTTCCAGTCCTAATTTCTTAGTGATTATTGTTATTATTATTATTATTATTTTATGACAGTCTTGCTGATTTCTATGAAGCTTTTTAGTAAGATAATGCCTCCTGGAAACGTTACGAGTGTTCGCAGGACAAGGATGGTGGAAGGGCTGCTTCCTCTGAGCCTCCAAACATGCTCCTCTGGGTATCTACCCCCACAAGAGAGGACTGCTTCTTCCACTCCTTATTAGATACAGCCACGAATTATAGACAAAAGCGGAGTGATCAAATGAATGGGATGAGTAAGGAAATATATCCATTGTTAGCAAGAAATGATCAATCTAGAGCAAGACGTGATGTCGGAAGACCTGGGAAACGTTAGGCTGATGCTTTATGAAGTCAGAAGGGGCAATTGCCTAATCCTTGGAATTATGATGATGTTATTGTTGTTATTTTACAGATTGTTACAGCTGGTATTAGTTCTCTATTCCCAATTTCCATTTCCTTTGTCTGAACATTCATTTTATCTCAATTCCCTTAATTTAATCGATTTCTGAATATAATTTTTCCATCTGTGCCTAGGTCGTTCCAATTACTTTCTCCTTTTAGATATCCATTATAGGATTTTTTTTTTGGATATCTTGTGTTGACCATCCTAACTGTATGACCGCTTCTGTATTTCATCAATGATGTCTCTCTACCTCCTTCCATAGCTTCTCTTATGCGTACGTTTAGTATTTTATCTAATCTTGTTTTTCCACAACCCCAGACTCCTAGTTGAAATAAAAAAAAACCTCATTAGAAGGACAAATATCTCAAATCAAGTCTCGGCTGTTGTAGGAATTGAATTCTTTAAGATTCTTAAAGGAGATAAACATTTTACTTTCTCTTTGTCTTTTTCGTCATCAGTTTAGCAAATTCAGGTATTACATTATTACATTTCCTTAAGAAAATAATGTTGGCATTTGTTTGATCTCATTCCTTTAGGCTGAACTTCTGAAAGTTGTTTTTGCTTTGTGAAGTGTAAATTATTCAAAAGATTACAAATTCAGACGAGGAAAAAACATCACGTAACGGCATTTTTTTTTCTGTTCAATCTTTGAGGTAAAGTTAGAAGAAACTTTTGTTTCATAACCTCTTTGAAGTGTGGTTCAACGAAAAGTTAGAGAAACGTAATTTAACATTCCACTATATCCATTGAACTTAATGTAAAATCATTATATAACAAGAAATTAAAAGAAATGTTTGATTATTGTAGTTATTCAACTGCGAATTTTATTTTATTTTCTCGAATTCAAAACTAATCAAAGATAATCCCTAGTGTTTGAAAGACCCGATATGAAGCCAACTTATTTTTTTATATTTTTAAATTTATTTTATTTTACTTGGTGGAGTTACGACCATAAAGCCTTCTCTTCCAGTTCACCAGGGTTAAATTAAATGTATAACAACAATTATAAATTATCTGCAAGTTGCATAATAAAGCATAATATGCATAGGCTATACAGTATAGAGTTGACAAGGAAAGAAAAAAATATATATAAACATTTTATGCGCTACCATACTGTTCACCCAATTTTAATGGGACATTTTGCAAAAAGTTCAGGAGATTCCCGGGATGAACATAGGCTATAAGAGAGTTGTGATACTCAACTCCTACACCTTTAAAAATCGCTCTTTATAGTGAAAAGCGCGAAAAAGTAGTTTTTTAAGCTTAAAATGACCTGACCTGTACTAAACTGAACTATACTGACCCAACCTAATCGAACATGACCTATACTGACCGGATCTTACCAAACCTAACGTAACCTAACCGAACCTAACCCATAACCTAACGTAACCTAACCGAACCCAACCTATAACCTAACGTAACGTAACCTAACCGAACATAACTTAACCTGAAACTAACCTGAACCTAACCTGAACGTAGCTTGAACCTAGCCTGCACCTAACCTGAACCTTGCCAGAACCTAGTAATGTTATAAAATATTTATAATAGCCTATAATTTGATCAAGTAATTGTCTTGGTAAAGAAAGTGTAAAATATAAAATAATAATAAAAGTTTACATGGAACACGGTTATATATTTTTATTGTGTAATGAAATATTTAGTGAGCATTTTTTTAACTGTTTTTGAGTCGGACAGTCCTTGATATACGAGGTGCGGGAATTCCATGGTCGGGTGGCTGAAACAAGGAAGGATGAGGAACTTAATGCGATTGTAAATAACACCAGTTAAAATGTTCTCATAAGGGATCTTACGACCATTACGTACCAAAACCTACTTGAGATTTCTCCCAGAGAAGCTTTGTAACTTACTAATGTCGTGTAAAAAAAATATTCCGCTTTGAACTGCAAGTCACTAAAATCCAGCGTCAAATCTCTCATTTAAACAACAGGAAAATAATACACTCCTGACTTAGTGGATTGAATAACCCTAACAACCTGCCCTTGCGCCACGTCCCGTCTCACTCCACTCCATTCTACTCTAGCAAGGACGTCCATTGTTATATGACAACTCTTCTCTGGCAGAAATTCTAAGGTAGGTTTCGGCATGCAATGGTTGAAAGCTCCCTTCTCAGAATTGCCGAGAAATTTGAAACCAATTTTGAAAATATCGCGTGGTTAGTACGAGCGGCTCCCTGACTGGAATCTTAGGTTCTAATTTTGGCAGTACCGGAGTGGCATTGATGGTGGGTTATGCCAGATTTTCTCGGTGTTCTCCTGCTTCCCGAATATCATCCCACCAATAGTCTCCACTTCCCATCATGTCATTTCATTTCCATTCATTTGTTTCACATCACATTTCATTTCATCTCACTTTAGGTAAAAAAATGATGTCTAGCATATACATGACATGAAAAGAAAAATGAATACCTGAGTCGGGATTTGAACCCGGGTTTCTAACTCACACACACACGCAAACGCACACACACACACACACACACTCTCACTCACTCACTCACTCACTCACTCACTCACTCACTCACTCACTCACTCATATATATAATTCTCAATTGACACGAGAGGCAGAGGGATATCGTTCCAACTGCCATCTAATGGCCACTATAACAAGTAAGTATTTATGAAGAGAATATTTACTTTATAGCAATGGGGCATACTCATGTACTTCTTCATGACCCCGAAACGTGTCCATTTAGGGCAGAAAAACGCAAAAGGAAAATTGTAGCCCCTCATTTAAGACACGTTAAAGAATCTCAAACTTGAGATAAGATATCCTCGAATCAAATTTGTCGAATATTTCACGCGTAGTTTTTGAATTGTGATGCGAATGATTCGAGATGTTAAAGAGTGTCATTAATAAAATGTGACGTGGATTTTTAAATACTGTGTAGAAATTATACTGTTGTGATTTAAGAAGATACCATAATGTGCTGAGAGTTTAGCGTTGTGGATTTTCATTGTACTCAGTCCTTCGTGGAATCCAATTTCCTGTTGGATCGTATTCCTTTTCTAATTTTACAGTGTGGGGTGTTGGTCGCATCATTAAACCGCGGTTGCAACTTCCGTGTCTTCAACAGAAACTATCCAGTTGCAGTGATTAATTACATTGGAGCGAGACAGAAAAACGATCACAGATAGATAAACATCAGTCGAATGCCAATACCCTTCATATTTTTATTCGTCTTAATCTTGTTCTTAATCTCTATCATCTCAATCTTCATAATACAATTCGTCATCTCTTAATCATCTTCAATTTAATCTTCATAAATTTATCCTTAATCATCATCTTCATCTTAACCTATACAATCGTATTCTTAATATACAATACTTCATCTTATTCTTCAAAATCTTCATCTGAATCTACACAATCTTTTACATATTCTTAATCTTCGCAATCGTATTATTTTTCTTAATCGTCATCTTATTCTTCATAAATTTCATCTAATGTTTTTGTAATTTTATTATTATTCTTAATCTTATCATCTTAATCATCTTATTCCTAATCTTATTCTCTGCAAAAAAACTTTTCTTATTCTTAATTCATATTATCCTAATCTTCAGAATCGTATTCTTATTCTTAATCTTCATAATATTAATCTTCATCAACTTCATATTAATTTTCGTAATCTTATTCTTATTCTTCATTACTTTAATTCTCCTAATGCACTTCTTAATCTTCATAATCTTATTCTTATTCTTTAGCATCTTAATATTCATAATATTACTCTTATTCTTAATCTTTATCATTTTAATCATCAAAATCTAATCTTCATCTTCTTTTTCATAATCTTAGTCTTTATAATAGTATTCTTATGCTTCATTGTCTTAATTCCTACATTCCATACCTTAATCCGCATAAACTTATTCTTATTCTTAATCTTTAATCATATTAATCTTCATCTTAATTTACGTAATCTTAATCATGATTTAATATTCAATATTTCAATTTTTATAATGTTCTTCATCACCTTAATCCGACTAATCTTCATCACGTTTTGCGTATTCTCATTTTTATTCATAATCTTATTTTCTTTCTTCATCTTCTTCATCACCTTTATCTTATTTCTAATCATCTTATTCTTAATCTTCATCATCTTCTTCCTCTCCTCTTTCTTCTTCTCTTTCGTATTATTCTGTTTCTTCTTATTAAATCATGTTATAATTAGGGACCGGATTTTATATAATATCAAATTAAGAAATATGTACACTTAGCGACAAAAAGAATGGGCCGACTCATGATCTCGAATACGTATCTAAGTTCCAACGCGCGATTCACACGAGTAAATTAATTGGGCAGTAGAGCTACAATACGTTTCCCTTATTCCTTTGAAGAGTGTACTTTCAAGCGAAATTAACCAGCGTACGATTAGCTCAGTGCTTAGTGGCTTGATTCATATGCAAAAGATCACATGATTCCCGATGAGGTTACATTTTTTAATTGTTGAAATGCTTTTTATTTTATTCTGTCTGACCATTCTTAAAGAAAAAAAACATATCCATTTGGAAGTATTACTATTATTATTATTATTATTATTATTATTATTATTATTATTATTATTATTATTATTATTATTATGTATTTTTTATTTATTTATTTATTTATTTTTTATTTTATTTATTTATTTATTTATCTATCTATTTATTTATCTATGTATTTATCTATGTATTTATCTATGTATTTATCTATTTATTTATCTATTTATTTATCTATTTATTTATCTATTTATTTATCTATTTATTTATCTATTTATTTATCTATTTATTTATCTATTTATTTATCTATTTATTTATCTATTTATTTATCTATTTATTTATCTATTTATTTATCTATCTATTTTATTTATTTATTTATTTATAAACAGGGTTACAATGTAATAAAACATCTTCCTGTGTCCAAAGCTTTTTAAATTTGTGTCTTCTTTCTCCAATTCTTCTCTATCTTCATATTCCAATTCTTCCAGACCTAGCTCCCCTCATACCGTTTCTTGCATCATCCATCCATTTAAACCTAGGTCGACCTCTCTTTCCTTTCCCATGTGGAATCCATTCCAAAGCTTGTCTGGGAAATCTTTTCTGGCATCCTGCGTGTATGACCATACCATTCTAGTGTCTATAGCTCACAAAATCTAATATTTAATTTTGAACTTTCATTTGTTGTCTGATGATTGTATTTCTGATTTTTTCCAATTTAGAATGTCTACTTGTGCGTCTAGAACAATCCATTTCAGAAGATATAAACTTCAAACTCAAATTTATATTCAACTGCCAAGTTTCTGCACCGTATGTTAGCGTGCTTCGAATTATGGATTTATAAATTTCTAATTTGGTATCCATTCATATGTTCTTATCCCAAAAACGTTTAACATTGTCATAACTGATCTGCCTTTTTGAATTCTATATTTTGTCATTTTCTTGGATACATTTTATTAATTTTGATCCCAGTTAATTACATTCTTCACATCCTTCGATACATCCCATTATTATTATTATTATTATTATTATTATTATTATTATTATTATTATTATCATTATCCCTTAACCGGAGTTGTGCATTTTGTATGTCGTTAGTGGAGTTGTGAGGTCAAAAATGATAACAATAGAAAATATGATAATACATTGTATTTATTGTGAAAAAATAGAATTATAAAATAGTTTGTTTATTTAACTGATTGTGGAATAATAAGGATCATTAGGGAGAGGAAAATTCACTATATTACAGGATATAGCACTAGTGTAGTGAAAAACAGAACAATAATTACCACGAACATCTATACAATGAATTTGTCAGATTTTGTGTTCACACACATTTTTCCCCTGAAATTTCAAAATACACTAAATAAAAACCCCACGTAATTTACAAAAACTTTCTTTCATAATAGAATGTTCCTAATTCTCCACATAACTGATCAGCATGTTCTGGCACATTGGTCTATCACATCTAACACAATATTGATTCATTTTCTTTTCGTTTGAACGAAGACACAATGCACACTGTTTTCTTTTACATCCTCGATTGGTCTTCCATTCTTCGGAAATGGTTTCTTCAAAATCCTGGAAAAAAATCATTCTGAGTTCTTTTGGTAGTCGATCATTTACAAGTATTTGATTCAGGTATGGCTCTGTAAATTGTCGGTCTAAAGTTTTCAGGAATTCAAAGTGAGAAATAGGCTTGTAATCCTTGAAAGATGATTGCAATATCTAACAATTGACATCAGTTTTGTTCAGAATAGCATAGCAGACAGCCAAGGGACCATCTCCGTCTTCGCCTGCTTGTGCTATATGTAAAAATGTTTTGTTCCCCCTTTCGTACTATTATAAAAATACGAATCTAATTTGTGGTTTACATGTCTCAGGATCAGTACATTCCGAATAGTACATGTTAGACGCCATAATGGTAGCTTTTTCTTTTTAGGTACATGCGAAATAATTGTTTGACCATCTTTAAACGCATACTCTGTGATGTCTATTATAGGTGACCTGTTTGTTTGGAAGGTTATGCTAGAAAATTTCAGAGTCACATTCTATTTCTGAATCTGTTTCATGTTCAGAATAATTATAGTCAGGATCTTTTCAAAGACCAGGAAATCAGTATCAAGCACTAATATAAGTTTACGAGCATCATAGGCCATATTAACACCAACTATACCATTGTTACATGAACTAACGTTCAACACTAATACTGGAACGCTACTGGAGTTGTAAAGGATACCACTTTTTATTTTACTTATACACAGAGAAAGTAACAATACTTACAGGTTACAGACCATGGCTAAAGGGTTAATATTAAACAAAGGTAAAGCTACACAAAAGGATTTCGAAAAAAATTGATATTAAAAGAATGTGAGGGGTGTCCAGTTTCATTGGTATCATAAAAGACCCCACAACTCCGGTTAATGGTTAATCAACTATTAAATGTACATACAGAACAGGATATTGAAGAGGACAATTTACAGACAGCATAAATGCTAGTCGCAGAACTGAGTGCATTAGTGGTTGAAACGATGATAGAAAAATTTAAGTTGTATAAGGTGATTCTAGGTGTACCCTTGTCACAGTCGAGTCTACGACAAGAGAACACCAGCTAGAAGCACTCGCCACTGAAGTTACCCTCCGCAATTGAGGGAGAAACGTCAGGAAGAAACACCAGCTATAGACTACGGCCACATAGCCCGGAATTTTTTAATATTATAATCTGTTAAATTATATTACAATAACAAGAAAATAAAAGTGAAAAGGAAGTTCCAAAACAGATAGATTCATAACAATTCTGCCTAGCAATATATAATTTTATCACACTGGGATACTTTGCGATCCATCGTCCACCTCCGACCAGTAGGTCTGGTCTCTTAGTTTGAAAAAACGTTGATTTAGACCAGCTGTTTCCAACCTTCTTTGACTCGCGAACCTCTTCCACAACGATCTGAGTTGGGTGAACCATTGACTTTTAAATATACATACAGTAGACGTGCATAAAACGTAATTCCAAGCAAAAGGTTTAATAACCTTAAATTAACTTAACCCTTAACGGTTAAAACCTAAAGTTACTCTAGTTGCTGCTTGAAAGTTGCACATCGTGTAGGCCTAGTTGTAGCGAAATGGAAGGCATTCCTAACGTTGTTACATAACTGTAAATCAGGCATTCGCGGTAAATATTAATTTATTGTGGAAATAATGTGATAAATCCCCGATCTTACACATATGTAAGAAGGGGCATTATAGGGTTAATTTAATTTTAAAATATTATTATTATTATTATTATTATTATTATTATTATTTTATAACAATGCCGCAGAAGTAAAGGAAACAATATTAGGCCTAACCTCGAAACCCTCCATTACGGAAAAGTTTTAGCGAACCCCTTGAAATATTTTGAGAAGCCCCGGGGGGTTCGCGAACCATAGGTTGGGAAACGAAGATTTAGAGGGATAGAGGGAGAAAGAGAGCGCGAATGCTTATTTCAAGAAGATGGACATTTTAGAGCTTTTCGCTTGCGGATTCTGACGTTTTTATGTCTTTCGAAATGGTCACGATAAGAGAATAGTGGTTTTATGTATTATAGAAATCGCGTATATATCAGAATCGTAAAAAAATAAATGAGTAATAATCGGAAGAGTAGTTGTATCGATTATTATCGAACTTGGCTTGGAGTCTCATTATTGTGTTAAGGCTGTTAGTAGATGAAAGCTCGCGCCACATAATGAAGCTGTCTTCTATAATACAGATTCTTCCCTTGGGCGTTTTCCCCTTATGAGAAATTAAGCTACTCAAATCGTGTCGCCAAACTTTGTCTACATCCTACCAAATTGTTCTGCTACATGATTTCCAGAACAAAAGACTGTAATTAAAGTACAAACTATCTGGAGAATAGCTTTTAAACCAAGTACAAGTTATTTTCTCAAGTACTGTATAGACCTTTGTCTGTAACTAAGGAAATTATTCTAGAGTTTTTCGTTATAAATTCAGACGCATTCACAAAAGTTTACTGTGACAGAATCCATTTTTTAAAAAAATGTATATAATTTAAACATCGTAAGATACTCCAACCCCCTTCCCAATTTGGGTCAATATAATCCCATCGCTTTGTCCAACAATTATTCTTTTTATTAGCAACTTTGATTTTGACTTCTGTATTCAATTTTCATAAGTAATGCCACGAGTGATTTCCAATTTATGTAGAGGATTTGGAAATCAAGAGAGGCATTTATTACGACTATTTAACGAATAAAATTAAGCAGTTTACTCACAACTCTTCATTTAAATAAACTTATAATTATTTTAAAATATTTATATATTTCATGTAAATGACGATGTTTGAAAACAATTGAGAAATGTTTGGTTATGTTTCATTTGTTCATCACTGCAACTTGATCAAATTATGTATAGCCAAATAGGATCGCAATATTGTAAGAATGCACCCTAGTGGAGAAAAAATGAAACGCATCAAACTGTATATTATAACCAACATTATAGGTTATTAATTTTTTCGGAAACAACTCAATAAAATCAGTATTTAAAAACACAATTATTGAACACACAATTATCATATGTGTAGATCGAAGGGATCTGTTCATTATTTGCTATATTCAACGTATTTGTTAGAGAGTCGGTCACTGCAAAATAATGCTCTAACCTGTTCAGAATATTAAAAAGGAGGAGCTTTCTTTATTTTGATAATCAGAATTCGATAATTATCGAGGTGAAACACGACTGTCATTTGTTGTAGACCAAAATTCATTGAAACTTGATTGGTCATTGACTCCCATTTGGGGCGTGAGTTAAATAGGCTCTAGAATCCATCGCTCATTGGAACTTGATTGGTCATTGACTCCCATTTGGGGCATGAGTTAAATAGGCTCTAGAATCCATCGCTGTTTGTCTTTCCTTTGAAGATCATTCAGATACACGCTTTTATTTTTCCCCCTTCGATTTCTTCGTCCGAGCTATAAGGTTTGATTCTTTTATTTCATTATTTCTGAAAGTGTAGAAATGCTAATTTTATTCTTCTTTAATTTCATAAATCACCTTTTGTTTGTTTATGATTCCTTGATCGAGATTCTAATTTTCACAATTCATTTTTTTTTTTTTTTTTTTTTGCTTAAACCGTCGACTAAAAGCACTGTCTATCCGAGAATTGACATTGTGTATTTTATTTTTGCATAGTATGTTTATACGATATGAAGAACCGGTCTATCGCTGTAACCCCGAACCTGGAGGACCAGATAATTTTGGTCCGCCCCAGTATTTTATTTTAACGTTACCCACTACATTTGGTGAGCGTTCCCCAATCCGGCATTGCGGAGACGCACGAATGGGGGCTAGCAATACCACGTCGGTCATTTAGGATGGACAGCACAAGATGGCCAAATAAGATTTTAGAATGCATACCATCAGAGAGAAAGATTGGGACGACCTAAATACAGATGGAAGAATGATGTTCAAGAAACCCAAAAATAAAGTAGATTGGAAGAAAACTACTTCTTAGACAGAGGTAAATGCAAATTAGGAACAGAAAAAAATCAGTTGTAACAATATATAAAACTCACTGGCACTACTGAATCCGTAGGTTCATGGCGGCGCGAATATAAGCTCTCCATACAGCCCTGTCATGAGCTAATGTTTTCCAATCATTCTCTTTATAATCTATTTCCCTTAAATCATGGTTAATGTTATTTTCCTACTTCATTGTTGGCCTACCTATTGGGCGCTTCCCTCTGGTTTCCCTACAAGGCGTTTCTTTCCTCCATTTTCATTCCCCATTCGTGCCATATGTCCTGCGAATCGCCGTCTACGGTGCGTAATTGTTCTTATTATATCTGGTTTTCAACAAAAATCACGTAGTTCACTATATATATATCAATTCGTGATTGTATATTCATTATCATCACAAAAAAACGTTAAGACCCGTGGTGATCTATTGCCCTAACTCTGGAAAATGATTCTCATCTTACCATCTAAACAGTGATCTTTTCAATCCATTTTTTATATTGGTACAGAAAAACTCGTTTAGAGACACTTTAACCACTCATTCAATTTAAATCTGTGGTTCTCAATCTTATGAATTCGGGGACACATCTTGAAGAATGTTAAACTTCATGCCGGACAAGTCAAAGGCAATAAGTCAGACTAAAAAGTTGCATTAATCAAAAGAGTGACAATCTAAACATACAACAGTAAAAAAAAAAATATAAAATTTTCCGGTGATAAAATAGTCCCCATTTTAATCTTCAAGTACGATAGCTATGACAACGTTGTAATCATATGTTCCTACTAACATGAAAAGTTATTATACAGTAGCCTGGCACTAGAAATACTATCATGGACTTTAGATAAATAATTAGGATATAATCGCCTTTTGGAAAATTGAATAAGGACATATGATACCATTATAGAATAAAAAAAAAACATGGGAAATTCAGTAGGAAACCGGAGGAAAAACGTCCAGTAGATAGCCAAGAAGTAGTTAGAAGAATAATTTTAAGTAAGATTTGAAGGAGGTGAATTAAACAGGGAATGATTGGAAAATATTATCTCAAGTTCGGATGTATGGTGAGCTTATATCTGAGCGTTCATTAGCCTCCTGGTTGGTTAATACCGGTGAGTTATATGTTGTTAATAATTATATTGATGATGATGATAATAATAATAATATTATATTATTATTATTATTATTATTATTATTATTATTATTATTAATAATTGGATCCCAATGGAAAGGACGAAGAGAGGAAGACCGAAGAAAACTTGGATAGAAGGGGTACAAGCAGCTATGAATATCAGAAGAATGGAGGAAGATCAATGGATGGACAGAGAGGAATGACGTTTGGTTTCCGGAAGACGGTGGCAGCTGCCATGATACCGGATGATGATGATGAATAATAATACACAATCTCATTAGAGAATAGAACAACATTTATTATGGGATACGTGTCATACAGAAAAGTGAAGAAATTGCAAACAAAATAATTAAATTTGATTATATACATATAATTACATTTTAGAAACTTCAGAAATGAAGTTCTTGAGGGGTGTGGCTGACTATACAATACCAGATCGGAAAGGAAATTAAGATATACGAGCAGAACTAAATATTTTCAAGCTATTAGATAGGATTACACATTACAAGAGACGAATGGATGGACCACATCAATAGAATGGATAACAATTGAATCCTGAAACAGATGCTTCACTACAGATTTCTAGGACAAAGAAATGTAGGAAGACTTAGAAAAGACGAACTGGCCAATTCCAACTTTGATGCTGAATAATAATAATAATAATAATAATAATAATAGTGATAATAATAATAATAGTGATAATAATGATAATAATAATAATAATAATAATAATAATAATAATAATAATAGTTTGATAACTTTGAAACAACTTTCGAAATTGTCTTCCGGATTGAATGACTGTGGTCCTGAGTTGATACGACTGAATCTTTCGTCTACTGCTGTGGTAGACATCTTCAGGGGAATGATTTCCCTCTGTGAACTCCTCAGCTGACGAATACAGTATCATCATATCAACTCTGGAATATTTTCATTCAGCCCAGAAGACGATTTTAAGAATCAAGTCACCGGCTGTGAAACCCTATATAATACACATTTAAATATTTGGGGAGGAGTAAACCCTCCAATCAAGTTTTGTAAATTATTATATCTTAAAATTTAGAACTCCAGGGCAGTTTATTTTTTTTAGAACTGGATCACTTCAAAGAAGATAAACACTGTTTTAGGATGTGGGTGAAAATATATCGTGCGTAAAAAAAGCTATTTTTTAAACCTCAAAATAACTTCAAATCCTTCATTTTATTTATTATTCAACTACATCCCATCGAAAGTAACCTATAAGAAATTATGTATTCAGATTTTAGAAAGTTTCACCACATATTTCCAGTGTAATCCTAGAAAAAGAACTTTGGAGAGATTCTCTATGGTTTTAGAATCATGACAAAACTTTGCTATTTTACATAGATTGAACAAAAGTAGTGTCTTCCTTAAGACTTTCTAAACAAAAGTTTCTGAGAAATGCTAAAGAAAAGTACCGCATCCTATAACGTGATATTTGTTGAGTGAGATATGTCTTGTTCACCAATGACGTTTCCCATTTCCCGCCTGTAAGGACTTGATTATTGCAAGGAAAACAGTTTTATTGTTGTTTGTTTGTGAATACGGATTTCTCAAAGTACTGTTGATACGTTAAGGCATGATACAACGATCATAAACTGCTGCATAAGAGATTCTTAAAGTTTATTTTACACATATACGAGTAAATATCGTCATTAAAATCTATAGGGTATTTCAAAAGTTCCCTTACATCGATAAAGAGATGATATGAAGTTTAAAATTAACAAAATCTTGGAAAATATTTTGTCCACTTCATCACTACCTTAGGGTGCCGAAGATATTGCATGTCCAACGTATCTGTGTCCCCGTAAGATATGCGAACTAACGCCTCCTTCCTTTTCTGCCTCGGCAAATCATTGCCCTCCCTGCATTCATATCTCTCGCTCTTTTCTATCACACTCTTGCACTTGCAATCCAGTGTTGCTAACTCAACTCCAACCTTGAATTATTAAATGTTCAAGAGCCATGACACTGGGAAAGTTTGACAACATCCTTACTCGATAAGTTACCGCTGCTGCCGTTTGACATAGTGGGAGGGGAGTGCGGTGAAATGGTGTGAGAATGGTTTAAGAACGATGCCAGAGCTGTAAGGTCACAGATCCGTTGATCCGAGTGTACTTTAATGCTAAACCTCACTGTCGCGGATTAGGTCGCTAACTCGATGCCATCTCGTGGTAAAAAAAAAAGTTTATGTAGGCGTGCAGGCGCATCCCGAAAGGTACACCCTTAGACAAAGAGAAGAGTCATCTCTTGAACGCATATTTCTTCTAATCCTACTCGACACGGCGCTGGGTTCACACTAGTAAACTAGTCATAATTGTGCAGGCCCTGAGCTACTGCGTTATGTGGCATGAATTGAGTGAAGATACTCCTACGTGCCCTGTTAGGTCAGCGGTAAAGCATGCAGTCACTGTTTCTGTTAATGAAGGTCGCAGGTTCGCGTCCTCAATTATGTAGTTTTTTTCGTGATATTTGTATTAAAATGTTTCATGAATTAAATACATTTTATTTTGACAATAGAACTAAATCAATGTTACCTCATGAACCGCAGCTATGATTTTTTGAGCATGCGCAGTGGGCCATAACAGGAACTCTACTTTTTGAAGCGGCTCATGTTTTTGTCGCTAAGTGTACATCTATTATTTACCTATAGTTTAAATAAGAGCTTTGGTGCTGTATTTTAGTGTCTTACAGTTAAAAGCGGCAGATCATTCTTTTGGACATGGTCTTTGTACATCACATGCTTCTCTGTAAGAAATTTAACTCTTGCACTTTGGAGATTTTCCATAAACATTGTCATTAAAAATGGCAGAACCAACTGTTTCCATTTTTTTTATTGATAACACAAAGGCTTGTCAATAGCTACTAAAAAAAATGTTCGACAAACAGAGGAGGAAATGGAACTGAACTATTTGCCTTATCCTATTTATATATAGATTATCAAGGCATTAATTTTAGCCTCTTACATTTTAGTTATATGCACATGGAGTTATCGTTGATTTTGACATCAAATCGAAGGAGTGCAGTATCCGTTGTGACTCATTGGACATATTCACATTAATATGAAAGTAGTACACTTGTGTTATTCATTCTTGTGCGAAACAAATGAACTTCAACATTTGCAATTTATAACTAATGTAACAACGTAAGTGCATGCGTTAAGTATCGAAAATAATGCTTCTCATGCAATCACTCAAAAACAGTTTATTTCTTTGTGATCGGCATGTACACAAGGTCAAGTGATGCAATCTGTACTCCGTATAGTTATATTCACTGTCTGTCGTGTTATGGTGCTAAAATTAATGCATTAATTATGACAGGGTATGATTTCCTTAAGAGTCTCATGCTCTACCAACTGAGCTAGCTGAGCGAGAACTGGGGAAAGCTAATGGATACGAAAAGACAGAAACAACAGAGGTCTGGCCTGAATTTTATATAACGGAAGTAATGGTAAATAGAACGTGGATGGAAGCCAACCAGAATTTGCGCCATTTTGTAAATTCTATAGCAACGCATGGATACCACCACAAAGTGTGTGAAGTGAAAACCTACCATGACCCAAACGCAATATGCATGTGAATTTTGTGAATTCTCTTGTCTCTTGTAATCGTCATGACACGTAAAAACGACCCAAATCATTGAGTCATGCACAGATTCATGACAGTGAATAATTGTGTAGAAAACCACTAACTCTAGTACACTCTAGTTAGTTCTATGCACACTATGCGCATTTTCGTTTATATAATTTCCCTAAGAGTCCGCAACTAACATAACGTAAGGTTAATACAATAAAAGCTCCTTATTCGGTGGGGGGGGGAATATGTTCCGCAAATATGCCGCTAATATGGAATGGTAATTTCTATGGGTATATAGGGGATACGTTCCAAGGTTACAAAATAAAATAAAAATTATAAAATAAAATCAATTAATAAGAGATTTTGAACAATTTCTATTAATTATTACTGTCAGCTTTAGGCAAGGACTTAAAGAACTTTGTATTTTATTTCCTGTTTTGCCGCTTTTGAAAGGTCTTTCAATTAAGATGTGAATTCTGCGATAGAATTCCTTATTTTACCTTCGAATTTCTTGATTTATGAACAATGAAACAGCGTGATACAGACGCAAACGACTCGCCAACACGTAAACGGCCCAACATTTATATTTTTACTTTAAGCGGCAACACTACTTTTTTTTCAGCTTCGGAACTAATTTTCTTTCCTTTTACTCGACATTATAAATTGGCAACAAAACAGAAGGGACACGTATTATTCAATCAAGATTATTGCAACGAATGACAAGTTGAAACAATAAAATACCGATCGTGGCGAGGGCGGCATTTATCAACGGACATAGGGGCTCGTGAATTGCTGCGGCGGTGGGTTTTAACAACGAACTTTAGGCTTAGTGACAATAAGACTTGTTTTACTTTGATGTTAATTTGTCCATTTGGTTTGAATCGCTACTTGTAAAAACTGCGTGTCACATGCCTACAGTAAAAAGGTTGCCGATGCGTTATTAAAAGATACTAATCCTTCTAATATACCGACTGGATTCGCGAATAAAAAAAATAGCCGCGAATGTAGTAACTGTGCCGCAATCTTTTAACCCGCGAATAAAGGAGCTTTTACTGTACTTTGAAATGAAGTATATGTATAAATGAAACAATAGATTTTTGTGTTTGTTTCAGAAAATTACGGTCAGAGTGGAATCCAAGCGTTCAGGGAGCTGGCAGAGAAAGCCAATGTGTGTATCGCTAAAGAGGACTCAGTTCTGAGTAACGCTGAAGACGAAATGTTTGATAATGTGATCAGGAAGTTGAACGAAGATAAGAACGCAAGAGTAGTGGTATGTTTCTGTGAAGGGATGACTATACGGGGGCTGCTTAAAGCTACTCTACGTCTCAATCTAACAGGCAGATTTCTCTTCCTCGGCAGGTGAGTAGCATGCGATTTATATAGCTTGTCCATACTGTGAGTTAAATTTTGAATACACTAAGACCTTCCATTGGCCCCTATCCTCAGCCAATTTAATTCAGTACAAATATTTAGTTCACAAGGTACACTTAGAAAAAAAAAAGAATGAGCAGATTCTTGATCTCGAAAATGTTAAGTTTCATCGCATGATTCACACAAATAAACTAATGGCACAGTAGATCTACAATACGTACCCCTTCCTGCAATGAAGATCATTATTTTATACACAGAAAGCCAGCGAACACTTAGCTCCGTGCCTTATGACTTTCTTCGTATGCAAGAGGTCACAGGTTCGATTCTCGATGAGGTTAATTTTTTTAATTGTTACAAATGCTTTCTATTTTATTCAGTCTGTCCACTCTTAAAGAAAAAAACGATCTAATTCTTTGGAAGTATGATTATTATTGTTATTATCATTGCTATTATTATTGTTATAATTATTATTATTTCCACCGCTATGGTCTCGAGGTAGCGTGCTGCCTTGTCACGCGGCGGGTCCGGGTTCGATCCCCGGTCGGGGCAGTTTTTCTGGATGAGGTTTTTATCGGGGTTTTTCCTTACCTGTAAAACAAATGTCAGGAAAACTTTAAAGCCCAAACGGTCCCCGAAATCATATGGCTATCATCATCGTTCTTATCATCATCACCATCACCATCCTTCACCGGTGTGAAAAACAACGGGAAGCTACCACACCTACAATTCCCTAGTAAAGCTGCAAGCATAGCATGATAATGCTATGATTGCAGTGAAAGACCTGCCTTCGGGCAGAATTACTATGGATGGATGGATTGTTATTATCGGCTGCGGTGGACTAGTGGTTATGCTCCTTGCCTCTGGTCCCGTGGGTCGCGGGTTCAAACCCGGCGGGGGTCGATGGATTTTTTAAAGAGGTAAAATCCAAGGAGCAAGTCCTCCGGGAGGGACTTCAAGCCGTGGATCCCGAGTCTGATTATTTTCAGGCTCGTAAAAGATCCTTAAGCCTGAATGAAAAGGCCTCTAAGCAAAATATACAGAATTTTCCCGTCCTAGTACTACCTTGGTTTCTTAGATGTCAGTATGAGGCGGAACGCTAACCACGGACCACTCAAATGTCATCTATACGAAAACAAGTGTAACTAAATTAGTATGGTTCAAATTCTTCCCTGTAGGGGGAGAACGCCTAAATCTCTGTTAAGGGAAACATGGGCTTACAAGATTACAAGAAGAGTATTATTATTATTTTATTTTATTTTTTATTTTCTTCTTCTTTCTTCTTCTTCTTCTTCTTCTTATTATTATTATTATTATTATTATTATTATTATTATTATTATTATTATTATTATTATTGTTTTAGGTCTCCTCTATTTTTCCCGCACATTGCCAGAAATGTAAATATAACGTGTTGGAGACTAGAAAGATGATTTGCGGGGCCCTGTATGTGGTGAGAGTTAGATGAAGAAAGCTTTGGGACAGTTTCTGAGAGCGCAAGCAGTTCACGTCACTTTTCATTAAGGGAGTGCACTTGAGGGTCAACAGTTTGATAAGGGTTGCCTTAGCGCAGACCTCTAGAGGAACTGAATCCAAGCAACGTTGTCAGTATCAGTAGGAAACAAGCTGTGTTCTTGGAAGTGCTCTAGGGGATGTTACACAGAGTTAACTAAGGGACTTTCTTTCGGAACATCCGGATACAACTATCCAGTCTAAATAAACTGAGCCTCAATGAAAGACATAAATTAATTCAATTAACATAAACACCTGGGTTGGTGACCTTTTTTTGTTAATACGATATATACATACATACATACATACATACATACATACATACATATATAGTGTTCTGCCCAAGAGCAGGTCTTTCACTGCAAACGCAGCATACTTCATTTTTTCCTTAACCCATTCGCTCCAGATTTAAATGCTCAATGCATTTCCCCAGAAACCGGATTTAAGTTACCAGAAATTATATTGTATATTTTCAAACATTCAAAACAAACAAAATATAATGGTACTTGATATCTCAATACGGGCGAAGGCCAAAACACATTCCTCTACTATTCGTAAATCTTAACAAAATATTACTCTGCCAAGAGATGTACAAAATATTGCAAAAAAAATATATAACAGCAGAGTTAAGCGAGTGTACATCGTCTTCTGAGTTGAAGGCCATTTAACTGCCGGCGAGTCTACCTTGTCTTTTGAGACGAATGGGTTAACTCAGCTTTCCTTTTTGTCTTTTTTTATCCGCATACAAACCGTTTATTTTAATATTCTCTATTACCTGATTTTTTTTTCTGCCTCTAACTTTCTTTCCGTTGACCATTCCTTCTAGGGCATCCGTCAGCAGGCAGTTTTGTTCTTAGCCGGTGGCCAATCCGATTTCTTTTCCTATTCTTTATGAGTTTCAACATGGTCCTTCCTTCACCCACTCTGTCTAGCGCATCTTTATTTTTTATTTTGTCTGTCCATTTTATATGTTCCATCCTTCTCCATATCCACATCTCAAAAGCTTCCAGTCGCTTTTCCCCATTCCATCATAATGTCCAAGTCTCTGCACCATACAATGCTACACTCCACACAAAGCACTTCACTAGCCTCTTCCGTAATTATTTTGCCAAAAATCCACAGAAAATGCTTATCTTCTTGTTAAAAGCTTATTTTGCCATTGCTATCCTCTGCTTTACTACTTGACCGCAGTTCATGTTACTACTGTTGTACTGATAGTACAACCCAAGTATTTGAAGCTCTCCACTTGCTCAATGGCCGCATTTTTATTCCTCATGTTTATCGTCCTTGGTTTCCTTCCTATAATCATAGCCTTTGTCTCATTTATATTTATCTTCATCCCATAATATTCGCACTTGTCATTTAGCTCCATAATTATGTTCCTCGGATACGACATATAGTGAGTTCTAAAGTGCTGTTTGTCCTAAATCATTCCAAAGTTGAGCCAACACTTAATCTAACAAGCTAATTTTATCAATCTAGTCTACCTAACGTAACTCAATGGGCTACAGCGGAAATGTGCATTATTATGTTTGCAAACATGACGTTATTTATTCTCTGTTTGGAGCAGTAGAGTAGTAGTTATGGCAATAGTAGTTATGGCAATACGCTACAAGCCGGAAAGTAGAGGATTCGATTCCCGCTGGGGTCAGGATTTTTAAACTGATTCAAACCTTCTGGCGGCACTGTGGCCCTGTGATTGAATCAGCCTCTAATGGAAATGAGTACCAGATGCTTCTTCTGGGGGTGAAGACGACCGTCACGGAGGACTGACAACTCGGCTGACATGAAGTATAATTCAAAATAAAATTTGGTTGGCAGAATAAAATTGGATCCATCGGAAGTTGGAATTAAAGTCAAACCCCCAAGTGGGATCACATTACTTTTACTACAATACTCATATCCATCCATCCATTGTACTTCTGCACGAAGGAGGTCCTTCACTGCAATCATAGAATCTTCATGCTATCCTTGCAGCTTTACTAGGGAATTGTAAGTGTGGTAGCTTCCCGTTGCTTTCCACACCGGTGAAGGATGATGATGATGATGACCATATGAATTCGGGGACCGTTTGGGCCTTAAAGTTTTCGTGACATTTGTCTTACAGGTGAGGAAAACCCCCGATAAAAACCTCAACTAGAAAAACTGCCCCGACCGGGGATCGAACCCGGGCCCGCTGCGTGACAAGGCAGCACGCTACCTCGAGACCACAGTGGTGGACAATATGCTCATATAAAGACTAATACTGTATTATTGTATTTTCATTTTTCACCAACTAACTAATTCGCTGGCATTATCGAACCCATGGATACATGGCCACGTGGACATAAGCTCTCCATATATTCCTATCCTGATATCTCTTTCATTCATTCCCTGTATAATTTACCTACCAGAAATCATGGTTAATGTTATACACCCACCTCATTCTTGGCCAACCTACTGGGCACTTTATTTATAGTTCTCTTACAAGGAGTTTCCGTGATCCTCTTTCATTTCCCAGTGCCACATGTCCTATCCATCGCAGTCTGCGAGACTTAACTGTTCTTTTTATGTATGGTTTTCCCATAAATATAGTATAGCTGACTGTAGTCCTCTTCATTCACCTGACTGTAGGACTACGTCTCCGTTTGGTCCATAAATTTTCCTTACTTACTTACTTACTTTTGAGGGCCTCTCCACTTTTCAGCGGTTACCCTGTATTCCCATTCGCCATTCTTGCCGATCACGCCATTCATCCATCCTCCAGACCTCGGTCGTTCATCAATCTATGGATCTCTCCTCTCCAAGTTGTTCTTGGCCTGCCCCGTTTCCTTCTACCAGAAGGTGACCATTCCAAAAGAGTTTTGGGCCACCTATCATCCTCCATTCTCCTGACATGGCCATACCACTGAAGAGCTCGTCTTTCGATCCTTTCCACCACTGTCTCCTCCATATCCATCATCTGCCTCACTTCTTCTTTCGTAAGAACTTTATTCTCACATACTCGTAATCTTTTCCCCTCCCTTAAAGTAAAAATGAAAATAAATGTCCATTAAAACTTATCCAATTTTATATCATGATCAACCCTTTACAAATGGGATTTTAATTTTTCATTAAAGTAATTTCAAAAGTAATTTTCATTTGAATTAAATCATAACTAGTAGGTCTATGTTTTCCTTCAAAATGCTATAAAATTAAAAATATCAAATTATAAACGCTATACAGTGCTAAATTTTCAAATAAAAATGTTAAATTTCTTATTTAAAAGTGCTAATTAATCACCTCCTCAAGTAATCACTGGTAATAAATTTGTTATTATTAAAACCAGGAACTTTCATAGACTATTTAACTCATGCCCCAAATGGGAGTCAATGACCAATCACGTTTCAATGATTTCTGTTTTACAACCAATCAGAGTCGTGTTTCACGAAAATATTTATCAGTGTTAGGATTATCATATATTAAACAAAGCTCCTCCTTTTTAATATTCTGAACAGGTCTGACCGTTATTTTGCAGTGACTGAGCCTATAACAAATTACGGCTACCAGATTAATAGTGGCTTACATGTCAACATTTGTAGCAATTGATTATATACCACAAAAAAAAAGAAACCACTGTTTGCACTTTCTTAAATGTATTTTTTCCCAGGTAATAATCGAGAAAAATTAATTGTCATATTACATCATACGACATCAAAAATGAATTAATATACAGATTGATGTGTTTCATTTTTTCTCCACTAGAGAGCATTCTTACAATATTGCGTTCCTTTGGCAATAAATAGTATGATCTGGTTGCAGTGCAGTGATAACAAAAGAAGCAGTAGAAGCGTACCTATCGTTTCTCATTTGTTTTCAAACATCGCCGTTTACATTAAATATATAATATTTTAAAATAACTATAGTTAAATAATGTTTCGCTGAGTAAACAGCTTAATTTTAGTCGTTAATAATAGTCTAACAACATGAGCACTATTGATTTCCAAATTCCTTAGATAAATTCCACCTCCTCACTTCGTGAGTCGGGAATTTATCGATTATTTGGAAATCAACTCGTGGCCTTACTTATGATTATCTTTTTAAAATAAAAATTTAAAGGTGTATGTTTTAAACTTAAAATATATCCTTATTAAATTTTCTCCTAAAAGGTCCATCTCCTAAACTTAAAGGTTGTATTGCTCTGTAGCGCTTACCGGGTACTTTCGAGACGCGAACTTTTACGGTACATATTGCATATATTGTATATTTTTAATTTTGAATAACCTAACTCAACGGAACTTTATCATGAATTTTACTAAGGTGTATGTTTATCAATTATACCTTTATGATTGAAAATTACGAAGTTTCATGAAACTTGTTTTAACACGACCAGGCATACATTTAAGAATTGAAATAATAACAACGAAAAAAATGCACACAATATTGTCACCAGTATGTTCGAATACTAACCAGTACTTGAGGGAAAAAGTAGAATTGATTTTTCGAAAAGGAAAAAAAAATGCTGACTAATGCCATTAACAAATGAAATCGGAAGTCGAGGCAATTTTAAATCCAAATAGTCATATTTACAATGGAAAACATGTATTAGTATTTGTTATTTTACAAACAGACATAGCCAACTTATACGTTTGGAGCGACAGATTATCCAATAAAACATCGGCAAAAGTAATACGATGCGAGCGTGGGAAGTGGTGCTTACCGAAGGGAGGAAAATATTAAAAAAACTGAGCGATAAGCCGGCTTTTAATTTCCCCCCCCGAAAAAAATATTCTGTAAAACACTTGAACAAACGTTTGTTGTACATTTATATTTTGCGCGATGTGTGTGTTTCAAAATCATAGTAATATAATTTATCTCCTTGTTGGAAATATTTGCGTTTCGTTATAAACAACTGACTAACGTTTAACGTTATGGGTCAATTTTGTTTAGTTTTTAAAGTACAGGAGGCCGTGACATTAATTCAGTGAGTCAAATGGCGGCAAACTCTACGTATTTATTGTTTTAGCATGTTTCACATAAGGTTCAAGTTATTATCAACAATTCGACAGTGATTTCGCGTTTCTCGTATAATGTACTATTAATACTTATATTACTTACTTACTCACTGGCACTGTCGAACTCATAGGTTCATGGCCGCGCGGACATAAAACTCTCCATGCACCTCTATCCTGAGCTAATTCTTTCCAATCATTCCCTGTATAATCTACTTCTCTCAAATTATAGTTAATGTTATTCTCCCACCTCATTCTTGGTCTACCAACTGGGCGTTTTCCCTCTGGTTTTCCTACAAGAAGCTTCCATGCACGTCTTTCATTCCCCATTCGTGCCACATGTCCTGCCCATCGCGGTCTATGAGATTTAACTGTTCTTATTATATGTGGCTTCCTATAAAGACCATGTAGTTCATTGTTATGTAGTCTTCTGTATATTAACACTACCTTCTGAATTTTTTTGTATATACATTGTATGTAGTATACATAGAGGGCAATGGTTTTACTTCCCACATGTGGTTTGTAATATGCAATATTACAGTACAATTATTTTATTGCAGAATAGTTATTTAAGTTGGCAATCCCGAAATGCAGGAAGTTGAACTTTCAATCGTGGTCGCCATTACTGTAAGTACTACAAAACGCACTATCGCGCAGAAACTAATCTGGTGTAGACTATGTTAACTTGTCCATATCCTCATATAACGAAATAAAACGAGTACAGAATATAATGAGATACGATGATTTAGTAATGAGTGATTAATATACAAGGTGTCCAACTTAAAATTTTCGCCTTTGAGTTGTGTTGCGTATTAAAGTTTTCTGGTAAAAAAGACGATTACAACTTAAATAATATCGAGAGGGATATGTGATATAGATAATAATTTCTTTCAAATAAAAAAAAAATCAAGATATGACGGTCAACTTATTTTTTTTTAATGGGAACCACTTACGTTTTGTGTTGCAAATGTTACATTAGCTATGCATACTCACAATTAATTTAGTAATGGGTGAATAAATATATAAAAATTGCAATCTGATAGCGGAAATTGTATTATCATGTTGGCTAACATGATGCTAGTAGCCAAATGTTCTCTTTTGGAATATTCACCGGTGTATGTACTCCTGGCATAGAATAGCCCAACTATCGATTTAATTATCTCCAGTCATTAATAAGCCTGTCCAATCTCTCTCTTTTTCTACATTTCTACGATTTTAATGTTCATTTTCGGGTCTATTTGCAAGGACAGGGTGACGTAATCTCTCACGATTTACATGAGTTAGGAATCGGTGGTAGCCACTAGCAATAAATGTATGATTGAGTTTGCAAGAGACCAGCGCTTGTCATCTTTACCTTCAACTTCACAAGTTAATTAGACCTATGTCCTCTGGGGACTGAATTTCGCTCTATAATTCATTACACATGTTAAGCATGCAGGAACTCCAGGGAATACTTCATGGTCATCTCCTCTCTACACCCCTCGAGTGTCTCTCACAATTAACGTAAACACACTTGAGAACTTCAATATTTTACTACTTTTATTCTCTTATGTGATTAAAGATCATGCCAAACGTTTGTTTTTCATCGATAAAGCAACTCTTTAATTCTCCAAGGATTAAAAATTCTAAAACTCCGTACGTAGTTAAAGTGTCCCCATAAAAACACAGTTTTAGTAGTTACCTAGGAAAACTATAACGACCACATTATTCTTTCCTACACTAACTAACTAACTAACTAACTTACTGGCACTATCGAACCCGTAGGTTCATGGCCGCGCGGACATTAGCTTTCAATACATCCCTATCCTGAGCTAATGTTTTCCAATCATTCCCTGTATAATCAACTTCCCTCAAATAATGGTTAATGCTATTGTCCCACCCCATTCTTGATCTACCAACTGGCTGTTTTCCCTCTGGTTTGCCTACAAGAAGCTACCATGCACGTCTTTTCTTTTCTACATTGTGACATAAATTAAGTAGTAGATCTTGTTTTTGTTTTGAGTACTCATTTGTGTGTGACATTACCTTAAATAATATATTTCAGATTATATTTTTCGACTACGTAATATTAAGCTAAATGACCTTTATGGGAAGTCAGGTTAATCAGAACAGACTATTTAACTCATGTCCCAAATGGGAGTCAATGACCAATCACATTTCAATGATTTTTTATTTACAACCATTCACAGCCGTGTTTCGCCTCGAATTTATCAACTAAAGTTTATCATAATAAAGAAAACACCTCCTTTTTAATAGCTGAATAGGTCATAGCATTATTTTGCATTGACTGACTTACTAAGAAATACGGCTACTAGATTGTATATATAGTGCATGAATGTCAACACATACCGCATGCGGGAGTTAATATAAAAACATTTGTAGCAATTGATTATACCACCAAAAAATAAACCACTGTTTGCACTTTCTTAAATGTATTTTTTCCCAGAAAAATATAATTGTCATATTTACATCATAGAACATCAGAAATTAATTAATATACAGTTTGATGTGTTCCATTTTTTCTCCATTAGACTGCATCTTACAATATTGCGTTCCTTTGCCAATAAATAATATGATCTGGTTGCAGTGACGAACAAAAGAAGCAAATGAAGCGTACAAATCGTTTCTCATTTGTTTTCAAACATCGCCGCTTACATTAAATATATACATATTTTAAAATAACTATATTTAAATAATGATTTGTGAGTAAACATGTTAATTTTATTCGTTAAATAGTCCTAACAAATGCCACTCTTGATTTCCAAATTCTCTAAATAAATTCACTCCTCACTTCGTGAGTCGAAAATTTATCGATAATTTGGAAATCACTTACTTATGATAAATGTCATAGAATGCGATGGGGAGGCCATGCCCGGCAAGAATGGGGAATGAAAGACGGGCATGGAAACTCGTATGAAAACCAGAAGCAAAGCATTCAGGTAGGCCGACCAAGAATGAGGTGAGAGAATAAAATTAACCATGATTTGATTATTTTCACTACGTTGTGTTGGCCATATTATCTGGACGCAGAGGACAATCCTATTATAAACTCAAACTACTGAAATCTGAAGGACATAGAAAAAAGGACAGACTGAAATTGAGATGGTTAGATGGAGTAGAAGAAAATCCTAATAAGTTTGGTGTAAAAAGGATTATGAAGGAAGGCGCGTTGGAGAGGGATGAATGGAGGAAGATCTTGTCGGCGATCAGGGCTCAAAATGGGCTGTGGTGCCAACTATGATAATTATGGTGACTGTGTGGCCGAAAAAAATGTATTTTTCTGTCATTCATATTGAAGATTAATGACCTACCTTCTTGTAATTCATCCCCACTACTTTTTCCTGTCTTTTCAAATTTATCATAAGTAATGCCACGAGTGATTTCCAAATCATCGATAAATTCACGACTCACGAAGTGAGGAGCGAATTTATTTGGAGAATTTGGAAATCAAGAGTGGGATTTGTTAGGACTATTTAACGAATAAAATTAAGCTATTTACTCACAAATCATTATTTAAATATAGTTATTTTAAAATATTTATATATTTAATGTAAACGGCGATGTTTGAAAACAAATGAGAAACGATTGGTACGCTTCATTTGCTTCGTTTGTTCATCACTGCAACCAGATCATATTATTTATTGCCAAAGGAACGTAATATTGTAAGAATGCACTCTATTGGAAAAAAAAAAATTAAACACATCAAACTGTATATTAATTCATTTCTGATGTCCTATGATGTAAATATGACAAATATTTTTTCTGGAATGTTATTACCTGGGAAAAAAATATATTTTAAGAAAGTGCAAACAGTGGTTTCTTTTTTTGGTGGTATAATCAATTGCTACAATGGTTTTTCATATTAACTCCTGCATGCACTATGTGTTGACATTCATGCACTACGTATATATACAATCTGGTAGCCGTATTTTTTAGAGAGTCAGTCATTGCAAAATAATGCTATGGACCTATTCAGAATGTTAAAAAGAATGTGCTTTCTTTATTCTGATAAACTATAGTTGGTAAATTCTAGGCGAAACACGACTGTGATTGGTTGTAAATAAAAAATACTTGAAATGTGATTGGTCATTGACTCCCATTTGGGGCATGAGTTAAATAGTCATAACTAATGTCACGAGTGATTTCCAAATCATCGATAAATAGACGAGTTACGAAGTTACTCGTGAATTTTTCTGAAGGATTTGGAAATCAAGAGTGGCATTTGTTGGTACTATATAACGAATAAAATTAAACTATATAACGAATAAAATTAAGCTGTTTACTAAAAAAATCACTATTTTATTATAGTTACCGGTATTTTAAATTATTTATATATTTAATGTAAACGACGATGTTTGAAAACAAATCAGAAATGCGAAGTTATGTATATTCACTTCAACTTGATCATATTATTGCCAAATACTGTAGTGGATAAATAATGAAACACATCCAACTGTGTATTATAATCAAAATTATAGGTTATTAATTATTTTTTTAGTAAATAACACAGTAAAATCAATGAATCTATTCATTATTTGCTATATTCAATTTATTTGTTGGAAAAAATATTGCTCTGACTTGTTCAGAATATTAAAAAGGAGGAGCTTTCTTTATAACAAAAGCAGGAGCTGATAAAGATAAATCGATAAGGAGCGAGGTGTAACACTACTGTCATTGGTTGTGAAACAATATTAATCGAAACTTGATTGGTCATTGACTACCATTTTGGGCATGAGTTAAATCTAATTGTCTGCATAGATGAAATCAATAAAATGAAATATTTTTTCCACTGATAAGACGCCAGACATGAGTAACAGTTGTATATTTAAATTGTAATAGAAATTGATTTATTCAAAATTGAGTTTATTCGCAGAGAGATGCGATCTCAAGAGAATAAATAATTGATAATGTATTTAGATTCATGAGGAGAAGTGAATTTAACCCGAACAGTTGTTGCCACATCAGTTCACAGTGGTGAGGCATCTCTTGCAGTTTACGATTCCCGCAATAACAGCTTGGATCAACAAGAAGGCATGAATAATAAAGAATTCTATCAGCGACGGCTTGTTTCTCTTTTTGGCAGATGATAGCGATAAAATTTAGCACTGTGTACACGACCGTCTAAATCAGAGGCAAACACACATAGGCTATAATCCTGGTACTACACATGATCCTATAACTTACGTCCTTCTAATTTGAGAACATAATGTCAAGTTTTAAAAGTAATACAAATAACAAAAATCAAAACTTAAAGCTTTGTTTAGATTTTTTGTTAATTAATAAACAAGTTATTGTTACTTCTTTGTATATAAAACTATTTTTGTTCAATGTCAGCAGTATGTATTTTATGACATTTCTGGGTTTCTCCCCTGGCATTGGCCAAATTTTAACCTCGTATTTCTTAGTTGGGGCACCTGGAAGGCGGAGTTGCGTTACCCCGATGTTATGATGGGTGATAAATGATAATGAAGCGCCAGGACTGTCCTTAACCTAAACACTTCCTAATTTCCAGGCTACGGGAAACCACAGGAATAATTCCCTTTCAGGAAAAAATCCTGTGGTCTAACCAGGAATCAAACCCGGGACCTCATGAAATGTAGTCAGAAATGCTTACCAATAGGCCACGAGGCTGGTCTGTATATAAAACTAAATATATAACTTACGAAACTACCAAGCTGAAAGAAAATAAGAGAAACCATGCATTATTATCTATATTTAATTTTAAAAGCGTGCATCCGCAGACACAAATTATAGCCTATTATATAAAACCATAATAAGACCGATACTAGTGAATGGAAGTGAACCTGGGTTGTAATAAAGAAAACTGAAGATATGTTAAATAGATTTTGAAGGCTAATATTAAAAAGTGTATTTGGAGTTATCAATGACGGAAAATTGGAGAATTAGGTATATTAATGAATTATACGACTTGTATAGATCAGAGATGTCAATAGTAATTAAACTGGAAAGGTTACAAAGGGCTGGACATTTACAGAGAATGGACAGCCAAAATATTCCCAAGATGATCAAGGAATGACAAATGTTTGATAAGAGGGAAATGTTGAAAAATCTAAGAAAATATGGCTTGAAGCAGTAAAAGAAGATAGTCAACAGCTGTTGAAGTTGAAGAATTAGAAACGGAAAGCTTACGGCCAAGAATGGAGGCACATATTGAGGAAGGTCAAGGCCAGCCTTGGGTTCTAGTCGTCTAGTATCTTTGTAATTGTTTATTTTTTCATTTATAAAAATTGTACAAGTTGTGATCTTATGTAATTTTTCTCTCTGTACTGTGTTTAGTGTGTTTCGCTGAATGAAAGAGACAGTCTTATGGCCTTAACTCTGCCAGTTTAAATTATTTATTTATTTATTTATTTATTTATTTTTGTTTCGTTTGTTTATAGTTGCATTTTGCATATTATAGTTCGTCCAACCTAAGAAACACACTTGAGGAAAATAAATTGAAGGGAAATTCCCGAAGCACATGATTGCTGCAGTTACTGCGATTCGTTCATGGTCAAAGCACAGTTAAGCGGAAGCGACAAAATAGATCTTTTTTTTTCGATTAATATAATTACGTATTTGAAGTTATTTTTGTTAACTATAGTTGATCAGAATACACACTTACATGTTTCTTCGAAGGACGGAGAGTAACTAAAAATTCGCATTTGTTTGGAACTGATCGATTCTTCAGAGGAAGTTGAATGACAGTTACAAATATGGCGGCTGTCGTATAATTTATGGTAACTTAACTCGGTGTAAAATGTATGATCAAAATTATAAAAAGCACCCTAAAGGGAAATTGTTAAAGAATGGTGAAAAACAGATTGTGTTAAAGGTATTTTGTAAGTTTATGGGGCGTAATCCTGACACTGTAGTGAACGATATAGTTAAATTAACTACAGAATATATCGGTGTGTCGGAGAATAATGTTGTACATAATCGCAGGGAATTAGCCTACAACAAACTGGTAATACCAAAACGACCAACAAGAAGAGGAACGGCCTAAACCTGTTTTAGGAGTGGTGGACGATTTTAAGCACTTCGTTATAAGGTGCCTGTGTTTGCTATAAGTAGGCCTACAGTTACTCGTATCTTGATTTAAATGTTTGATTTGAATTAATTTGTTTAATATTAAAATTATATTTTAATTAGTTTTCGACATACCATTGTATGTATTAATACAACTGAAACATTAAAAGTTAAAACGATTTATTAATTTATTGGCTTATAACAAACAGCTGATGGAGTCCGCATGTACTTATGCACATGCTGCGCAGAGTGATATATCCGGAAGTTAACTGTCAAAGTGTGTTTCTTAGGCTGGACAGACAATAGTTTGGTTATATTCTGATTACAAGCCTCCTCTGAAATGCGTCACAAAGATAAAAGAAAACAAAAGATAAAACAAGTTTTTACTATTTCAAGACTTTTTGTTGTAGAATCTCATGTGTGCGCTTATTTACCAACTCCACCAGTGTGAATACTAGGGACTTTGTGCTGTAAACGAGTTTTAAGATTTGTTTTTAAAGTCACATATCTGAAAGTTCTTTGTTTTTAACAACGAACAAGACTTTTCAGTGTTGAACAATCGACAAATGCAGAACATCATTCAGTTCACAAGAAACGTCTCCATTTTCTTCTACGACTTTCTCTACTGTGTCTCAAAAAAATACCATTGTTAATCGCGCGAGTTAGCTCAATCAAGCGGTAGCGTTTGGGGCTCATATTCGGCAGGTCCTGGGTTCAAATCCCAGTGCAATCTAATATAAATGTTTTCTTAATTTTCTTCAGTCGTCAAGACAAATGCTCGGTTGAAATTTCATTACCAGAATCCAATCCATCATACCCAACATTTCATATCCATCTTCTTTATATATGAAAATGAGTTAGGCTGTTTGCTGTCCGTCTGTTCTTTATGGACTCAAAAGCTACTTGACCGATTTAAATTGGTCTTTTCCATCATTCAGAGGCATTTTCTGGGATAATTAACGTATGTAACATATTACCATGCATACATTATACCCGGAGCTAAAATAAAAAATAAAAAAAAAAGGATGGGTGCACTAAAAATGTCTTTTTTTGGACGCTTAACTGGCTTGCATTTCCTAAACCATAACCAAATTAATGTATACAGAATTGAATATCTAAAAAAGTCTATAAAAATCCGTGACAGCATAATATCTATCTTTTGCGGATCATTCACAATAACCATTTTTGTCTTGCAGCTTATTTATTCCAAGCAGATCGGAATAAGTAGATTCCCGGGTCAACGCTAGGTATTCATCACGGGGTATCTAAAAATAGTTACGACATAAATTGATAAGAATCTTTCTTTTTATTTATTCATCTAAACACGAAAACATATCTTTCATTTACTTAGACGTAACAGCGCACGCCGGATACTAGCTAGTAGTAAATATAACAATAAGGTGTTGATATATGGTACTGTAAAGTTCAATTTTTCGGCTTGCTTGTAAGTTCCTAAAGAACTGAAATGTAAAATAATACGAAATAAACATTTATGTAATTTATAGTTATATTTATAAAATTGTGAACAAATTATTTTCAATCGATTGAACCAATCAAATATTGTTACTATTCATTATGCTACTAAGATGTTAAATACAAAATTAGTACCTGGTAAGTCAGTCGTCCTCAACCAAATTATTAAATAGTTCCAATATGGAGGCCTTTCAAAATCAGTGTTTCATCTTCTGCATTGATTTTGAAATGCCTCCATATTGGAACTATTTAATAATTTAGTTGCTGACGACTGACTTACGAGCTACCTTACTTACTTACTCACTGGCACTATCGAACCCGTAGGTCCATGGCCGCGCCGACATAAGCTCTCCATACATCCCTATCCTGAGCTAATGCTTTCCAATCATTCCCTGTATAATCTACTTCCCTCAAATCATAGTTAATGTTATTCTCCCACCTCATTCTTGGTCTACCAACTGGACGTTTTCCCTCTGGCTTTCCTACAAGAAGCTTCCATGCACGTCTTTCATTCCCCATACGCGCAACATGCCCTGTCCATCAAGTCTACGAGACTTAACTGTTCTTATTATATCTGGCTTCCTATAAAGACCATGTAGTTCATTGTTATGTAGTCTTCTCCATTCACCTGTCTGTTCATCTCTCTTTGGTCCAAAAATTTTCCTAAGAACTTTATTCTCAAAAACTGGTAATCTCATTTCCTCCCTTAAAGTAAGAGTCCATGTTTCGCATCCATATAATATAACTGGTAGAATAATAGTTTTATATATTTTCAGCTTAACGTTTTTTGAAAGGAGTTGGGACATCAAAAGTCTGTGCAATGCATAATAGCACGCATTTCCAGAATTGAGCCTATGTTTAATTTCTTTGTGCAACTCATTCCTACTTGTGGTTATTGTTCCCAGGTATTTGAATTCAGTCACTTCCTCAAAATTTCCCTCATTTGTCATTAGCTGTCCATTTCCATTATATAATGTATTTCTACGTGTGACCATATATTTAGTTTTATTGATATTTACTTCCAGTTCTGTACCAATGTTATATTTAACAACTTATACATAACCTCAACGGTGCTTTAATATGAATCTTAAAAGTGTTGAAAATTATGCTACGTTGTAATGTTAACTTTTAGTGCATAAAATCCGTTCACGTGATCACACAGGCCTATCTTGTCAGTAATAAATCAATTGGTTGATAGAACATTGCAGTTACGGTAGCTCATGAATACATAATGGATAAGGGATTTATCGTAAGTGCATCTAGAATGCGAGACAGTTCTGTAAAGACAGAGCCGTCGTATCAGCTCTCACGGCAGAAGGAACTTAACTACAATCACACGTGTTTCAGTTAATTGAACGTGCAAGATGCTGGAGCACAGTGTTTCACTCATGCAACGGATATATTTTCGTTATACAGAGTGATCTAATCCTAGGAACAATAATCAGAAATAGGAATGAGATGCACAAAGAAAGTAAACATAGGCTCAGTTCTGGAAATGCGTGCTATTATGCATTACAGGGACTCTTGACGTCCCAACTCCTTTCAAAAAACGTTAAACTGAAAATATATAAAACTACTATTCTACGCGTTACATTATATGGATGCGAAACGTGTAATCTTACTATAATAGAGGAAAGGTGATTACGGATTACAAACAGAATCAATCATGGAATACGTACAAACATATAGAAACAACTGGAAATCTCACGTAAGAAGAATGAGCCGAACAAGAATACCACATCAAATCTTAAATTACCAGCCACCAGGCAAGAGATCCTTGGCAGACCTTCCGAACGTTGGATTGAGTCCGCAAGAGACTCCTAGGTCTATCGCATGAAAGGAAGAAGAAGAGATTTCGAGTAGTTGAGATTAAAGTTCTTAGGAAAATGTTTGGACCAAAGAGAGATGAACAGACATGTGAATGGAGCATAACAATGAACTACACTACATGGTCTTTATAGGAAGCCAGATATAATAAGAACAGTTAAGTCTCGTAGACAGCGATGGGCAGGACATGGGGCACGAATGGAGAATGAAAGATGTGCATGGAGAATGCTTGTAGGAAAACCAGAAGGAAAACGTCCAGGTGGGAGAATAACTATGATTTGAGGGATGTAGATTATGCAAGGAATGATTGGCAAATATTAGCTAGGTTAATAATAATAATAATAATAATAATAATAATAATAATAGCTTTATTTTACCTGGCAGAGTTAAGGCCTTAAGGCCTTGTCTACCACTCAACCAGGTTTAAAAAAAATACAAAAGAAAAGTCTTAAATCTAAATTACAATATATATATATATATATAAACGATTACAAGTTATGAATACAATACAATTAATATTTATAATGTATTTTGATTTACTCTAAATTTAACGAATTAAATATATAATATGTACAAAATATATAAAAAACGAGGAAAAGATTAATGACATAGTATAAAATTAAATAAATAGAGAAAAATTAATTATTAGACAACAGGTAACTGTATAAGCGTGACTTAAAGGTGCCAAGTGTGCGGCAACCCCTGATATCTTGAGGAAGGAAATTCCAGGAGCGGGCAGAGGCTACTGTGAAGGAAGTAGAATAAGAGGAAGTGCTATGAAGAGGAATTGTTAGCAGACTGTTATCTTGTGACCTAGTGTCAATATTGTGGTAGGAGGATAACTTCTCAAATCTGGACGCCAGGTAAGTAGGAATGTAGGAATTCAGAAGCTTGAAAAGTAGTGAAAGAGAGTGCAATTTACGTCTGTCAGTAAGACGGAGCCAAGAGAGGTTATTAAAGTGTTCGGAAATATGGTCATAACGGCGGATATTGAAAATGAATCGAACGCAAGCATTATGAACACGCTGCAGTCTCTGCGACAAGTCATAGTTTAGATCATTATATACAATGTCACAATAATCGAAGTGTGGCAACACAAGATTCTGCACAAGGATTTGTTTTAACGAAACTGGGAGAAAATTCTTTAAACGTCTAAGATAATGTAAGATGGAGAAAGTCTTTTTACATATGTGTTTCACTTGTGTTTGCTAGGTTAAATTTGCGTCTAGATGTAGTCCAAGATCTATTACTGAAGAAGAATAAGGGATAATTATATTATTTATAGTAATGTTTGGAAGTGTAGATATGTCAAAGGTTGTAAGCAGTCTTTGTTGTTCCATTAGAATTACTTGTGACTTGTTAGGATTTAGATTTAGACCGATACTTGAAGACCAGTTAAAGATGGATATGAGATCGTCATTCATTTTCGTCAAGCTGTTATAGAGAGAATGAGGAGGTGAATGTAGGTAAATTTGGAGATCATCAGCATAGAGGTGATAACGGCAGTGCTTTAGTACAGTTGGTAAGTCATTTATGTAGATTGAGAAAAGAAGAGGTCCGAGAACACTGCCCTGGGGGACTCCAGCCGGCACGTTGCGCCAAGACGAAGATCTAGAGTTTAATGAAACGTATTGTTGACGACCGTGCAGGTATGAGTCGAACCAGGATACAGCGCTGTCAGACAAGTGTAGGTGCTACAGCTTTACCATAAGTAAGTAGTGATCTACTGTGTCAAAAGCTTTGCTGAAGTCAAGTAAGGTTAAAGGAGTCAATTGACGTCTGTCCACGGCTTCACGAATATCTTCGGTAATTTTTAGCAAAGCTGTGGTTGTGCTATGACCAGATCTAAAGCCGGATGATAAGGATCAAGGAGGTGATTTTCTTGGAGATAATCAGTCATTTGCTTATGTACAATATATTCCAGGGCTTTAGATAATGTCGGAAGGATGCTAATCGGTCGGAAGTCATTACAGTTAGTAGGTGTACTTATTTTTGGTATAGGCCGAACTCTAGACTGTTTCCATACAATAGGGAAGATAGAAGTTATAAGGGAAGCATTGAAAATATGAGTCACTGTGGGTAGAATAATGTCAATGATTTTATTTAGCATTAAATGCTGATGTTATCTGTTCCTTGCGCATTGGATTTAATCCGCTTGAGTGTTTTTTTAACGTCTATAGGCGAAATGTCGTAAAAGTAAAATTTATCTCTTCCTATATGTGGGGATGGGGATAAGTCTTTAAGAATGTCTATTTTAGTCTTGTTGTCTGGAGGTGTCTTGGGTATTGAGGTAAAATGTTCATTTAAGTCATCTACAGAAATGTCTATAGAGTCAGTTGAGGGATTCAACTGTTTAAGTCCCATTGCACGGAGCTTTCGCCAAGTGTCCCGTGCACTTATTTCAGGTCCGATTATACTGTGGGCGTGTCGTAGTTTGGCATTACGTATAGTTTGTGTAGTTGTGTTTCTAAGTTGTTTGTACAGTTGCCAGTTCTCGTCATTTTTATGTCGTCTGTATGTTCGGTATGCTTTGTCTCGTTTTGACATAAGTTCACGTATTGAATCATTCATCCAGGGAGCAGGGGAGCGGGAAAATCGTCGGGTTTTTACTGGTGCATGTCTGTCGTATAGTTGTAGTATCAGTGTATTAAATGTGTCTACTTTTTCATCAACTGATCTAAGATTCCATATTGAATACCAAGGTAGTTCTAAAGCGTCTGATTTTAGTTTAGTATCGTCTATGTTTTGTAAATTTCTGTACGTAATTAATTTAGAGCGTCTTTTAGGACATTGGAGTGAGTATTCTACGAATACAATGTCATGAGCAGATATGCCAGGAGCAGGAATTTGTCCATATGACAGTACTTTCTGTGGATGTGTAGTCACAATTAAGTCCAGTAGAGTGTCGGAAGTAGCAGTGTGGTGTGTGGCAGAGAGAGGAACAATGGTCATATTAAAGCTTTGGAACATATTTTTAAGTTGTATGGCTGGTGAGTCAGTCTGAAGAAGATTTGTATTAAAATCACCTGCGACAATAACGTGTTCATAATGAGGCAATGAATCGTTCAGAGCGTTTTCTAGATCCGAAAGGTGCCCAATTTTTGGAGGTTTGTATACAATGCATAATAGACATTTTTTTAGACTGGCTTGAATTTCTACGAATAAGAACTCGGGGCGAGCGGAAATATACAGAAGGGGACTTGTGGACAATTCTTGGATTAAGCTCATTTGATATAAAGGCACAAACTCCTCCACCTCTTTTATCTATTCTGTCATTTCTGAGCAGTGTATATCCGTCTAGGTGAACAAGGGACGAAGGTATGGATGGGGTGAGCCAGGTTTCCGAAATTAAAATGGCGCTCAGTCCAAGAGATGAAAATATGGTTTCAAACTCATCAAATGGGACAGAATGCTTTGTGAATTTACGTGAGCGATTTTAAGTGATGATTTATCAATAGAAAATGCATTCCTAAGTAGACTGGTAGTTGTTTTTGGAGGGGATGGTAGGGATTGAGGAATGTTGCTACCTGTGTTAAAAGCTGTCTGCACAATAGGAGGGTGATTGCAGAAGGTGAGTGAGTCAAGGGTTGCAAATAATTCATCATTTGTCACCTCAATGTTGCCAATAGCAGAAAGTAAAAATAAACTATGCACTGTAATAACTCTAATAAATTAAAAAATAATTTAGCTAAACAAATAACTTAAAAAATGAAAATAAACAAGTAAGTTGTCTAAATAAAAAATAATAAACTTAAAACTTACCTAAATTAGAAATAAATTAACAATATAATTGTTAGCAAAGAAAAGACAAATAAAGTAAACATATTTTACACTCAGGTCCTATCTAGTTGATATCCGTAGAAGATCTAATTTTGCGTTTTTCGCCATTTACTTTGGCTATGACGGCACCGTCCATTGTCCATACATTTTGAATACCGTATTTTTGTATACTGTCTTGTAGCAGGCGATAGCGACACTTCGTTAGGTCCTCGCGAACAGTGACCCCACTTCCTTTCAACTTTTTCTTGCTTAGAAAAACTTCACTGCGGTAACTAACAAATTTCACTATTATAGCCCGCGGTCTTTCTGCATTATTAACACCAACACGGTGACTTCTGTCAATGTCTGTCACTGATAGACCGACACCGATTTTTTTGGCCACCTCGATGGCTTTCTGGTCAGTGTCCTCTCCGGCCTCTTCTTTTACACCAAAAATTCTGAGGCATTGACGTCTCTGGTATTGTTCTAGATCGTCTAATTTATTTTCCAACACCTCAATCTTTCTGTCTTTTTCATCGAGGGTCTTTTTCAGATCCTCAATTACTTTAGTGTTGTCCTCGATGGTCTTCTGCAGTTCCGCCACTACCTGGTCCCGCAACATGGACACAAACACCTGCAGAGTGCTGGGATCCTGCAGCGCCTCTTTCACCACACGTTTCACTGCTTCCTCCGTAGGTTAAGGATGTATGGAGAGCTTATATCCCCGCGGCCATGAAACTACGGGTTCGATAGTGCCAGTGAGTTGGTTATATAGAGTGATCCAATTGTGTCATACACCAGTACTGAGAGTTTCTTTCAAAGGAGAGATTAATTTGTTTTCTCCGCGGATCCCAGGGAATCTGTAATAGTAATTATTATTATCCCGTGACCCGCATATATAATCATTAGGGCTCGGAAGTTGAGGAAATATACTCTTTTTCAAATTATGTCTGAAGACGAGGCTCATCATAATATAATTAGGCATATATATATCCATCCATCCATAGTAATTCTGCCCGAATGCAGGTCCTTCACTGCAATCATAGCATTTTCATGCTATGCTTGCAGCTTTACTAGGGCATTGTAGGTGTGATAGCTTCCCGTTGCTTTCCACACCGGTGAAGGATGATGATGGCCATATGATTTCGGGGACCGTTTGGGCCTTAATGTTTTCCTGACATTTGTCTTACAGGTGAGGAAAAACCCCGATAAAAACCTCACCCAGGAAAACTGCCCCGACCGGGGATCAAACCAGGGCCCGCTGCGTGACAAGGCAGCACGCTACCTCGAGACCACAGCGGTGGACTATGTATAATCATTCTAGGCCAGAAAATGGTAGGTTTTATTAGTCCTTTTTTGACTTATTGTATCTTTTTTTTAAATCTTTTTACGACTTAACGGTTTTCTTTCAACTTTACCTCTTTTGACTAAGTGTATGCCATTTGATAATTCAAGAATCCGCAGAATCTAGTCTCAATTCCAACTTATTTTTTTTAATAACTGTCTAATTTTAATTTCTAGAGACTTTTCACTTCCCAAATATATTTTGTTTCCGCGAGCAACTATTGAACCTTCTCAAAATATACTGTTATTTTTAACCACCAGCCAACCGACCGCCTGAACTATTGTATTTCGACTTCAAATTTTCAAAGAAGTTGTTACTTTGTGAAAATTACCCCGAGCAGAGGGTGGAGAAAACGAGGATGTCTGTATCCACTTGTTAACAACTGCAATACTATTCCTTTATCCAGTTTTTGTCCACCGCTGTGGTCTCGAGGTAGGGTGCTGCCTTGTCACGCAACGGGCCCGGGTTCGATCCCCGGTCGGAGCAGTTTTTCTGGGTGAGGATTTTATCCAGACAAATGTCAGGAAAACTTTAAGGCCCAAACGGTCCCCGAAATCATATGACCATCATCATTCTTATCATTAACATCATCATCCTTCACCGATGTGGAAAGCAACGGGAAGCTACCACATCTACAATTCCCTAGTAAAGCTGCAAGCGATAGTATGAAAATGCTATGATTGCAGTGATGGACCTGTCTTCGGGCAGAATTACTATGGATGGATGGATGGATGGATCCAGTTTTTAGGTCTTTGTAGGATTTTTAGGTTTTTTAAAGGTATTTTTTAGCCCTCAACTTCCGAGCCCTAGTCATCATCTTCTCCATTGGGCACTACAGCTCGGTGTGAACCTTGGCCTCCTCCACTAGGCGTCTCCAAACATCTCTATTCTCTGCCATAGTTTTCCATCCACGGATCCTCATAGCCGCAACTTCCTCCTCCACGCTATCCATCCATCTAGTAGTTCTAGAACGCCCCTTTCTTCTTCTCGAGTAAAGTCTTGCCTTCCACATTTTCTTTGGGATGCGATTATCATCCATTCATATAAGATGGCCCAGCCATCTTAGCCTTTGAGACTTTATAATCATCATCAATACCATGATAACTGCCCGCCGTCTTCCGAAAATCAAACGCCATTCCTCTCTGTCCATCCATTGATCTTCCTCCAATCCTCTGATAATCATAGCCGCTTGCATATCTTCTATCCAGGTTTTTGGTCTTCCTTTCTTCCTTCTTTCCATTGGGATCCATTCCATAATAAGTTTAGGCAATCTTTGCTCTGGCGTTCTTTTGACATGGCCATACAACTATAATCGTTTCTTTTCGAAAATGTCTATGATGTCCGGCTCCTCTTTTACACCCATAATTTCCCTTATTTCTTTATTTCGTATTCTATCCATTCTAAATTTTACAGTTGATCTTCTTAAAACATCCATTTCTGTACTTAAAATTATTTTCATTTCCCTGGTAGGAATTTGCCAAACTTCAGCATTATATGTTGCAATGATCTGAACTATGGTTTGATATATTTTTAATTTTGTACTTTCGTAATATTTTTGTTCCACCAAATAGAGTTTACAGCATTTATTGCTTGTTTTCTTTGTGCGTTTCTATTTTTAATTTCCACTGTGTTACCGCCTGTATGGTCTAATTTTGTTCCTAAATTAGTGCATTCAATACTAGGTTTTAGTTCTTCTTCATTGTTGAAAATTATATTTTCCATTTCTTCTCTTATACTATACAGATATTTAGTTTTCTCTGAGACTTTATAAATCTGATTATATCTTGGCCATTCGTTAGATCATTCATTTGCTGGTTACTATGAATTCTCCATGTTTTGAATCTCCTTCAAAGATCCAACATTTTTTTCTCATTATTTTTTCCTTCAAAGGATCTAAGGGCAATTAACATCAGCAAGAGTAAAGGACCTGTGAACCGTACGTAACAATAGGCCGTATCAAAGTCCTGTAGACATTTAATTTAGCGTTACGGGATATTAATGTATGAATTTGCATAGTAGGTTCGGTTAATTTACGAGTAGTTACGCTTGTTTCTCTAAAGATGTCATGAATGGTATGCGGTTAACATACCGATCCAATGAGACATCTAGTAGGCAACTAAGGTATTGCTAAGATGAAGAAGGTCTGTAAATTTTGCTTAGAGACCTCTTTATTCAGGCTAAGGTTCTTTAACGAGCCTGAAAATCTTCGGACTCGGGACCCATGGCTTAAAGTCCCTCCCGAGAACTTGCTCCTTGGTTTTTGCATGCGTATGTTATGTATTCTTTAAATAGAAAGAAGTAAAGTGATCCAAATACAGCCCTTACGAGCGTTAGGGTGAAGGCTTCCATCTTTCTAGTCAATCAGATCGAGATATCAGCAGGATTGTCAACCCTGTTTGACGGCCGATTTACCCTAGAACATTCATAGTTGGATAAGATAATACGCGGTCTCAATACCGATTACGTCATGATTTTTAAATGGTCTAAACATTCTGGCGGTTCCACTTGGGGTCGACTCTGTTTCTAACAGAAATGAGTATCAGATGTGTTCTGGGAGTAAAGGCAGTCGTCACGCAGGGCTGATAACCCGGTTTACATCTCGTGACGATTGTCTAGAAAGAATGACCATCAAAGGAAGAAGGGAAACGTATTGTAGCTCTACTGTGAAATTAGTTTACTCGTGTGAATCGCGCGTTAGAACTTAAATATTCGAGATCAAGAGTCGGCCCATTCTTTTTGTTGCCGAGTGTATGTCACGAATTTAAAACGATGAGTTTTTTTGTATTAACTTCCTAATTTTTTGTAATGTTACTGTTACGAGTAGCTGAATTGGAGATACAGCTGTTTCGGGAATTTGGTCACTCGGCGCACATACATATTTGAAATGGCCGGAAGAATCTGATAATCAGTGAACCAAACCAATATAGGAAATCCAGAGGTTTCCATGGCAATCGGAAATTAGGTGGCCAGATATTGGTTGACAGCCACAAAGGTCAAGCCAAGGGATAGTCCAATTATAGAGGGAATTATCCAATTACATGAGACAACATATCATTATTATCATTATTATTATTATTATCATCATTATTATTATTATTATTATTATTATTATTATTATTATTATTATTATTATTATTATTATTATTATTATTATATAAACAGCTTTTCCAGTTATATTAGGCCTACATGGATTTGAAACGTAATTTATTTTGAAACTAACTAACTAACTGACTAACTGGCACTATCGAACCCGTAGGTTCTTGGCCGCGCGGACATAAGCTCTCCACGCATCCCTACCCTGATCTAATGTTTTCCAATCACTCACTGTATAATCTACTTCCCTAAAATCATAGTTAATGTTATTCTCCCAAGTCATTCTTGGTCTACCAACTGGATGTTTTCCTTCTGGTTTTACTACAAGAGTCTTCCATGCACATCTTTCATTCTCGACTCGTGCCACATGTCCTGCCCATCGCAGTCTACGAGACTTAACTGTTCTTATTATATCTGGCTTCCTATAAAGACCATGTAGTTCACTGTTATGTGGTCTTCTCCATTCACATGTCTGTTCATCTCTCTTTGATTCAAAATTTTTCGTAAGAACTTTATTCTCAAATACTCGTAATCTTCTTTCCTCCCTTAAAGTAAGAGTCATGTTTTGTATCCATATAATGGTAGAATAACAGTTCAATATATTTTCAGTTTAACGTTTTTTTAAAAGGAACTGGGTCATCAAGAGTATTTGTAATGCATAATAGCACGCATTTCCAGAATTGCCCCTATGTTTAATTTGTTTGTGTATCTCATTTCTATTCGTGATTATTGTTAGAGGAGAAAATATTATGAATTTGAAGTAAAATGTTATAATATATAAATAGGCCTACTTTGGCAGGTTCCATCTTCCTTTTAAAATTAACTTTTTTTTAAACTGCAGGACTTCAGAAACAGGCTTCATCTTCAGCAGAAGGGTATAGTGTATTAGCTTATTTAAAACTTATAGGGGGGTCCATGCTTTTGAGTTCAATTTAAATGAAAGATTGAATGAAATAAACACTCTCTTAATTTAATAAATTGAATTTAATTATTAAATAAAAGTGCTTAAATGATTGTATGGGACGAAAAGACCCTATATCTATTGACTCACTTCTGCCGAAGATGGAAACAATTGAGGACGTCGGCACCTGCCATGGTATTTATTTATTTTAATGTTTTACTTAATGAATGGGGCACGCAATAGCATAGTAGTTAAGGTACTACGCAACAAGCCGGAAGGTCGAGGGTTCGAGTCCTGATGGGCTGAGGAGTTCTTCTGGCGGCACCATGGCCCTGGGGTCGACTCATCCTCTAACGTAAATGAGTACCATACGCTTGTTCTGGGGGTAAAGGCGGCCGTCAAGCAGGGCTGACAACCCGGCTGACATTAAGTGCCGATTGTCTAGAAAAAGTGGGAGCCTTAACTTCCTACTACTCCAAGGGCCTCCTGAGGATCACTTTACTTTACTTTACTTCATGACTATTCACCTAAACGGAATATTGTTATGAATTTTATTAATATTACGAATATTTGAAACTAAAGTAGTGATAAAAATTGATGGGAAAAGGTCAGAACAAATTTTAATAAACCAAGGAGTTAGACAAGAGTAGTCTGTCGCCCACTATTTTTTAATATATACATTGACGACATTATGAAACAATGGAAAATTATATAATAGCAGACAAAGGTCTTAACACAAGTATTAATAACTTAATTTTCGCCTATGATTTAGTCTTACTTCACCATGAGGAAGATCTGTTACAATTGGTTGCTTACAAACTAAATGCAATATGTAGCGATTATAATTTTAAAATTTCAGTAAGTAAAACAAAAGTAATGGCATTTTGTGGAAGAAACACTTTGCGTGCAAAAATAATAATTAGAGACGAAATTATTGAGCAAGTATCCCACTTTAAATATTTAGAATGTGATATCAGCTAAGGATATGATAAAGATATTGAACATAAAACTCATTAATTTCAAGCTATTTGTGGTACAATAAATAGGACTTTGAATAATAAAGCCCATAAAGAAGCAAAATTAAAATTTTATAAAACAATGGCAGTCCCTGTCTTTTTGTATGGGAGTGAATCTTGGATTATCACTGCCAAACAAGAAAGTAAAATCCAAGCAGCCGAGATTAATTTTTAAGAAGATTAAAAGGATGCACTAAAATTGACCAGATAAGAAACGAGGATATCCGTGAACAACTGCAGATCTACTCCATGAAAGAAAACATATTTAACAACAAGATTCAGTGGAAATAACATGTAGAGATAATGGAAGAAAGTAGATTACCAAATAAAATCTTACATTATTTTCCGAAAGGAAGAAGAGATGTCGGACGTCCTCGGAAGAGATGATCTTAGATCTACTACTGAAGACGGAACAGGCAACTAATGCCTAAATCAGGAAGTGAAGAAGAAGAAGATATTTGAAAATTAAGTAGACAGGAATATTTTTGGACTAAGAGAGAAGAACAAAAAAGGTTAATGGAGAAAACTACATAACAGTGAGCTGCATGATCTTTGTAGAAAACGTGATTTAATAAGATGATTTAAATCTCGTATACAGCGATGGGAAGGAAATGTGGCACGGATGGGAAATTAAAGAGAGAGGTGCAAACTTCTTGTGGGGAAAACCAAGAGGAAAGCTCCCAATAATTAGGCCAAGAATGAGGTGGAAAAATAACATTAAGGCCTTAAAGCCTTATACAGAGAGTATTTGGAAAATATTACTTTAGAATGGGGGTGTGTCCGAGCTGTCAAAACTTCTGGGTCCGATATAATCATCAACATCTCTAAGTAGGAAATAACCCCACAATGAAGTGAGTTGATTTCAGTTGTTTCTTTAACATTAAAGTTTCGACAAGTACCCAAGATTCAGATCCATATAAAAGAACTGAAACAACCATAATTTTATAAAACCTGAGCTGAGTTGAATGCTATTAGTGCAGTTCTGGATTCTGTAGCCGTATTTGAGAGGTCTATGTTGTATGGTGCGGTAAGATGGGAGGGCTAGTTGCAGGTACTGCCAGCAACTATCCTCTGTTTTGAAAATATAATAATTACTACATGTTGAGTCTTCTTATCTTCTAGTTCTGTGTTAGTGAATAGATTTGTTGCCTAATAAGTTTTAATTTCTTCTTTCTTCTTGTGGACGACGGTGACTTGGCACCGTCCAGTGTGCTGCTCTGTAACTTACTAGGTTTTACATGGCAGCCGAATACCTTTGTGGCTATAGATAATGGGTTATAGCTCATTTCAACCCTAGCCATATGGCGGCAAGATGTGTTCGCCGAGCGTGTCAACAAATTTAGTAAATTGTGGATATTGTCGCACTAAAATAGGGCATTAGAAACCACACCGCTGGCAAGCAGAGAGTCCGAAAGCCAGCCAGTGCAGAATGAGCTTCACTACATTAGACGAGTGAACCTCGCACGCTTTACTTGGTAGACCATCTTGAATTTTTATGTTAGGCATAAATTAAAGATGCGATTCATAACGAGGAAACGCTCCATAGGAATGGTGAGTCCAGCCAATAAGGGATTGATATTCCGGAGCATTGCCTCTGCAGTATCGCTTAAGGGGGAAATACACTGTAGGCGACCCTGAACTTGAACATTGTTGTTTACATTTTGGTTTTGTAAAGCATTGCCAGTTTTTAAGGCAACAGTGAATTATACATTTGGATTTATCGGCACAGAAGTGAAGGTACGAGGTAGGGTTTGAGGTTTTGGAAGTTTAGGTACTGGTCGAGTAACTTTTTTATATTTTTCCTGGGCTGCCTGAAAGGCAGGACAGGCTCTGTAGGACGCTGGATGACCAGACTCCCCGCAATTTACACACTTGAGCAATTTTTTGCTGCGCTGTGCTTCAGCTTTAACTGTACATTCTTTATGGTTGTGTGGCCTAGCACATACAACACAGCGTGGAGTCCGGTTGCATCCAGGGAAAGTATGGTTAAATGACTGGCAACGAAAACATTGCTTAGGCCCCAACCGTGGTCTGTATTGTTCAATAGCAACCACAGTGAATAAAAATCGCTTCAAGTTCTCTAATTGTCGACCTTGAGGAGTATTCTCCAACTCCGATTGAGGGTCTTTCCACTTTTCAGCGGTTGCCCTTTTACCAGCCGGCTGCTGGCCCTTCACATCAACATGTGTCAATCACAGAGGTAGATGATCAACAGCCAGTGTAGGGGTGACATGTGGTTAGCATGTCGAGTCCCCCAGCCGTTATAGCTGGTTCCTCAACCTGGAGCCGCTACTTATTGTAGCTACCCAATTGCCTCACGATGCTGGGTGGGCACCGGTCCCATACTGGCCGAAATACCATGAGAAAATTTCTTCCCCCATGGAGACTCGAACCAGCGCAAGTCCCGTAGCTCTGCGCCAAGGCTTCCTACCTTAACCGCTCGGCTACGGCGCGGGACTTCTCCAACTCAAGAATCCAAATAGGTAATTTGATAGATCATTTTCAGTTTTTGAAATTGGTTTTATCGCTTTGAGAGGATATCCCAATGAAAGGATTTCCTCCATTTAGAGGTGTACTTGAAAGCAGCCTTTTAAGTACCAGCCTCAGCGGAAGATGTTTTTTCAGCTGATAAGTATAGTATACCTTACTTATGGAATGAAAATACTCCTTTAGCTTTGAAAAATCATCCACATTTGATGCAAAATACAGCAATCCTTCTGGTATATTTACTACTTTGAAGGGTTCGCTAAGTATTGTTCTAAGTTCCCTGTTCATACGGAATAATTCCCCATGACCAATTATAGTAATCGGCGGGGGTCTTGGTCCTATACGAACAGGGCTACCAGAAAGTGCATTCACTGTTGGAGCTGTTGGTGTACTTTCCTCCATTGGAAATGGCACCACCTGTACAGATGTTCCAACAGTTGAAGTAGAAGGCTCTGCAAAAACCGAAAAAGAATTACTTGTGGCAACTGCTGGAACTTCAGCTGGAGCCTTTACCGTTTGCTTGGATTGACTTGGATTTCCAAAACTAAATTCAAAATTCTTAACTCTTTCTTTGAGTTCTTTTACAATTTTACTATCTTTTTTATATATTTTTGATGAGTATTCTACGCTACTTAGATTTTGATTTTTTCTTGATATCTTTTTCCTTTTTCTTTCTTTAGTGATGTCCCCTATTGGTGCATCATTGACTTCACTAACTGATTTAAATTGTATTTGTTGTTAAAATAAAAAAAAACAAGCATTTTGCATTTCTGTAGCGAAGGCTCTCAATTCAATTAGGAAATTGGTAAAATTATATTTATCAGTAATATTGTTTAGACGATCCAAGCAGTGATTGGTAATTACCCCAGCTGACACGGATCTCTCAAATTCTTGGTAGGTTTGAAAGTAGTTTATAATGATCATGAAAGTACCCCGAATATGGTGAAGAATAGTATTAATTTCTTCACCTTCACTACGTTTAAAGTTACATGAAGCAATAAGCTTCTCAAATGTTTGGTCTGCATCCTCCCAAAGAATGAGAGGTCCGGGTTCTTCAAGATCCATTGACCCTCCCAGATCTGACATAGATGCATGTTTGGTGATCCAAGACTTAGTTCACAGTATACTAGATTCACTGGACACACTTGCCACCAGTGATAGGGTTAACTTTAACACAAGACACTTTGCGTTGAACCACAACACAATTTCGTTGCCACAAAGCACACGATATTTACTAAATATGCTAATTTGCACTTTAAAAACTGAACCGGGCAGGTGCCCGGTCTAGAAGGCTGCCACGCACTTTAATTGGCCAATAAGATCACTTTTTATTTTGGCGAATCACAGCACATTTGAACTACCGGTCACCATACACGCACAAGACAGACTCGATGTCCCCTCGTGGAGCACTATGACTTCTCAGACGTTCTGGGTGTCTCCGTTTAGCTAAGACTGTAGATGTGCACTCAGCAAAGCCGATTTACGCTGTAGTAATAGAGCTCGCAGTAGATGTTGCTAACTGGATAACTCTACGATTCATATAATGGAATATAATGGTAAGTTCGAAGTGTTCATTATAGAATAAAGTTGTTCTTATAACAATTTATTTTATTACTATTAATAATAAGAAAATGTTTTTTGCATGGCTATTAGTTCTTCTCCCACTCGGCAATGTACCCTCCTGCCACGCGCCTTTAGATTCACCAAGGCGGTTACAGTTATTAGGACTGGACAGTATAAAAAATATATCTCACACATTTAAGCCACTAAAATGAAAGTTTTAAGATCCGTGAAAGGATGTGCACGCATGGACAGATTACACAATGAGTTAATTAGAAATGAACTGGAGATATTTTCAATATTCGATAAACTAGAAGAGCACAAATGCCGATGGAAGGAACATTTAGACAGAATGGGCAATACAAGATTACCCAAAACGATCAACACCTACAAACCGCATGGAAGAAGATCATTGGGATGGCCAAGGAAACGATAGACTTGAGACCGAACAAGTCACATTGACTTAATCCTGGAAAGGAAGAAGAATAAGAAGTTTAGACAATTAATATTTACATTTTTATCTAGATTTTTTAGTTAGAGCGTCTTGACAATGTTCGTCAGCAAGCCGAATTTCTGTTGTTAATCAAATCATAAGTATGTATTTACATTATTAGTCAAAATGGCGGATGCTAGACCTGATTTCTGATAAACCCCCACTTTTTATGTAAAGATTTCCCTGAAATTTTGTGAATGCATTTTTCGTTTTATTTCAATAGCATATACCCAGTTCCGTTAGGAAAAATCTAAAATTACGGCCGTTAGTCCGATTCTTAAATTTTCGCTTCACGTTAACACCAACTTCTAATGGTCTGATTTTGTTCGTCAAAAAACATGACCTTACATTTTTTTTCAATTTATTGCCTTATATCCCGATTTTGATTCCGAAAAAAAAATTGCGGCCGCTACATCGTTAAAACACACACACCCACAGACATCTTTATATAAGTTATATAATTATTCTGTACGTGTGTATATCATTCAACTCCTCCTAAACGACTGGACCGATTTTGATTTCTTTTTGTGTGTGTGTCTGATTGGGTCCCTCGATGGTTTAGATTCACAATAGGATCATCTAAAACCATTAGGTATACGAATTCACCTAACGCGAAAATTTGAAAATAATTCTAGCGGTCATAATTTTCAATGCTTCACAACGAAACTAAGTATATCCTATTAAAATAAATCGAGGTAGTTATTACCCAAAAATGAGCGGAATTCGACAATTAGAAGTGGAAGTTTACCTGAAATCCGAAATTATATACTGACTAAACGACTGGACCGATTTTGATGAAATTGTGTGTGTGTGTGTTTGAGTGGGTACCTGGAAGATTCAGATTCACAATTGGGCCCCCTAATACCATCAGGTGTAGGAGTTCACCTGAAGTGAAAATTTAAAAAATCGCTCTACCGATCACAATTCTCTATGTTTCACAACGCAACTCCGTATATCCTATAAAAGTAAACAGAGGTAGGTATGAACCAAACTTGAGCGAAATCTGAGAATTATAAGTGGAGGTATAGGGCCTACTTGAAATTCGAAATTAAAAACTGACTAGCAACCGCCATTTTTTGGTTCGTCTCAGCATATACCATACAATTGAATTAACATTTAATATTTCGTTAATTTAGGCGTAGTAACACACGCCGGTTATTAGCTAGTGTATATGAATTTGATCAGCCTTGTTAAATTCCACATCATCTTCTTAATGGTCTCCCCACGTTCCTCATTCCAGGTGATCTATAATTCAATGCACTTCTAGGAAATCTCTCAAATGACATTCGACATACTTGTATCCTCTACTTTTCGCTTTATTGTGAAATATCTTATACCACTGTGCGAAGAGTATAGCATTGGACAGCAGACGCGGGGGGTTTGTGCTGTGCGGTGACGAAGGCTTACACATGCAGACACGGGACTTGAAATGTGCGCAGACTCAGCAGTATATAATCACATCCCACGCATTCACGATATCCCATATAACGGCCCTATCTGAAAACAGTTAAATTCGCGGGTCGAATCAGGCTTGACGAACTTATAATAATTCATTGTAACTTAAACGGCCTAAACTCAAGTCTAGCCGAACTAAAACAAATAATAAATGAAAACAACCCTGACATAATAACACTAAATGAAACTAAAATAGACCCTAATTACAACTATAACCAACCTAATTACAATATAATCAGGAAAGATAGAAATAGACATGGCGGAGGAATAGCCATTCTATATAAAAATACTCTAAAAGCAATACCTAATAACTTACCAGATAAATATAAACATCTAGAAACTGCTTCAATCACGGTACATCAAAATAATAATAATAAACTAAATATAATAACACTCTATATTCCCCCTAATGATGTATTTCCTACGGAATACATAGAAACATGATAAAACAAAATAATACCATAATAATAGGAGACTTAAATGCACACCATACAACATTAATGGATAACCAGACTAATAATAAAGGCAAAGAATTAATAAAAATAATCAGTACATCTAATCTAAGACATATAATAACACCAGGACCTACTAGAATTCCATTACAGGAAAATCAAAACTGCACCTCCCCAGATAAAATACTAATAACTCAAAATATAAAACACAAAATAAATAATATAGAAATGCTCCCACCACCTAACTCAGACCACGCAGCCATAAAAATAACAATGTGTGCACCACACTCTAAATTCTATAATGTGCCAGAACCTACCATAATATACAAATATAAAGACGCGGATTGGGAATTATTCCAAACCCAAATTAATAATTCAACAGGAACCTTAAACGAAAATATAAACACTCCCCAAGACCTGGAACTGGCAGACACCCACCTTCTAAATATAATAAATCAAGCAAGAAACAACACAATTCCTCACTATAAAAAATATAATTCAAACTTTAAACCTCAACTTTTCCCCAGACATATAATAAATGCAATAAAAATAAAGCAAAGAGCACAAAGGCTATATAATAAATGTCCCACAGAAGATAATAGAAGATTATTAAGATCAACCCAGAACGATCTAAAACTATCAATAAAGTTCCATAGAGAACAAAATATAATATACTTATAAACAAACTAAAAGACGAAAAAAATAAAAACATACAATCGTTCTGGAAAACAATAAAAAACATACAAGGTACACCATTTAAACAAGTCCCCATTAAAGATAATAATAAATACTACTTTACCGACATAGAAAAGGCTAGCATATTTAAAACTACACTTTATAATACTTTCCAGTGTACCGATGTAGAAGACATTAATCACTCACATCACGTAATAAACCATTTAAACAATAATAGACATAAACTCCAACCATTAAACTTAATAAATGAACACCCACTAAATAATAAAATAACAATCGAAGAAATTAAAAATGCATTAAAAAACACAAAAAACACTTCTCCAGGGGAAGATAAAGTACCCTATCTAATATACAAAAAACTACCTGATAATACACTAAACTATCTAATCAAAATATGTAACGCCAGCCTAGAACTAGGCTATCTTCCAAAACGATGGAAACAGGCAGTAATAATATTAATACCCAAACCAAATAAAGATCAAACTAACCCACAAAATTATAGGCCAATCTCTTTAACCCTAACAATCACTAAAATTCTGGAGAAGATAATAGTTAAAAGACTAATCCCATTAATTAATAATCACATCCCTAACAGTCAAGCCGGATTCAGACCCGGATACGATATAACAGACCAAATTACCAAACTCCTAACAGACCTCCAAAACAACTCCAACAATAGATCCCAAACAACAGCTGTAGTATCATTGGACATTAAAAAAGCATTTGACACAGTATGGCTAAACGGTCTCCGATTTAAACTAACTAACATAAATCTTCCCGACTACCTAGTCAGATGGATATCTGACTATTTAAGAAATCGAACAGCGACAGTAAAAATAAATACAGCCCTATCGGAACCGTTTAAACTGAGAGCTGGAACGCCTCAGGGTGGAGTCCTAAGTCCCACATTATATTTAATCTATGTATACGATATTCCCCAACCTCTTAATAATAAAATAGGACTCTACCAATTCGCTGATGATACGATACGCTATACTGGGCCATGAACAGAAATATAAACGATGCCACTAAAAGTCTAAACAACCAACTTAAAATATATGAATCCTGGACTAAAAAATGGAAAATAACAATAAATCCAACTAAAACCCAAACATTAATAATCAAACGGAACAACATTAAACAACGACTAAAAGAAAAACATAAAATAATAATAAATAATACACCAATCTCCTACTCTAATACATTAAAACTATCTAGGATTCACATTAAATAGTAAACTCACTCTAAACTCGCACTTAATAAACGTACATAATAAAATAAGGAAACCTTTTAACACAATACAATACCTAACAAAAACAATGCCCCACTTTAATACACATATCCCAACGCTCCTATATAAAACTCTTCTCCGTCCTATAATACTATATGCTTCTCCAACACTAACAGAAATTAAAAGAACACAACTACAGAAACTTGAAATCAAAGAACGTAAACTGCTAAGGAAAATTAATCAACTCCCTTTCAGAGAAAAAAATACAGCAGTTTATGAATGCAGCAACATGATCCCACTTGCAGACTACATCATTCTCAGAAATACCAAATACTACCAAAAAGCTTCACAACGACAGCTCCTTTCCAATCTAATTCAAAATACACCCCCTAACACAGTCCTGCACAATTTAAAAAATTTAAAATAATACGAACAACAACACAAACTGAGTGGCTTAAGCTTTTTTCTCTCCATCGCCCAAATTCCTCACCACCCCGTCCCAGGCTAATCAGGTACACCTACGGAACCAGTACGGCCTGCATCAGCCTGTGTTGGGCTTGCTTTCTATGACCTTCTGACTTCCATTTACACGCCAGACATGATGTGAAAAAATTATCTAAACAACGACGAACGAACCTTCTCTAAACGATTAGAATTCCCCAACCATTGTAAGAAAGTAGCAACGGGCCAAAATAAGACCATCATCTACTAGGGAGTCAAATAAATGACTCCATATATTGATTGAATTGATTGATTGATTGATCACGAGCGCAGTCAGACTTTATGCTTCGAGTGGATAAGGTGCTGGCTCGCTTTTCCTTGTGTACTGAATGGCGTGTGTATAAGTAAGTTTTATTCTTCGGCATTATCCCACTTATAGGTTTTGCGTCTTTAGTTTCCATTTATCTCTATCATTCCAATCGCCCTCTTCCAAAAAATCTATCATCCATTATGGGTTCTCTGAAATAGGTTCTCCATTTCCATCGTGGTCTGAAGCGTTGATTTCTTACAGGGGCGTGACCATTGGTATAGATTTTTTTTGGCACCATCTTTCATTTTCCATTGATTTTCAATTAGGTCTTAAACAAACAGATGCGGTGGGGGGGACATTCATTCTCTCCAAAGGGCTTCATTTCTTATTTTATCCTGTCTTGGTTTTTGGAGGCTGTCTGCTAAAATCATCAAATTCAACTGTTCTAATGTTACTCTTTTGTAATTTCGTCAAGGACAAACAGTTTTCACTTCCCCTATGACCAAATATTCTGTATTATGCTCTTATAAATTTTCATTTTAGTTCCTTTGTGTAATAGGTTTGTTCCCAATTATTACATGTTAAGTCTTAGTGTGAATTTATTGCCATCTGCACATTTTATAGTATGTACATCTCTCTCACAGGTTCCTAAAACTGTAATTATTGACCCAAGATATTAAAAAAATTCACATTTTTTTATTTTCCCTGTTTCAAGTATGAGGTCATCCACAAATTCTGTTTTCTGTAAATTTGTATTCAGTCCCCATTTTTTATATTCTTCCATTAGTTCATTTATCATATATTTCATATCATCTTCATCCCCTGCAAAAATTATTTGATCATCTGCAAACAACAGTGAATGCAGTACTTTTCCTCCTATAGGAATACCCATTTCAAAACATTTTGTATACCATAAGTTAAGAGCCTGGTCTAAATAAATGTTAAAAATAATTGGTGAGAAACTGCATCCCTGCTTAAGGCCTTTATTCACTGTGAATTCCTCTGTTAAATTATTCTGTATTTTTACTTTAGCTTTTGTATTACTATAGATCCTCCTAAAATCATTAATCCATTTATCACAAAATATTCATATTTCTCATTGTCATCCATAACAATTGTCGAGGTATGAGTTATTTCAATTTTAAAATTTGTATCTTATAAAACAGGTGTGTATGTGTGTGTGTGTGTGTGTGTGTGTGTGTGAGTGTAAACTGAATGACGTGTGTATAAGTGTAAAGTGTTAACTGTATAATGGCTAATAATTTTTCTACTGAACAACTTGTATTTATTTATGATCAATATTTAACTCAGTGCCCCAGCCAAGTACGAAGACGTTTTGAAACACGATTCCCTGGTGTAAAATTCTGTCACGTTCTACAGTCCATAGCAACAAATTTTATAACGAGGTGTCAAAAAATGTATGGACAACGAAGGTGAACAGTTCCAACACCTTCTTCAATAAAGTTGGTAAATACGACAATTTGTGAAATAGTTACGAAAATGTGTGTGGTTGTATCACCGCGATCCTACGATGTCCGTTCTCCGCCGCGAGTGTGTCAGCAGTGTATAGTGAAATCCCCGCGTCTGCTGTCCAGTGCAATACTGATCGCACTGTATATTGTTAACTTGTAGGTTTTCTCTTGTTATATGCATAGTTTTCTGCCCAAGAACAGGTCTTTGATTGGAAACTCAGCATTATCCACTCTTTCCTTGACTCAGCTTTCTTTTTGTATCCGCATACAAACCATTTATTTTAATATTATCAATCATCGGATGTCTTTTTGTGCCTCTAACTTTCTTTCCGTTGACCATTCCTTCTAGGTCATCCGTCAGCAGGCTGTTTCCTCTTATCCAGTGGCCAATCCAATTTATTTGCCTCTTCTTTATGAGTTCCAGCATTGTTCTTCCTTCACCCACTCTGTCTAGCACATCTAGATGTTTTATTTTGTCTGTCCATTTTATATTTTCCATTCTTCTCCATATCCACATATCAAAAGCTTCCAGTCGCTTTTCCTCATTCCATCGTAATGTCCACGTCTCTGCTTAATACTAATAAAATTCATATCAAATTCCGTTAATAATAGATGCTGTAGACTTGAAGTGTCGTTAGGAGCAACTTAACTAAGTTGCTACTAACGACACTTCAAGTCTAGAGGACGGCACCTGTCAACAGGTACATATTTTAATTTCTATCTTACTTCTCTCTATTGTAGTGAGATCACTAATTTAGAAATAAAAATAAATAAAAATGGTAGTTATGAAGAGGAAATAAGAAATAGAAATAATAAAGGAACATTTTCAATTGCTTGCCTCAATGGAATATTGTGGCATAAAAATATAAGTAATAAAAATCAAATTAATGCACATCATACAATTGTTAAAAGCATCATTACTTACGGAGCAGAACTTTGGCCATTAACAGCAAAAACAAATAAGTATCTTTTGGCAACGGAAATGGATTTTATACGAAGGGCAGCAAGAATTTCAGGAATAGAAAAATTAGAAAATCAGTTATAAGGGAGAAAATGAATATTAAAGCCATTATTTTATATTATATTAAAATTCAGCATTAAGATGGTAGTACATATCCAAGGAATGGAAGAGGATCGGCCACCAAAATGTGTTTTGGAATGGAAACCTGAGGGAAGACGAGACAGAGGAAGACCTAAAACCTCCTGGAGTCAGCGAATACATTTATACATGAAGGAGAAACATCTACAACCAGGATAATTGGATGAACCGACAAAATTGGCTATTAGGAATCGGTCGATGTCAAAGACATTAATCAACCGATGATCTATCTATCTATCTATTTTCTCTTGTTGTTTCATTAGAGATGTGATCTCGTCTGGTAATCCTGACTAATGATGTGTGGAATCTCATCTGTTTAATGTTTTAATTTGTTTCGATTGTAGGTTTTTATTACAATTTCTTACATTGTGCGAATGTAAATCAGTTTTAATTGGAGACAGGTGAAGAGTTTTCTTAAATAAGCTAATTTATAAACGCATGAAAAAGTAAAAAAAAAAATACATTCAGTAAAAAGATGCTTCTAATGCTCATTAATTGGTTTCGTATTCAATACCCGAATGTAATACTCAAGTGATACTATTCGAAGGCTTAAATTATGTCAATGAAAAGTCTGGACTTTTTATGATTTTGAGTCGTGTTAACATTTTCTTCCATGTTTCATATGAAGCCGAGAATTATATAAACACGATGTTAATACTAGTGATTTTCATAATTAACGAGCTCGACATAAAAAAGGATTATACTAATTTATTCAATCATAAATCTAAATTACTTCTTTCATTCTTATTCTTAGTTTAACCTCTACATTTTGAGTTATTTTACGTGCCCCATCCCACGGGTCATACAGTGTCGGGAGAGAATGTTTGAACTCTTGATCACATTCATACATTTTTGACTACACAAGGACATGTATGCTTTCCCTAGATGAGGGATCAGCTCAATAACGTGCCCACCTCTGAGATAACACGCACATTTAAGATGAGACACGCTATTCACTCATATATCCATTCAAAAAAAGACACATATCATAGAGTAATTATGATTGCTGAATGGAGTTTGAAGACTACTGAGTTCTAAATGTTTCCTACTTATAGTCTTAAAGGAGAAGAAAAACTCAGAATAAACAGGCATTTCTAGAATGGAAGACTTGAGAAGTTGATTATTCTAGAATCGACTTATCTTAAAAATAATTTATCCAGAAATCCGAAAAGATCGTTTTTTGCTAAACACGACTTGAATCTAACTCCTATCTGCTTATAAGGACTGATGCTGCCGCTCGCGAAATTCAAAGGCGATAATTTGAGCAACAGGTCAACAATGTCACAATATCAAATTTCAAATGTCCCCACTTCAGACCATTACCTGTCTCTAATCATACTATGAAAAATACTAAAATATATGTATTTCTCTAATAGAAGGCTCCAGAAGCTGATTCTTCTATAATCGACTAATCTAGAAAATTATTTTTCCAGTAAGCACGTCTAAAGAGATCGTTTTCTGACTCATCACGACCTGAATTTAAGTCCTATTGGTTTAAGGAATTCCGCTGTCGCTCGCAAAATTCAAAGGCGATAGTTTGAGAAACAGGAATAATGTGTCAAAGTAAAGTAAAGTGATCCCACAACAGACCCGGAGGTCCTTGGGGTAGTAGGAGGTTAGGGCTCCCACTTTTTCTAGACAATCGGCACTTTATGTCAGCCGGGTTGTCAGCCCTGCGTGACGGCCGCCTTTACCCCCAGAACAGGCGTACGGTACTCATTTCCGTTAGAGGCTGAGTCGACCCCAGGGCCACAGTGCCGCCATGATATTACATTTTTAAAATGCTCCCACTTCAGACCATTCTCTACCTTTAATGATGCTTGAAATTTACTAAATAATTTTTAGGACTTATTTAACAAATGCTTGTGTATATTTTAACAAAATCATAAACAGCAACGCAAACATAAAAACAAATGTTTTGAGCTTTCTCCTTCGTTAACCATGTAGTTTCTGTATTGTTTGTATTGCAGGTTATTATTTTTACAGTAGCTATCTCAGGCGATGATTGGTTCATAAATGTTTAGTTTTTTTTTGTAATGTACCATAATTAGATATTATATTTACCTTGTACTTGGTGGAGAGGCTGCGAGCTTAAATGATCCACGAGCTATACCAGCAATAGGATTGTTCCCAGAAAGGTTACCCATGCTAGATAGGTCAAACGAGATAACCCAGACTGAAATAGTTACTTTGGTCGAAGTAGTTACAATCTTTGATTGCACAATTTCAACTGTTAAAATACATGGACATGGGTTCCACTGTATGGAAAAATTGTGTCCTTAGTGCCATGAACTTCCGGGTTCAACAGTTCTGTTAGTTAGCTAATATATCATAATCCACCTTATCACGGTCCAATGTCTAATAAATCAACAACACATCACGTACTGGAGGGTCTTTTTTTTTTTTTGTCTAACGCCACCAGGTTACATTTTATTGCATTTCTGTCTTTCTTCCCTGACGGAATTGTAATCCATTTCTTAGGTTGAGGCATCTAGAAGGCGGAGTTACGTTACCCCGATGTAATGATGGTTGATAAATTTAAATGAAGCGCCAGGAGAGTTGTTAGTCGTACGCCGTAGCCGAGTGGTCAAGGCAGGAAATCTTGGCGCAGAGGTACGGGACTTGCGCTGGATCGAGTCTCCATGGGAAAGAAATTTCCTCATGGTATTTCGGCCAGTATGGGACCGGTGCGGGCCCACCCAGCATCGTGAGGCATTTGGTTAGCTACAATAAATAGCGGCTCCAGGTTGAGAAAACCAGTTATAACGACTGGGGGACTCGGCATGCTGACCGCATGTCACCCCTACACTGGCTGATGATCATCTACCTCCTTGATTAACACATGTGGATGTGAGGCTAGCAGCCGGATAGTAGGCTAAGGGCCTTCTAGGCCTGTCGCGACAGGAGAGAGGAGAGTTACGTATTAACATAAATGGGCAACCACAGGAACAATTCCCTTTAAGGAAAAATCCCTATCATCCTACCGGGAATCGAACCCGGGACCTCATGGACAGTAGTCAGAAACGCTGACCACTAGCCCATGAGGCTGGTCTGGCTTCCATATATTAAAAACACTGAAACAGCATCTCTGATAACTGTGAGAGTTTATCGATAGAGTTTATTCCACTCCGTATATAATTCAAGATCCTGACACGATAACGGCTTAGATGTTAAATCGTCGATCATTAAAAATGATATAAAAATAAACAGAAAGGAATGGATATAATGGTCAGTATTATCGTTTTAGTATTTATCTCGGTAGTGAAGACAATAGGAATCAGTAGTTGGACTTGGATTTATATTAGAACTCGGCGCCAAAGGTGCAATCAATTTTTCATTTAATAATGGCTCTAAAACAGTTTTCTGACAAGTTAAATAAATAGCGTTTTTATATTGATAGGTAATTGATTTTTCAAAATCATAAAAATAATAATTGAAACAAATTAAAATTTACAACAATAATATTAATGATAATGAGAGGTTAAATAAAGACAAATCAGTAGTATAAAATAAAGGATGTTTTATGGAATCAGAATATAAGTTACAAAACAAAACAAAAATAATACAATGATAAGAAGTGCAATAACTTAGGTACAGAAACATGGGTATTAAAATCTAGAACGATAAGTACATTAAATTCTACAGAAATAGATTTTTGGGGCGTTCAGCTGGAATTTCTAGAAGATATAAAATACGAAACAGTGTAATTACACAAATATGAGTGTTAAAACTTGAATGTAATAATAATAATAATAATAACAATAATAACAATAACAATAATAATAATAATGTTATTTATTCTGGCAGAGTTAAGGCCATAAGGCCCTCTCTTCCACTCAACCAGTACAAATACAAATACATATTTGACAAATATAGATATACACTATACTAATTATAAACAGTTAAAGATACATTAAATGTACCAATGTAGATTTCATGTACAAACAACATTTTATACGGTAATAACAGTAATATTACTTACGATAATAATAATAATAATAATAATAATAATAATAATAATAATAATAATATAATGATAATAATATATTAATGATAATAATAATAATATAATAATTATCATATAAACAATTACAGAAGGCAGATTCCCGAGAAGAATATTAAAATGGCTGCCACTTGGCAGAAGAAGAAGAGGACGCTAAAAAATAACGTGGATTGATGGTGTTTTGAGCAGCATGAAGAAAAAAGGATTGGGCAATGGAGGTTAGAATGATAGAGACATATGGAGGAGAATGACTGAATATTATTTTGTTGCAGGAAGATGTTGTGAAACCTACTAAATAAATAAATAAATAAAAATATTGACGAATTCTTAGGCCAGAAGAGGCCAAGAAAGGCCTAAAAATCATAGAATTCTCAATGAATATAATGATAAAAAGCATTGTGATTGAATATCGATATTTCTCCTTTATGAATAAAATCAAATATTTATTGATATCCTATAGTTTATAAACTATTTAAATTTCTATAATGATAATAGAGTTTAGCGATTAACTTTTTCTTATAATTCTAGAATTAGAATGGATTTGAATAATTCTTTAACTATGACAAAAAACAATTACATGATAGATTGTGATTATGCCCATATAGGTCTAACATATATCCCCGTTTCACTACTTATATATAGTCTCACGATTATATTAAAGGTTTAGAAAATACGAGAACTTGAACAACAATCTTAATGGATGTATTAAAACAAAACACATTGAATGATTTCATGTTTGGCAATTTATAAATTTCTTCTAAAACCATGTAGCAAAATTGATATATATGTGACTGTAGTCTAAGTTGTGATTGAATTTCTTGTTATCCAAAAGTGAAGTTGAAATCAGCTGTCATATTACGGATAGGCGAGATACACATTTGACAGAATAATAAATTATGAGTGATTTGATTTGACATTATAAGGACCTTAGGGTAAACACCATCTGTCTATCACTTTAACGAGCCGGCATAATATTGCGTTGTATCATTCGAATGTACAAGACACTAGAAAAAATTACTTGGCTGTATAGGGTGTGTCAAAATTGATGTAGGGATGAGAAACATGAAGACAAAAATAAAGTGTTATAATAAATATAGGCCCTGAAATTAACAGGCTTTGAGAGAATTTTTATTTTATTTATTTATTTGTTCGTTGGGATAGCCCGATTATTTAGAACATTGAAATACATCAAAAGTTATAGATTTTGGCGTCACTGTATATTTTTAAACACATGATATAAGATAGGGGGATTTATACAGAGACTGTGTATCTAATTATCAACTAGACTATTTTATTTACAAGAGGAATGCCCTTTGAGTAACATTAATAAATTCGGACTGGAAGTAAACTTCAGTGAAACTAAATATGTGGGCACATATAGAAATACATTAGGCCTATATAATGGAAATAGACAGTTGATGACAAATGAGGGAAATTTTGAAGAAATGGCTGAATTCAAATACATAGAACATTAATTATAAATAGGAATGAGATGCAAAACTAAATTAAACATAGGCTCAGTTCTTGAAATGCGTGCTATTATGCATTACAGGGACTCTTGTCCCAACTTCTATAAAAAAACACTATATCGAAAATAGTCCACCGCTGTGGTCTCGAGGTAGCGTGCTGCCTTGTCACGCAGCGGACCTGGGTTAGATCCGCGGTCGGGGCAGTTTTTCTGGGTGAGGTTTTTATCGGAGTTTTTCCTCACCTGTAAGACAAATGTCAGGAAAACTTTAAGGCCCAAACGGTCCCCGAAATCATATGGTCACCATCCTTATCATTATCATCCTTACCATTATCATTATCATCATCATCCTTCACCGGTGTGGAAAGCAACGGGAAGCTACCACACCTACACAATTCCCTAGTAAAGCTTCAAGCATAGCATGAAAATGCTATGATTGCAGTGAAGGACCTGCCTTCGGGCAGAATTACTATGGATGGATATCGAAAATATATAAAACTGTTATTCTCCCACTCATATTATATGGATGCCAAACATGGACTCTTATTTAAAAGGACGAGAAAATATTACGAGTATTTGAGAATAAAGTTTTTAGAAAAAAATGTTAGGATCAAAGAGAGATGAACAGACAGGTGAATGGAGAGAAAACTACATAACGGTGAGCAACATGATCTTATAGGAAACCAGATGTATTAAGAACAGTTAAGTCTCCCCTAGACTGCGGTTGGCTGGATTTGTGGTACGACTGGATAATACGAGAGGGGCATGGAAACTCTTTGTAGGAAAGCACCTAGTAGGTAGGTCAAGAATGAGGTTGGGAGAATAATATTAACCACGATTTGAGAGAAGTAGATTTTATGGGGGATGATTGGAAAACAGTAGCTTAGGATAGATACGTATGGAGAGCTTTATGTCCACTAGGCCAGGAACCTACGGGTTTAATAGCGCCAATGAGTTAGTTAGTTTTAGTTAGGAATGCCCCAAGACAATGTGAGGTAGAAAATTACGCAGTTGTTTAAAGAATGGGTTTGGGCATGCGCGATCAGATGCTAGTAGTCTAGTCCAGTACTGGCAAGGGAACTGTCAACCATTACATCCGAAAACTACCTTGAAATGTCTTCCATAGAGGTGTTGTGATGTATAAATGCCGTGTCAAAAAATAGCCTTTTTAACTGCATGGCACAAACATCCAGCGCCAAATATTTTATTTTAACTGTAGGGGAGTAATATAACTCCCGTATTGGCAGACTGGAAAACCCTCACTAGCCTCCGTCCGCGCCGCGTCCCGCCTAACTCCACTCTGTGCTTAACTCACGCAGGGATGTACATCTGATCTGTACAGTGGGCTGTCATTGCTGGACTCTGGTTTCGATTTCTGTGCCTTGCGCAGAATTATTATTTTTTATTGCGAATGAGTCCATGTAGGATTAGGCAAATTCTTAGATACGTTTCCTTTTACTCCACATGTCTCTCATTTTTTGACTATGGACTTTTTTCTTCTGACCATGATGTTCCCGTTTTTTTTTTTTCTTGGGTTTGTCCTCTTGGCCAACCTCAACTTGTGTACCTTAAATCTAAAGATATATTTGTTTATGATATCTTCTAGAGTAATTCCTGGAAATTTAAGTCCTTTTTTACTTCAGCAATCCATTTTATAGTAGGCCCTATCCACTTGTTCTTTGCTTCTATTTTCGTGGAATTATAATATTTGTTTTGAATGTTAATTTGAGTCCATTCGTTTAATATTGAGCGGTTGGGAAGACGAAGATTAATAATCAATAAGGGGTTATTAAATTTTATACCAAGTATATATTTATGATGATTTTTATTAAAATCATAAAATTTTATCCTTATTTTTTCTAATATCACTATGATAGTCTGTATATAATTTTATTCCATTTTTACTTTTCAGTATATGCTTCACCTATGACTTGACGACCTAAATTTTTCTTATAATGTTGTATTTTTTTTTCACTATATTTTTTTGTCTTTTTTCTGTTCAAAATTAATGTTTCTGTTCTATAGAGCACTCTGGTTTAATTATAGTCTTACAGTGTTTTAATTTTGTTTGTGAAGATGTGCATTATTATTGTAGTTATTATTATTATTATTATTATTGTTATTATTATTATTATTATTATTATTATTATTATTATTATTATTATTTATTATTATTATTATTATTATTATTATTATTATTATTATTATTATTATTATTATTATTATTATAACCTATTAATGTTTTTAAACTTTTTTATGGTGGAATAAAACAGGACCCTTAATAAGTGTTCATTAGGTGTGAAAAGGCTGTTCCCCCCCTCCTATTCACAAGCACATGCACTCACAATGTAACAACACAACTGACATGTGAGTAGCAGTGTCTTACCTTGCCAGCCTATCCGACGCGACTTATGGTTGAATAGGAGAGGCTAACCAAAGCTTCGGAGTTCCATCTACCTCTTGTCTTACAGGCTTCTCTTCCGCCTTTTTTATCGTTAAGAACAATTTTATTCTTCCGCTCGTGAAGTCGTTGGGGGGTTCCCGCATTGGAGCTGGTTCGCTTCCTTAGAAGAACAAAACGCTGCACAAGATTGGATCGGATAAAGAATGAAGATATAAGAACAGAATTACATATATATCCACTGAATGAAAAAATCAAAGAATCCATAGATAAGTGGTTTATACGGGTCGAAAGATATAATGAAACAAGATTACCAAAAGCAGCATTTAACTACAAGCCAAGAGGATCAAGGAATGTAGGAAAGTCAGTGAAAAGATGGACAGAACAACTATGAGGCGGAACAGGCAGTTAGTAATTAACTAATTAATCAGCTAAACTCCATCCTAATGACTTCCTCGCACTAGAAGCACTCCCATTAAGTCGCTATTTATGTGGACTCGGGTACTAAAGAGAGGAGATGTGCCTACATAGTTCAATGGAAAGCGCGAGGGGGTAAATCTGGAGATCCTGTGTTCAAATCACGGTTCAAGAGCATAGCCTACTTATTTCTATAGTTAATTCACAATGATTAAAATCTTCATCTTCTTTCACTTCACGTGCTAGGCAAACTGCCTGTTCACATCTAGTGAACACCTATTAACAGACCTGTCATATATTTTTTTTTTTGCAAATGCCCCAGGTTGTCTTTCGGCATTCCTGGTGTTCTCTCCTGGCTTGGCGTACTTGTAACCCACTTCTGAGGTTGGGGCGCCTGGAAGGCGGGGTTACGTTGCCCCGATGATATGATGGGTGATGATGATGATGATGATAATGGTGCGCCAGGAGAGTCCATAGATGTTTCTGTTGGTTAGATTGTCTTCGGGAAATATTATAACCTTGATATTTCTTGACATAGTCCACCGCTGTGGTCTCGAGGTAGCGTGCTGCCTTGTCACGCAGCAGGCCAGTGTTCGATCCCCGGTCGGGACAGTTTTCCTGGGTGAGGTTTTTATCGGGGTCTTTCCTCACCTGTAAGACAAATTTCAGGAAAACTTTAAGGCCCAAACGATCCCCGAAATCATATGGCCATCGCAATCATCATCATTCATATCCATATTAGATTAAGCTTAGGATTAGGGACTTTCCTGGCGTACCACTATCATCATCATACCCATCATATCATCGGATCAACGTAACCCCGCCTTCAAGGCGCCCCAACCTCAGAAGTGGGTTACAAGTACGCCATGCCAGGAGAGAACACCAGGAATGTCGAAAGACAACCTGGGACATTTGCAACAACAAAAAAAGAATATTTCTTGACATTTGTCTTACAAGTAAGGTAAACTCACGATAAAGAAAACAACACACCCAGGAAACTTGTTCCGACGGAGAATCAAACGCGGTTCCGCTGCTTCTGAGGCAATGATGTTACACCTAGAACACATTAGTGGACAAAACATAAAATTGAAGTAAAATTTTACTTGAAGATAAACATTTGAATAAACATTACACACTATTGTCAAGATCGTGATTTGTTGAGGTGTAATGGGTTGAGATGGGAAGATTCTTCCAGGAAGAGAAAGTACGTCCTTCCGTATGGAGTTAACAAGAAGTCTTGGGAAACTATCGAACTGTGGGCGAAAGCCTTTCATTCCAAAGTGGACGGTGGAAGTGAAATTCAATGATTCGGAACAGTTTACGCTCTCACACATTTGAGTTTAAAGCAAGTCTTAGGACTTAGACGAATTAGAGTTCTCTTTCCTCAGAATTCAGAATTACCTTAGTACCTATTATATAGGCCTGTAATATACCTTACACTTATCCAAATAAGAAAATAAATGTGAAATACGTAAAATAAAATAAAATATATTTAATGAGTGATTTTTAAAAACGTGGGAAAGAATTAAAAGTGAAGGAAAGCGAAATATGTTACAATAAATATGAGATCAGAAATTAACCGATTATGAGACATGTTAGGGAGAGGGAAGAGTTTGGTCTGCGGGAATGTTCGCTATGGTTCGTATATATAACAATAATAATAATAATAATAATAATAATAATAATAATAATAATAATAATAATAATAATAATAATAATAATAATAATAATAATAGCTTTATTTTACCTGGCAGATTTAAGGTCATTCAACTAGGTTAGAAAAAAAATTGTTACAACTAATTACATTAATTCATTTTGAGAATTTTCCTCATCATTCAGGGTTTTCTCCAGCAAATCTTCATAATTAACACGAGTTTTAAAAAATACATAAATGACTACGGACTTACAGACTATCAGTTAGTAACAAACAATCACAAATGCCCCTTAATTGAAATTCTCCATTGTTCTCTGTCCTGTGTCTTCATCCGTTACACCAATTTTCCTCATTGAATATTCTGTGTCTTCTTTCAATCTTCCATGTATAGGCGGCCTTTGGTAGTCTTTCCATCCTGCATTCTTCTTGCATGCCTATGCCATTTTAGCCTTCTGTGTTCAATCTCATCTACTATACTTCTTTCTGCATTCATTCATTTTTTTTATTTCTCTGTTCCTAATTCTTTCCAGTCGAGATTTTCTGGCAGCTCTTCTACAGAAATGCATTTCAACTGCAGTTATTCTCTTGGCATGTTGTGTCATTTTCCAAACTTCCGATCCATATAACATGTACTTTCTAGTATGGACTTATAAATTATTTACAATAAACAAAATTATTACACAGTATATCTACAATACAATTATTATTTATAAAATATTTTGATTAACATTGGTGCTGATGAATTCACTTGGTTTACCATTTCCTCCGTGATGGACTTTTGACATTTATTTAGAGAAGTTGAGATGATAAGAGTCCCCGAAATGCACAATAACATGCTTCCCAGAGTTTATTTTTTGTGTCTCATTCCTGTTTGCAATTATTTACAAGTGAGATGTGGATTATGAATTTATAACTAATGATGAAATCGTAATGAAATTCCAGCACATTATTTGAAATCTATAACAATTCTATGATTCAAGATTAAATTGTGCATACCTTCTATATACTGAGACAATTCGTTTTATACTATATTTACTCTCATAATTGACCCCCTCCCGTAATTTCTTCTAGGTTTTTCATGTATATTCTTATTAAATCCACGTCTGATACTGTGCATTACCTAGGCCAAAAATGTTCAGTTACAACTTTCGACACCCTAATGTAGATTTCAAGTAAAACACAAAGGAATTAATGGAAAACCCAAGGTCGAATTCATCCCCTTGTACAAAGACCTAACGGTATCTGCAGTCTTTGTCACCCGCGCATCAGTTGTCATCAGTCTCAATAGAGTTAGGTATCACTATTAATTCGTAAGAGTGTTATTAAACTCAACTATGTCAGTGTCGCTACTCTCAACTATAGGAAGAAGTGTTACACCTACACTGCAAATTTTAAATTACAAGTGGTAATTAATGTAGATGTGCAAAATTTTCGATTTTTAAGCCATTTTTCGAAAAATTCGTGCATTTTTTCGGATTTTTGAGTGCTTCAAAATATCCTCTATATTAGACTTAAAATAGTGTATTTTAACATATGAGTTCCATAACCTATAAATTGATAGTTATCGTACCAGCAAAATTAGGACATGGAGAAGAAATTAGGGAAATTTCAACAGATATGTGGTTCAATAAGAAGATATATGCGAAATAAGACCACAAAGGGAACTCGATTAAAATTTTACAAAACAGTAGCCGTTCCAACGTTAACATACGGGTCTGAGACTTGGCCTTTAACTATCTCTGATAAAAATAAAATTGAGACAATAGAAATGAGATTTTTCAGATCAGTTGCAGGTGTATCTCTAAGAGATCAAAAGAGAACTCAAGATATCAGAGATGAATTACAAATATATAATATAAACGAGAGAATACACACAAATAAACGTAATTGGTTTGAACATATACAAAGAATGTCAAATAATCGTTTATCAAAACAGCTGCTTCATTATAGGCCTCTAGGCCTAAGAAATGTAGGAAGACCAAAACGTCGTTGGAAGGACGACCTGCACCTGCAGCATATAGTGCACCGGGGAGCGGAACGGGCCAACAGGCCCATACCTAGAAGAAGATGATGATGTCTAATTGATAGTGTTGTATAATTGTGAAAGCGTATTGATATTTTCATAGTCATCGTATAATTTCCCCCACGAATTTTCATTCCTAAATCTTGAAAAGGGGGGAAATTATTCGAGTAAATAGGATATTTCGAATTTTAGTCACAAAACTGAAATGGAGCTTCAAATACGTATAATTACATTAGTCATATATTCATTGGGACTGACTTGAGACTTCAAGTTACTATGATTATTGAGGTAATCCAAGTTGAAAGTGGACATTAACAAATGAGTAATTACCAGCCACGCCATTATCCCCAACTGGACACAATAATAACGCCAGAGGGGATCAGTGCGCTGTTAAATATTCAGTACACATAACTTTTTTTTATTTTTCACGGCGTCTAAAAAAATCAAATCAGAATGAGACAGCGCATATCACTGGCAGAGGAGACGAACGCAGAGTCCATTAACCTCTTATTAAGGGGAGATAGCTGTGAAGAGGAATAAAAAACTCTTAATAAAAATTATATCTCTGGTTCTAATTTCATAACATAATTACATGGAAGCGAAACATGGACACATACTATAAGGGAGGAGAAAAGATTACGAGTATTTGAGAATAAAGTGCTTAGGAAAATGTTTGGACCAATGAGAGAAGAACAGATAGGCGAATGGAGAAGACTTCATAACAGTGAGCTTCATGCTCTTTATTGGAAACCAGATATAATAACAGTTTTAGAATAATCATGTCTGCTTCGGTCTGCCTCTTCCCCTGTGTCCTTGAGGCTTAGAATCCAATGCAATTCTTTCAATGGAAGCATGGACTTTTCTTAATGTATGTCTTATCCAGTTGCATTTTCGCTTTTTTATTTTAATTTTCATTTATTTTTGGTCAGTTTTTTCCCCATATATAACCTTATAATAAAAATGCTGATATATTACTTATGTTCATGTAGTTTTGATTGTGAAGTTTATATCAATTTGGTATTTAAGATTATTTTTTTAAATATTATCAAGAATTAGACTGGTTTTGTTGAGTATTTATTTTATTATTAATGAATTGATCTATTTTGCATTTATTACCCTTGGTTATTCACTCATAAAACTATCATTTTTTTACACGCTTTATATTAGCTTGACCTGTATCTATCTATCTATCTATCTATCTATCTATCTATCTATCTATCTATCTATCTATCTATCTATCTATCTATCTATCTATCTATCTATCTATCTATCTATCTATCTATCTATCTATCTATCTATCTATCTATCTATCTATCTATCTATCTATCTATCTATATTCTATCTATCTATCTATCTATCTATCTATCTATCTATCTATATCTATATCTATCTATATCTATCTATATCTATCTATATCTATCTATATCTATCTATATCTATCTATATCTATCTATATCTATCTATATCTATCTATATCTATCTATATCTATCTATATCTATCTGTCTATCTGTCTATCTGTCTGTCTGTCTGTCTGTCTGTCTGTCTGTCTGTCTGTCTGTCTGGGCTGGCTGTCTGTCTGTCTGTCTGTCTGTCTGTCTGTCTGTGTGTCTGTGCGTCTGTGCGTCTGTGCGTCTGTGCGTCTGTGCGTCTGTGCGTCTGTCTGTGCGTCTGTGCGTCTGTCTGTGCGTCTGTCTGTGCGTCTGTGCGTCTGTCTGTGCGTCTGTGCGTCTGTCTGTGCGTCTGTGCGTCTGTCTGTGCGTCTGTGCGTCTGTCTCTGCGTCTGTGCGTCTGTCTGTGCGTCTGTGCGTCTGTCTGTCTGTCTGTGCGTCTGTCTGTCTGTCTGTGCGTCTGTCTGTCTGTGTGTCTGTCTGTGTGTCTGTCTGTCTGTCTATCTATGTAACGGAATCTTTCAACGCGATTTTCACCCACTTAAAATCATTGGATCGACTTGAAACTTTGTATACTTGTAAAAGACCCGTGATAATACAATAATTTCATATTTGTTTCTAAAATCCTGGCCAGAATTGTCAGATAATCAAAAAAGTGTCTTTGTATCTATGGAACGGAATTTTTAACACGATTTTCACCCACTTAGAAACATTGGATCGACTTGAAACTTTGTATACTTGTAAAGGACCCGTAACAATACAATAATTTCATATTTTGTTTCTAAAATCCTGGCCATAATCATCAGAAAATAAAAAAAATGAAAACTGGTATAATAGGTTGCGGACTTGTTGAGTTTTTAGTCAATCGTTGTAAGAGCTCAGTTGGTAGAGCGGTGAACTCTAGTGGTGTATAATTTCAGTAATCCATAGGTCGGTGGTTCAAATCCGGCTGGGAGGTTTTTTAGGAGAGTATTACTTTCAGCTCATACTACAATATTATCGAATTTAAAGATTTTTACATTTTTATCTTATTCTGTAAAATATTAAAACTAAAAAATAAAAAATAAATAATAGTTTTAAAAAACTGAAACAACGCGCTTTATTAGAAAACCGAAATAAAAAATGAAAGATAATTTTAATTTCCAACACGATTGGGATAAATAATTTTACCATCAAAAGCGTGGGGTGCTTTTTATGATTTTTACATTTTTTCTTAGAGACTTACTTTTACAATATCTGTTTATTATCAAATATATTAATTGATAAACAGCACCCCACGCTTTTGATGGTAAAATTATTTATCCCAATCGTGTTGGAAATTAAAATTATTTTCATTTTTTATTTCGGTTTTCTAATAAAGCGCGTTGTTTTAGTTTTTTAAAACTATTATTTATTTTATTTAATAACATATTGACTAAAATTGCGTGCGATTTATAACTATAGTCCATTTCTAGTAACTGTAGCAGTCTTGCTGAAACTAAAGGTGCGTTGCAGGAGGGAACATGCCGAGAGGGGGGGGGAACTAATAGCCATGCAAAAAAATGTCCTTGTCAATAATAAAAATAATCATAATAAAACATTATTTTTACAAAAACAACACTATTCTATAATGAACACTTCAAACTTATTAGACATAAAAACTATTCACTGACACAGATCTAGTAGATAAGGAAATTCAATGTATAGTAACTATTATGTTTTTAAATCTGACGGTAGTTGCTGGCAACTTGCTCTCCTCTGTTACCGCATCATCCACCACCAACCGCCCAAAAGCGGCTAAAGAAGCCAGAACTGCACAATATTACAGTACATTGTAGTGTAGTGTTCTATTTTTTCGCCTTTTTGTAAAATAATATATTACTCAAATGAGATTAGTGTTAAATAAGATAATTGTAATGATTGTATATCTGACGGATCCTATAGAAAATAATGTTTTGTTTTAACAGCGATGGATGGGCAGATCGCAGTGACGTTACGGATGGTTATGAAATGCAAGCGATGGGTAGCATATCCATCCGCATTCATTCGCCCAATGTCACGGATTTTGACGATTATTACTTCAGCCTCAATCCATACAACAACACTCGGAACCCCTGGTTCCGGGAGTTTTGGCAATATCGATTCAATTGTACCATGAGACAGGATGGAACCAATTCGTCAGTTACAAGAAACAGTTCCGTAGCATCGAGCCTGGACCGAGAATGCACAGGTAAGGTCCACTTTAGTGTTTATAGTTGAAAAATCGTACTAGTGCATTCGATAAGTAATGGCAACACAGTTGTATCTCAGCGATCCTTGTAATCTTGTATGTTGTTGAGTAGTCTTTCTTGTATAAATCTGTAATATTGAAAGTCTGTCTCATGGTAGCAATATTTTGTGAATATACTCACTGTTATTCACATATAGTAAGTAATACCTCACTAAAAAGATGTTCGATGGAATTTGTTCAGAAGATGGAGTTGGGAAGTACTCGAACATCCACAAAATCACCGGACATGTGCCCTTGTGACTATGACTTATTTACAAAGGTCAAAGAATCTCTACGAGGCATTCGATTTCAATCAAGCGTTGATATCCAGAAAGCCTTTCATAGATCAGATGAAAGAGATATCCAAAAATGGTACTGCAGATGGAGTGCGTCGTATTCCAAGTATTTGGCAACGTACAGTTGACTTGACAATAGACTCTAAATGAAGTTCATAATGTCAAAATTAACTTAAATAATTGTTTATGTTATAGCAATATTCTCATTACTTATCGAATGCCCTAGTATAAACATAATTTAAAATTTGTATTTATTGAATAATAATTAATAATAGTAATATTCTTATAAAGCCAATGCCTTGTCATTGAAATCATTCTTATCTTCTTTCATCTACTCTTTCCATTTGTTGATAGTCCTGGCATCTTATAATTTCTATCAGATCTGCCAAAAGTCTTTATTGGTCTTCTCTTTATTCCCCCCCCAAATATTTTGTCTTCAAAAGTTGTTTTTAAGGAAATTATTGTAACGGAATATGTGATCAAAAAATATATTTTTCTTCCATTGATTTTAAAATTAATGACCATAAAAATAACAGTTACGTCTCGTAAACTGCAAACATTAGGGTGTTTAATTTTTCTGTTCTTATATTCTTATTCCAAATGTATATTTCTTGTTCCAACAACATATTACTTCGTTGGTATAGATCGCAAAGAGTGTTGGGGATAGGAGGCAACCTTGTCTCACACCATTATTTATAATAAAATAATAAATAAATAAATAAATAAATCATCAACAGCAGGGACAAAACCCTGAACACATACACACATCATCGAAACACCTTGAACTTTCTAAATAAAAAAATGGATCAATATCTGTGAGAGTTGATAAGTAGAGTTAGTTTCCACGGTATAGATACTGTTAGAAGCCACTTTAATATAGCTTTGTGAGCAGTTAAGCAGGTTTAGTTTTACAGAGATAAGTAATTAGAAGCAAGATATTGTTCATGTGACTTCACAGATCCCGACTCTTGATTACTTCCTCCGCAAGGGTCTCTATCAACTGTTAAGTGGCATACCTAACCACAACTATCTACCAATTAAATCAATGGCAACCAAACACTTGAATAATGCACTGACAATATCGATATCTAATATAGGCAGCAAAAAAAAAATACATTTTTAAACACCAAATTATTTACAAAAAAAATAACGAAATAGTATATTACATTTTAGGGCATTTTCTTTATAAAAGGAATATGTGGTAGAAGTTTTATCTGCTGCCTTGGAACTACTAATTAATTCAAATTCATTCAAACTAACTACCTACCTACCTACCTACCTACCTACCTAATTAACTCACATACACTAACGAACCCATATGTGCATGGCCATGCGAACATAAGCTCCCTATCTTGAGCTAATGTTTTCCACACATACCCTGTATAATCCAATTCCCTCAAATCACGGTCAATGTTATTCTCCCACCTTATTCTTGATCTACCAACTGGGCGTTTCCCTCTGGTTTTCCTACAGAAAACTTACATGCCCCATCTTTCATTCCCCATTTGTGCCATCGTAGCCTACGAGACTTAACTGTTCTTATTATGTAAAATTGTAGACTTTCACGGCAGGTATTTTGATTCATGTATTTTATGTCTTTCGGGCTAAATGGCCGTGGTCTGGTTTTATTAAAACTCGACATTTCGTTTACTACTGCGGTAGACATCCTCAAGAGATTCTGCGTGTTCTTTGACTTGTTGACTCTTCAAATGTCGGCTGCAGTTTTAATAAAACCAGACCACGGCCATTAAGCCCGAAAGACATAAAATACATGTTCTTATTATATCTGGTTTCTTAAAAAAAATGATGTAGCTCATTCTTATTTGAGCTGTTTGTTCATCCCTCTTTCGTCCAAAAATTTTCCTAAGAACTTTATTCTCAAATACTCGTAATCTTTTCTCCTCCCTCAAATTAAGAATCCATGTTTCGCATCCATATAATATAATTGGGAAAATAGCAGTTTTATATATTTTCAGTTTACTATTTTTTAAGAGAAGTTGGGACAGTTAATGACAAATGAGGGACTTTTGAAGAATTGGATGACTTCAAATAAATAGGAACAATAATTACAAACATGACTGAGATGAACAAACAAATAAAACTTCGGCTCAATTCTGGAAATGCATGATATTATGCATTAGAGGGACTCTTGCCGTCCCAACTTCTTCCAAAAATCGTTAAACTGGAAAGATATAAAACGGTTATTCTTCCAGTTATATTATATGGATGCGAAACATGGATTTCTTACTTCGAGGGAAGACAAAAGATTACAAATATTTGAGAATAAAGTTCTTTAGGACCATTTTTGGACCAAAGAGAGATGAACAGACAGGTGAATGGAGAAGACTAAAAAACCGTGAGCTACTTAATATTTATAGGAAACCAGATATAATAAGAACAATTAAGTCTTGTAGACTGCGATGGGCAGGACATGTTCCAGGAATGAGGAATGAAAGAGGGTGGAATCTTCTTGTAGGAAAACCAGAAGGAAAACGCCCAGCTAGTAATAATGAGGTGGGAGAATAACATTAACCATGATTTAAGGGAAGTAGATTGTACTGGGGATGATTGTAAACATAGGCTAAGGATAGGGATGTATGGAGAGCATATGAATGTGTGGCTATTATAACAATGACTTTTTCTCTGATCGAATATTCACATATGACACAGTGGGATAGAATAGCAGCAGTTTTTCCTTTCTTTAAATTGCGGTAAGTGCCCATCTGTGCCACAAACCCCACCTACATTTTTACTCCTTTGCATTTTTACCTAAGTACAGGATACATACCGAGGTCGAACGCGAAGAATTAAAATCCCCTCTCCGCCGAGAATTGAAACCGAATCGCTGAGGTGGAAGGTAGAGTTCATCACGGCGAATGAGCATTAAATAAATCAACTTTTTTTTATTTCAGACTGTATAATTACCTTAGTCGACCCCGATTCTTCAGAGTTGTGTCATGGATTTAATTATTTCCTCCCTATAGGGGTTTTCATGTATTGAAAATGGTATTGTTCTTATGGGAATACTGTTGCCACTTGACGCCGCAGACTGAGTGATAGAGATGAAAATATAATCATCTCCAAGTATCGTTGAAAGAAGATACTTCAATGGCATCTCCGCTAGCAGCCGTTCCGGTAATCGAGTTGACCCCTTAACTTATATGTGTGAGTGACAATTATACATTCCATGATTATATCTTCATAAGTAATACTACGAGTGAATTAAAAATTATCGATAAATTCGGATATCTAGAGTGGCATTTGTTAGGACTATTAAACGAAAAAAATTAAGCTGTTTACTCATAAATATTTAAATATAGTTATTTTAAAATATTTATATATTTAATGTAAACGGCGATGTTTGAAAACAAATGAGAAATGTTTGGTTATGTTTCATTTGTTCTTCACTGCAACTTGATAATATTATTTATTGCCAAATACGATCATGATATTGTAAGAATGCACCTTAGTGGAGAAAAATGAAACGCATCAAACTGTATATTATAACCAATATTATAGGTTATTAATTTTACTTTTTTAGGGAATAACTCTGTAAAATAATTAATTAAAAACACAATCATTGAACACACAATTACCATGTGTAGTTCGAACGATTCTGTTCATTATTTGCTGTATTCAACGTATTTGTTGGAGAGTTATTCAATGCAAAATAATGCTCTGACCAGTTCAGAATATTAAAAAGCTTTTTTTTATTTTGATAAACAGAATTCGATAAACATCGAGGTAAAACACGACTGTCATTGGCTGTAAAACAAAATTCATTGAAACGTGATTGGTCATTGACTCCAATTTGGGGCATGAGGTAAATAGTCTCCATAAATCGGGCACCCACCTTCTTGGTAAACTATTTATTTAAATTGTTTATTTCAAACGAATTAACTATTACATTCAAACTCACTCACAAGGACAGGTTTACTAGCAAGAATTGCTCCATAAAAGCAATACTATTTTCAAGACGTAAAAAAAACTGTATTGCTTCTTTGATTTAACGTAAAAGTTGTTCAGTGTATTACAGTAAGAAAGTAGATTAATATATGCCTTGGTTATATAAAACTCAACTGTATTAAGAACATTATTTTAAGATAAATAGTTACAATATATAAATGCCACAAGCGAGACTTTTAAATTAACACGTATAAAATATGGAAGAAGTTTTTAACTAAAGGCCTCGCTTTGCCACATTTAATAAATCGGCTATCTACTGTAACATTCCTGCTTTTATAAATTACTGCTTATATTGCGCGTTAGATATTACTTTGGTATTGTAATAGTACATTACGATGCGAGGTTGGGAAGTTGTTTTTACAGAACCCAGGAAAATGTTTAAAAACCGAGCGATAGCGAGGTTTTTAATTTTTGAGATTCTGTAAAACACTTCACAAACATGCGTTGTGTATTATTTTTTTTTGCGCGATGGTGTTTTCAAAATAATAAATAATACTAAGATAATAAGATATTTGTTGGAAATATTCGCTTTCATTATAAACAATTAACTTACGTTAACAGTGTGGGCAATGTTTTTTAATTGAGACTACAACAGACCGTGACAACAAGCAGTAATAAAATGACAGCAAGTACGTATTTATTGTTTTATATTGTTTCAGACAAAGTTCAGTTCATTTAAAATGCAGTGAATTGTTTCGTATAATGTATATTAATACTATATTTTGGGTGTTTTTTGTATATACATTGTATATAGTATATACATAGAGGGATGTGCTTTTACTTCCCACACACGTGTTTTTAATATTTATTTATTTATTTATTTAGAGCACCACCACCACCCCCCGTGTTACCTCGGGCATAATGCCCTTATCTCCGGGCCTGCTCTATGTCCCTAACTACTATCTAGTCTTTATTAAATAAATAAGCATAATACATACATATTTCGGGTATGTGAAGTGTAGATGTTACATAAGTAAAACGTGTTGTGTGTTTGTTTGTGTGTGTTTGTGAGTTTGTGTTTAGTGACACATAAAATAAATATAAATAATACTTATAGTAATGATAATTGTTTTGATGATACGTGATATAAGAGTAATTGTGTTGTTTGTGTTAGTATATTTGTTTGTAATTTGTGTTTGCTGCTTGTTTGTGCTTATGTGTCTGTGTGTGTGTGTGTGTGTGTGTGTGCGTGTGCGCGTGTGCGTGTGCGAAGATGGGAATGTTAATGACGGATCATTCTTCTTCTGCCATCTTCTTAGTTCTTAATCGTAGAACTCTACCTATGTAGCGTGTGATTGTTTTGTACGGTTGCTTCCTTGTCCAGTACTCCAGCGGCGGCGGCCAGTGGACTCCTCCCTCCATGGCTGCAAACTCGAGTTCCATTTTGAAAGACACCGTACTTGGTGCAATTATATAGCATATGAGTGACGTTGTCCTCTTCAGGGTTCTTGCAGTCGCACACTGCTGTTTCGGCGAGTCCTCTCTCAAACAGTTTACCCTTGAAATGTCCATGCCCGGACAGCAGTTGTGTCACGTTGTGGTTCGGCACTATCCATGGCATGCGCATTCTCGCCCGTACTCTAGGAAAGAATTCCTGAGTTTGACGACCATGCTGTTCTTGTTCCCATTGCTGTTGCCATTTTTCCACAAGGTGAGCATCGATGATCCTATAGGTTGCGTCCCGTTCATCTACATTAATACGTACTATTACAGTATACTTACTTACTCACTGGCACTATCGAACCCGTAGGTTCATGGCCACGCGGACATAAGCTCTCCATACATCCCTATCCTGAGCTAATGCTTTCCCATCATTCCCTGTATAATCTACTTCCCTCAAATCATAGTTAATGTTGTTCTCCCACCTCATTCTTGGTCTACCAACTGGGCGTTTTCCCTCTGGCTTTCCTACAAGAAGCTTTCATGCACGTCTTTCACTCCCCACACGCGCAACATATCCTGCCCATCGCAGTCTATGAGACTTAACTGCTCTTATTATATTTGGCTTCCTACAAAGACCATGTAGTTCATTGTTATGTACTCTTCTTCATTCACCTGTCTGTTCATCTCTCTTTGGTCCAAACATTTTCCTAAGAACCTTATTCTCAAATACTCGTAATCTCCTTTCCTCCCTTAAAGTAAGAGTCCATGTTTCGCACCCATATAATATAACTGGTAGAATAATAGTTTTATATATTTTCAGTTTAACGTTTTTTGAAAGGAGTTGGGACATCAAAAGTCTCTGCAGTGCATAATAGCACGCATTTCTAGAATTGAGCCTATGTTTAATTTCTTTGTGCATCTCATTCCTATTTGTGATTATTGTTCCTAGGTATTTGAATTCAGCCACATCCTCAAAATTTCCCTCATTTGTCATTAGTTGTCCATTTCCATTATATAATGCATTTCTACGTGTGACCGTATATTTAGTTTTATTGGTATTTACTTCCAGTCCTAATTCAATAGTGTCTGCGTGTTGTCCTTTAGTATCTCCTCGCTATCGGCCATCAAACTATTATAGTATAGTTAGTTTTATTACAGTATAGTTATTTAGGTTGGCAACCCCAAAATGTAGGAAGTTGAACTTTCAATCATGGTCGCCATTGCTGTAAGTACGACAAAACGCACTATTGCGCAAAAATGTATTTTATAGTCTCACAACTATAGCCACGCTATATAACATTCTTAGGTTTAAAAAACTAGATTCATTATGATGATTTTCTTAGACTATCCCCAATCTATATATATATATATATATATATATATATATGTTATGATTAAATGTTTAACATTCAGCAATGCAAGCTTAATATGGCATGATAAGAAAAATAAATGCCTGGACGGGATTTACTTTTATCATGCCACACACACACACACACACACACACACACACACACACACACACATATATATATATATATATATATATATATATATTTATTTACATCCATAGTAATTCTGCCCAAGGGCAGATCTTTCACTGCAATCATAGCATTTTCATGCTAAGCTTTGCTAGGGAATTAGGCCTATAGGTGTGGTAGCTTACCGTTTCCTTCCACACCGGCAAAGGATGATAATGATAAGGATGATGATGATGATGATGGCCGGATGGTTTTCGATGACCGTTGGGCCCTAAGTTTCCTGACATTTGTCTTACAGGTGAGGAAAAACCGGAAAAAGCCTCACCCAGGAGTCTGTCCCGACCGGGAATAGAACTCGGGCCCGCTGCGTGACAAGGCAGCACGCTACTTCGTGACCACAGCGGTGTACAAACCTCTTAAGTTGGTTGACTTGAAATATATTTCTATTTGTAGTAAAACTATTGGTAGATTTCTTCGGCCTATCAGAGGCAACGCCAAGCCAAGTAGATCTTATAAAATTCAATCTCATAAAGATGGAATTGCTTGAGGAGGACCTAATTGTGGAGGAGGTGCATACACTCGTCCGCGATGATTTATTATCGTCTGACAGTGACGAAGACACAGTCGCACACGTTTTGTCTCGACTAAACCGAAGCAATGTGTATAGTTGAGTTTCTATTTTAGTGCTGTTGAGTTTCATTTCTCATCCATTGCAGCTAAAAATTGATTCTCTATTATTTCTTGTGTACTTTCAAATAGCGTATAAGACGTTGTATACGACAACTGTTCGTACTGTGAGAGTAAGTTATATCTCCACTTAATGACATTTAACATCCTTCCAGATTACATTCTATGATGTTTTCTTCTATATTTCTTCGTTTTATGCGTTTTTTTTTTTTTTGCCACCAGATTCACAAAATAAATCTCAGGCATATGTTTATCATCATCATCGCGTTCATTCACGAAATGAGGTCATTTGTTGACCTGTTTTTACCTCAATAGAAGTACCATAAAGAAGTATTTTAATTGGATGCCCTGGTCTTCTTCTTCCTACGGTTGATAGCTTTAGAACTGCTTGGATATCCTGTAATCTTCCATTCGAAGAAAATCCTGCATCCATCTTGACTTATTAATCAGAAACTTCGTTTTCGAAAGGTTCCATGTGAAATTCATCTAAGGTATCTTCATTTTTATGATCTAATAATATGTATCTAGCAGTAATTTGAAGATATCTCATTTCAGCAGATATTCTTTCTAATTATCCTTCTGTTTCAAAGTTCGTGTTTTGATACCATAGCCTACAAAATATTTGGAAAATGCATTATTTTATACACTTTCAATCTTGTATGTGTTTGGGCTAATTGTGGCTTTAAAATTAATTAATCCTAATATTAAAAAAATATTTTGGCATTTACATCCTTTTCATTATGATATGAGATATTGCAACCTAGATAACTAACTAACTCACTGGCCCTATTGAACCTATAGGTGCGTGGCCTCGCATGCATAAGCTCTCCACGCATCACTGTACAGAACTAATGTTTTCAAATTATCCCCCTGCATAATCTACTTCCCTCAAATCATGGTTAATGTTATTCTCCCGCCTCATGTTTGGTCTACCAACTGTTTTTTTCTCTTGTTTACCTACAAGAAGCTTTCATGCACGTCTTTCATTCACCACTCGTTCCACATGTCCTGTCCATCACAGTCAACGTGACTTAACTGTTCTTATTATATTTTGTTTCCTATGAAGATTATGTAGCACACTGTTATACCGGCTTCTCCATTTGCCTGTCTGTTTATCTCTGTTTGGTCAAAAAATTGTACTAAGAATTTTATTTTCAAATACACGGAATCTTTTCTCCTCCCTAGTAAACGTCCATGTTTTGCACTAGATATGTAAAATTATTCACCTGCTCCAAAATGTTGGTATAAAGTACAATTTTACTTCTGACAAGATTCATAAACAAGTAATAAAAAATCCTCAACTCGTGTCCAACTCAGGGTCGAGTCGAGGGATGAGATAAGATGAACCTCTATAAATAGAGGTTTCTGAATGACAAGAGTGCCCTCTGTCCACGCCTGACGCACCTTCACAGGGGCAAATAAATTAAATTAAATGGATAAGATGAGTATGGAGGAAGTGGTGGAATGGAATGAAATTGTGGCAGGGGAAAACGGGAGAAACCCCGAGAAAAACCTGCCCAAGTTCCGTTTCGTCCCCCACGAAACCCACATGGAGTGACCGAGACTCAATCTCGGAACCCCAACGGTGCAAGACGCCACGGAGCTGCCTCATAAACAAGAATGCAATAAAAATAAAAAAAAATCTAATATACAAACACACTTTGTATCATTAAAAACCTCTCTCCTTCTCTACAGCATTATTGATATTATAAAACCTGATATGAAGTCAAAGTTAATTACTGTAGTTAGAATTACAGTAATATCAATATGATGTAAATATGGTAGAAAAGAAACACAATACATGGAAATTAATCCTATCTTTTTTTATCGTTTTTGTCAGACTAATATAGATAATCGAAACCACAGTTAGTCAAGTTCGTATTTCATTATTCAAATTGTTATTAGCGAACGAGATTTATTGCTGCTGTCGTTTTACAGAATTTTATGACGCAGTAATTAATAGAACGATTCCGGATAAAGCAATATAAACGTAGCCTGATTTTGGCTTCAGAAAATATGTTTTTAATACCTGTCTACCTCCACAAATGTTTTTAGCTACATGTAATTTCCTTAGTACCAAAAATATGTACCTTTCTTAATACCACGCTAGTTCAGGTGCTAGCATCCCTCCTCAAAAATAAAATAATAGAACAAGTGACATATTTTATATAGTTAGGAAGTCACATTTCATTATATCATTACCAAAAGACATATATAAACATTTAATAAAATACAGTGCGTTCGGAGCTCGGCCGGACTGCTCCGCGGCACCTTCGCGCCCTCCGCCAGAGCCACACTCACACGACCAAAAGCTCATGCCCACCAACGAGGAGAAGGAAAATAAAACTTTCAGAACTGAAAAGTGTGTAAACATTGAAAATCTGTATATAAAATTTTATTATTTATTTATTATTAATATTTTTATTTATAAACAAGTTACAATGTAATGAAACATCTTCCCGTGCCCAAAGCTTTTTAATTCTTTATCTTATTTCTCCATTCTTCTCTATCTTCCCATTCCAATTCTTCCAGACCTTCATACCTCTTCTTACATCATCCATCCATTTAAATCTAGGTGGACCTTTCTTTTCTTTCCCAAATGGAATCCATTCTAAAACTTGTCTGGGTAATCTTTTCTCTGACACCCTACGTATATGACCATATCATTCTAGTTGTCTACATCTCATAAAACATAATATTGAATTTTGGACTTTCATTTGTTGTCTGATGATTGTATTTCTGATTTTTTAAAATTAGAATGTCTAATTGAGCGTCTAAAACAAACCATTTCAATAGACATAAGCTTTAAACTCAAATTTTTATTCAACTGCCAATCTTCTGCTCCGTATGTTAGCGTGCTTCGAATTATGGATTTATTAATGTGTAATTTGGTGTCTATTCTTATATTCTTATCTCACAAAACTCCGTTTAACACTTTTATTGCCGATGTGCCTTTTGGAATTCTATATTTTGTGTAATTTTCTTGGGTACATTTTGAGTTATTTTTGATCCCCAGGCATTTTCAGTCTTCACATCCTTTGATACATTCCATTCCATTTTATAAAACTAAATCTTTCTTTTCATCACCACAAGATAAATAACATGATTTATTAAAATGTACTGTTAAAACCCTATTTAATATACACTTATATGACTTTTCGACTCATATATTCCAGATCCTCATAATCCTGTGCTATCATCTGCAAATAACAATGTATAAATAATTGTATGCTCAATAGGTATCCCCTTACCTTTACACTTTTTATTCCATGTTTGTAAAGTTGTTGTATATAAATCTTGAACAACGTTGGAGATGAGCTATTATTATTATTATTATTATTATTATTATTATTATTATTATTATTATTATTATTATTATTATTATTATTAATTGAGGAGAAGGAATTAAAGTGGTTAGGACATGTCTTAAGAATGGAAGATGAGCGATGGCCGAAGCAACTATATGAATGGCATCCGAACAGAAAGAAGAAAAGAGGCAGACCAAGATTAACATGGAAGGAAAACATGAAGACAGTAATGCAAGCTAGAGGGCTAAGCATCGAAGATGCCCAAGACAGTAGGCTTTGGAGGTTTGGCACGGGAAGACGGCAGCAGCTGAAAAACCCCGAAGATAGATAGATTATTATTATTGTTATTGTTATTATTATTATTATTATTGGTGTTATTATTGTTATTACTATTGTTATTACTATTGCTATTATCATTATCATTATTATTATTTATTTATTTATTTTAAACTCCGATTTATAAAGTCCCAGTGTGTTGACTAAAAGAAGACATGTTTGAGAGCCGCTGCTCAATAAAGTTCGTTTACAAATTTGAATTCCACTAAAAAAATATTTAGAAGAGGAAGTAATGAACATGAATTAGATTAAAATTGTATAGATGATCTTAACCACATTGATTAAGATGAGGTTTTGTTGCTTGTTTTGTATTTATTCACCAGTATTTATTTAAATGGGGGCGTGTTTTTTTTTGCTGCCTCGAGACCACAGCGTACTCCGTGCCGGTGATTTGCCGGTCATGTGCGTGTGTCTCTGGCGGATGGCGCGCCGGTGCTCGCCCAGTACAGGGCCTTCGCGTAGCGGTACGATCGAGCTCCGAACGCACTGTACAATTGCTTAAATGGGGTTATGAGAAGACATTTTGGAAAATCAATACGAAAAGATATTCAACTCAGATTTCATAATATAATATCTGAACCATCTCTTTTATATGGTAATGAATGTTGGACATTACGACAAACTGATACAAGCAGAATCAACACATCACAAATCAGATTTCTACGGTTAATAACAGGTGTTGCCTTGATAGACCAAATAAGAAGTGGTGATATTAGAACTCAATGGGGTGTTGAAGAAATTATTGCGAAAGTCCAGCTTCATTAACATAAATGGAGACAGCAAGTTCAAAGTATGCCAACACCGTTTACCAAAAAAATAATAAAATTATAAACTGCAGGAAACAGAGACTTAGGTCGACCTCATCGCCGTTGGACAGATCAGTTTCAGTTGTAGTTCACAAACGGGATTAATACCCAAACCTGTGTTTTTCGGCGAAGAAGGAGGATTCCACCTTCCTAACTACGGGTTGGCACTCGATGTCCTGCTAATTAACCAGCTCAGTGATACTATTGAACCTGGAGGCTCATGTTCGCGCGAACAAACGTTATCCATTCATCCCGTCTACTTCTTCATCTAGTTCGTTAACCAGCAAAATTGGATCATTGGGAGTAGTAGTTCACCTGAATCGTAAATTTACACATCAATCTAGCGGTCGCAATTTTCGAATTTTTGCAACGAAACTTAATATATAACTAACTTACTGGCACTATCGAACCCTTAGGTTCATGGCCGCGCGGACATAAGCTCTCCATACATCCTTATCCTGAGCTAATGTTTTCCAATCATTCTCTGTATAATCTACTTCCCTCAAATCATAGTTAATGTTATTCTCCCACCTCATTCTTGGCCTACCAACTGGGCGCTTTCTCTCTTGTTTTCCTAAAAGAAGCTTCCATGCACCTCTTTCATTCCCCATTCGTGCCATATGTTTGCCCATCGCAGTCCACGAGACTTAACTGTTCTTATTATATCTGTCTTCTAATAAAGACCATGCAGTTTACTGTTATGTAGTCTTCCCCTTTCACTTGTCTGTTCATCTCTCTTTGGTCCAAAAATTTTCGCAAGACATTTATTCTCAAATTCTCGTAATCTCCTTTGCTCCCTTAAAGTAAGAGTCCAAGTTTCGGATCCATATAATATAACTGGTAGAATAATAGATTTATATATTTTCAGTTTACGTTTTTTGAAAGGAGTTGGGAAGTCAAGAGTCTCTGTAATGCATAATAAGTCTCATTTTCAGAATTGAGCCTATGTCTAATTTCTATGTGCATCTCATTCCTATTTGTGATTATTGTTCCTAGGTATCTGAATTCAGCCACTTCTTCAAAATTTCCCTCATTAGTCATTAGCTGTCCATTTCCATTATATAATGTGTTTCTATGTGTGACCATATATTTAATTTTATTGATTTTACTTCCAGTCCCAATTTCTTAGTGTTACTCAATAGTGTGTGCTTGTTGGCCTTTAGTATCTCCTCGCTATCGCCCAATAGTACTGCATCATCAGCATAAACTAACAGTTTATTAATACCATTGAGTTGTAGACCTTCTTCTTCCTCTAAACATTTGATGGAATGCTCTAGAATTAAATTAAATAGCAGAGGAGATAGTGCACCTCCTTGTTTCAACCCTTTCTGGATTTCAAAGTATCACTATTAAAATAAAACGGGGAAAATCTTCTACAAAAAAGAAGCAAAATTCGGCTATTAGGAGTGGCAGTTCACCTGAAATCCGAAATTAAAAATTTGCTGTAGCAGCCGCCATGTTTTCATTGTCGCAACGTATATGTTTATCATTTAATTTAATTAACCCTTAAATATTGGCAATGTATCCTGTGAGGTAGCACCATTGATTTCATTTATTTAATACTTTTAATAATGGATAAATGAATTAGTAGAAATCAAAATTGTACAAAATAGATAATATGTAATAACTTACAGTTAATGCATTTTTTCACAACAGCCCTACACATTTAAATGAGCTGGGATAAGAAATGGAGTTAACAAATGAAATATATATTCTGAAATTAGCAAAATCTTTCAATAAATTAGACATAAGCATACAAAGGAATTCGCTTAGATAATGCACTTTCTGCGTGACGGACTTTAAATAAGTCAACAATAATAATTTTATAGTAATAATTTTGCTCGTAATTGTGTCCGAAAACGTTCCAAATTCTTTGAATGTAGAATAATTTGAACTCTTCATAAAATGTGGTATATATTGATGTTTCAGGTCGGGAGAAACTTAGTGACAAATACAAAGCAGATCCTAAACTGTCTTTCATAATAAAAGCTATTTACAGCATGGCTTACGGACTACACAATATGCAGCAGGAAGTATGTGGCAGCAATTCTGTGGGTTTGTGCCCTGATCTTTTCCCATTCAACGGTTCGCTTTTCAAGGTAAGACATATATTTTCTAGAAACATTTTAAAATAATTTAACATTTTATTATATAACACAGCTGAATGCTTACCTTCAGTCGTAGCAGCACTGTTGCTGCCTCGCACGGATGTAGATACTAACAGTGTATAGTCTGGAACAAATAGCATTTGAACTTACCCAGCTTACTTAGGGTAAGCCACAGATTGATGTGAAACAAGTGTACGACATTAGTTCGCAAATCATCCACAAACAAAGCAGGCCAATGTTCCGCTTTTTCGGATAGTACTCATTTTTAAAAAAAATGGTTAGTTTAATATATTATTTCGTTTATCATTTCTCCACTCCATCAATTCTTTGTGTGTGATAGGGTAAGTTTTATATATATTGAAAATGTCTCCTATATTTATTTTTTCTTTATATTATTACCTAATGTATTTAATTACTTTCTTCAGTTAGGTATTAATCTAATATATAATGTTTTGTTTGTATTATTCTCCTTTTCATTAATTATTTTTGTGTCAGAATGAGTTTCATATTTTGAAATTTTCTCCTAAATTTATGTTGTCTTATATTATTTTCTAATGTATTTAATTACGCTTTTCAGTCTGGTGTTAATCTATTCTACATTCTTTGTTTAGTTTATTTCCCCTTGATTTATTTTTAATTTTTTTATGTGCCAGAATTTATTTTATGTCTTGAAACTTGCTGCTAAATTTATATATTCTGTTTTCCCTCTCCCTTTAAATAAAACTCTGTAATGTATATATTGTATATGTATTTAATTGACTATTACAAAGATAAATACCAACTAGATAGTATAACTGTCACAGGATTGATGATCGGGGCAAGAGGTACTATACCAGGGTTCTTAGCCAAATTTTGGAATTCCTTAGATTTGGACAGGGTGTATCTTTCTAAAATTGCCATCGCTGCCATTAGAGGATCAATTTCAAATTTAAGAAACCATATTTACAAAATTTCTACTTTATAGTATGTATACTTCAATCAGGCCTACGATTTGAATTTTTTTAATGTATTTACAAAATGTATTTTATCAATCCCAAAAATTAATTGTCTGTATCACTTTGTCCTTGAGGCAATCCTCTAATAAGGAAAGTTGTATATAATAAGAAATAGGGCTTCTGTAACTGAACAGCATCCGAGCACGAGCACTTGCTCATTCGGGTGTCTATACTGAATACAACATTTGCGAATAGAATGTGTTCTTATCCTTATTATGGGAAGACTGAAAATAATCATACAATCATTTCCTATGTATATTAAAGTTTCGGGATTGTTTGTTTTGCGTGAAAATTACATGTGAAATAGCAGTTTGTACTTGTGTTAACATTTTATCTTAATGTAATTTTGTTAATGATCTTCTTGAATGTTAGCGTTATGTATAATATATATAAGGTGTTCATGTGATAGCGAGAAGGGAGCAATGAAAATGAGATCTCCATTTAGAAGCTCCATATTCAAAATGAGTTGATAGAAGACGAAGGGTTTTCTTTCCCCCTCTACCAACTGTAAGTAGGCTATATGCGAGGCGGAAGGACGGTAGTAAGTCATCTGTTATCTGTTGTTCAGTACTGACAGTAAAGAAAACGTATATTTTTCCTCGGTACACTGGTGCCTTGTTCAGCAGCGTGGTTACTTTTTATATTTTTTACTTTCGGAATATTCAGTTAAAAGTACAATATTTATTTAGTGTTTAGTTATTGTTTGATTGTTACAAGGAACAAAATATTTAAACTTTAGTTTATTATAGTGTATATATGAAAATATGTAAAATTGTCATTCTTCCAGTTATATGGATCCGAAACATGGATTGTTATTTTCAGGGAAGAGAAAATATTACGAGTTTGAGAATAAAGTTCTCAGGAAAATGTTTGGAGCAAAGAGAGACGAACAGACAGACTAACGCGGAAGATTATATAATAATGAGCTACACCATCTTTATATAAAAGCAGATATAATAAGAACAGTTAAGTCTCGTAGACTGCAATGGGCAGGACATGTGACACGAATGGGGGATGAAGGAGGGGCACGGAAACTCCTTGTAGGAAAACCAGAGGAATGGAGTCCAGTAGGCAGGCCAATAATAGATAGGAGGATTTAAAGGAAATAGATTACACAGGGATGATTGTAAAACATTAGCTCAGGATAGGGTGTATGGAGAGCTTATATCCGCGCGGCGTTGAGCCTATGGGTTCGATAGTGCCATTGAGTTAGTTACACATACACACGCACACACACACACACATATATATATATATATATATATATATATGTTATAACTATATTTTTGACATTTGGCAATGAAGGCAAATATGATATGGAAAGAAAAATGAATGCTTGAGTCGGGATTTGAACCCGAGTCTCTAAACTATGTACATTTAGCGCTCTAACGACCTGAGCTACCCAAGTATTCCAACACAGACATGCATTTTTCTTATATATGTAGTATTCTCAATTCACACAAGAGGTAGCGGAAATTCGTTCCGACTGTCATCTAGTGGCTATCATAAGAGTTAAGCAAATTTTTAAAGAGAATATTTACTTTATAGCAGTACCGCTTGTATATTTAGATGTTATAACTACGTTTTTGACATTTGACAATGAAGGCAAATATGATATGAAAAAAAATGAATGCTTGAGTCGGGATTTGAACCCGAGACTCTAAATTCTGTACGTTTAGCGCTCTAACGACCTGAGCTACCCAAGTATACCAACACAAACATGCATTTTTCTTGCATATATATAGTATTATCAATTCACGTAAAAGAACCTCAAACCTTAATTAGAGTCTCAGAGCAAAATTTAGTTCATCTTTCTCATCCAAGTTCTATCTTAATTGCCTATTAGGCACTTCTTTGAGGTATGCGTATAGACACACACACACACAAAGTCCCGCTCTGTACAGCCATGTGGTCTAAGACATCATGCATTAGCGCGGAGCGAGTACCCGTAGCGGAATAAGTTTTCTTACTGAATTTCGGTCAGTACGTATAGGTGTCGAGTCCACCTAGCGTCGTGAGCAATTTAGTAGCTACAATAAGTAACTGGGGGATTGGAAATGCTAAAAAGTCACTCTATGCTGGCTGTAGGAGCATCCACCTTTATAAATGTCGAATGTGGAAGTGAGGTCAGCAGCTGGCAAGTAGACCAAGACTATTCTAGGCCTGTCATGTCATGGAATTTTATGTAATATACGGGCCCACATTTTAATTTTAGTAGTCTGTATTTACAAATAATATCATGGCTGATAACAGTATCATAAAACATAAAAAGGAAAACTGTTAAGCAGGAGATGAATACTTAACTGTTCAGTAGGCCTATATCTGACAATATTGCTGACAATCTGACTTCGAGTTTGTATGCGGTAGCTGAAACAGCAGTAAAGATGGCGGGAGCGGGAAAAGCTAGTTTTTTACAGAATCTGAAGGGAGACGAAACTGAATCAACAATAAATTAAATAGTCCTGGGGAAATTGCACAATTCAATCATTAAACGATTATGACTATTTTACAAAATCAGGTATAAGATTTAAAGCGCATCAATTATTTTTTTGGGTAATAATTGGCAATCTTAGACAGGACACTAACTACACTGAAAAGTAATGATGATGATGATAGTAATATACTGATTCTTAAATTCTCGAGCCCGGCACTGTACAAATTATTGAATAAAATGAAAAATAAATAAATTTGCAGGTATAAGCCATAAAAATAATTATAAACATACCTCCTTCAGTTGTCTTCAGTAGACCAGGTGACGCGTGAGGGATATAAAATTACCTGCAGCGAGAGAGAGAGAGAGAGAGAGAGAGAGAGAGAGAGAGAGAGAGAGAAAGAGAGAGAGAGAGTTTATTAAATAAATATAATAAAGTAGTTCTATATTTTCATAACTTGTGAAAACTGATTTTTTTTAACAGAGAGTAGTACTTTCCTCTTCGTGTCTGCTTGTTCCTGCTAGTGGAGTGAGTTAAGAGGCGATCTCTATCAACTCGTTTGAAATACAGTATATTTGCGTTTATTTATTTATTTATTTATTCTACATATTTTAGTTTTCTTTAGTTGTTTTACATCAAAGTGTGATATGCGATATATGCAGTTTAATGAGAAATTAGATAGATTTTCCTATTTTTAAATTTTGAATGAGAAGGGAAGTAAGGAAATAGTTTTGTTAATATGTTGTGTTTGTTGTGAATTTTTCCTATATACGCGAGGGTAGCAATAATCTGAAATCTCAGTCGAAACACTTTATGGGTCGAATACTCGAGAAACGACTTTTCCAGAATGGAGGTATAGACTCGTGTAGAAATCTCTCTGCGAGCCACCGATTCGCGAGTCGACAGATCACGAATCCCCCCTATCATACAGGGGGGACCCAAATTTCACCACCGTCTGCGAAATTAAAAATCCAGCCTAACAATGTGTCACACTATACTTTGCCTGTTAGTTGCCGGTTTAAATGATCTGCCCTTTTCCAACCAATTTTTCCTTTAATTTAAATACATTTAACTATTTTCTTATTTTTGTAATTAATTTCTACTTATTAATTTATAACTATCACTGCTCTTAAAAATTTTATTTCAGCAACTTTTATTTGTAGGTGGTCATTTTTAGTTTACGTTCAAGTTTAATTTACGTACGACATTGCAGGCTGCTTTACTCTGAAAAAAAATTTAGCAGAGTGTCTTGTCGAAATTTTTAAACTTGTATAACACCTATTTTGGAATATAGCAATTTACTAACTCACTGGAACTATCGATCCCGTAGGTCCATATCCGTGCGGACATAAGCTATCCATACATCCTTATCCTGAGCTAATGTTTGACAAATGTCCCTGTACAATCTAGTTCCCTCAAATCATGATTAATATTATTTTCCGTCTCATTCTTGGTCTATCACCTGGGCGTTTTCCCTTCGGTTATCCTACAGAAGTTTCCATGTCCCTCTTTAATTTCCCATTCGTGCTACATGTCCTGCCCATCGCAGGTTACGCGAATTTATTCTTCTTATTATATCTGGTCTCCTATAAAGATCACGTAAGTCACTGGTATGTAGTCTTCTCCATTCACCTGACTGTTCATCACTCTTTGATCCAAAAATGTTCCTAAAACCTTATTATCGAATAATCCTATTTTTTTCCTCCTTAAAGTAACAGTCCATGTTTATAATAATAATAATAATAATAATAATAATAACAACAATAGCTCTATTTTACCTGGCAGAGTTAAGGCCTTGTCTACTACTCAACCAGGTTAAAAAATACAAAAAATTATTATTACATTTAAATTACAATAAACAACATTTTTACATGCTACATATGCAATACAATTCTTATTTTTAGAATCCACTTGAAAAATAACAGTTTTATATATGTCCAGTTTAACGATTTTTGAGAGAAGTTGGGAAGACAATACTTCCTGTAATGCATAATAGCAAGGATTTCCAGAATTGAGCTTATATTTAATTTATTTAAATTATTACTAATGAACGTAAATTTAATTTCTCTCTAGAAGAAAAATGTACTGAGTTACATAAAATGAGGTCGTTGAACCATATATCCAATATCCAGTCAAAACTGTAGACCACAGGGTTTTATACTAGTATTTTATTAACATTCCTCTGTTAACTACAAAGTTAGGGATTAAATTCTAGGCAGCTGATTAAAGAGAAAATCGATGTTCCGATTCAGCAATTAATCGCAGTCAAAGCTCTCAGATTGTAACTTTTAAATAGTTGTGGAATGATTCATGGAATTAAGCTCTTTGTGGAATTGAAATTTAGTGTCAATGAAACTACACTGTTCGGATTTCATAGCTACACGGTATTTAAACCAGTTTTAAATCCTTGAAAAAAGAATGCTCTTGTAACTGGAAACTTTTCATTCATGACCTACAATGTATGATTAAAAGTACAGGAACACCCATTAATAATTATGATTATTATTATTATTATTATTATTATTATGTCCACCGCTTGGTCTCCAGGTAGCGTGCTGCCTTGTCTTGCAGCGGGCCCGGGTTCGATCCCCGGTCGGGACAGTTTTTCTGGGTGAGATTTTTATCGGGGTTTTTCCTCACCTGTAAGACAAATGTCAGGAAAACATTAAGGCCCAAACGGTCCCCGAAATCATATGGTCATCATCCTTATCATTATCATCCTTACCATTATCATTATCATCATCATCCTTCACCGGTGTGGAAAGCAACGGGAAGCTACTACACCTACACAATTCCCTAGTAAAGCTGCAAGCATAGCATGAAAATGCTATGATTGCAGTGAAGGACCTGCCTTCGGGCAGAATTACTATGGATGGATTATGATTATTATTATTATTATTATTATTATTATTATTATTATTATTATTATTATTATTATTATTTATATAAGTTCACATCTAGAAATACATTATATAATGAAAATGGACAGCTAATGACAGAAGAGGGAAATTTTGAGGAAGTGGCTGTATTCAAATATCTAGGAACAATAATCACAAATAGGAATGAGATGCACAAAGAAATTAAACATAGGCTCAATTCTGGGAATGCATGCTATTATGCATTACAGAGACTCCTTTCAAAAAACGTTAAACTGAAAATATATGAAAGTATTATTCTACCAGTTATATTATATGAATGCGAAACATGGACTCTTACTTTAAGGGAGGAAAGGAAATTATGAGTATTTGAGAATAAAGTTCTTAGAAAAAAAAATTATGTAGAAAGAATGGAAGAAAGTAGATTACCAAATAAAATCTTCCATTATTTTCCAAGAGGTAGAAGGGATGTCGGACGTCCTCGGAAGAGATGGTCTTACATCTATTAGTGAAGACGGAACAGGCAGCTCTTGCCTAAACCAGGAAGTGAAGAAGAATAAGAAGAAGAAGAAGAAAAATTGGACCAAAGAGAGATGAACAGAAAGATAATTGGAGAAGACTACTTAACAGTGAACTACATGGCATTCATAGAAAGCCAGATATAATAGGAACAGTTAGGTCTGGTAGACTGCGATGGCAGGACAAGTGGCCGAATGGGGAATGAAAGACATACGTGGAAGCTTCTTGTGAGAAAACGAGAGGGAAAACGCCCAGTTGGTAGACCAAGAATGAGGTGGGAGAATAACATTAATATTATGATTTGAGGGAAGTAGATTATCAGGTAATGATGGGAAAACATTAGCACAGGATAGGGATGTATGGAGAGCTTATCTTCGCGCGGCCTTGAACCTACGGGTTCGATAGTGCCAGTGAGTTAGTTAGTTATTATTTATTTAATTATATACAGATTTTCAATGTATATACATCTTTCTGTGCCCAATTTTTTTTTTCTTTCTCTACTCATCCCTATCCAACCACTCTATATCCTCCAGTCTTCTTGTACTCATTCTAGTTCTTAGTTCTTGCATCGACGAGTTTCGAGGTCCTTTCTTTCTTCTTTCAGGTGGACACCATTCCAATTTTTTTTTTTGGTATAATTTCTTGCATTCGCTATACATGCCCATACCAACAACAACAACAATAATAATAATAATAATAATAATAATATAATAATAATAATAATAATAATAATAATAATAATAATAATAAAATTGGCAGAAATTACTCCAGAAGATATTATTATTATTATTATTATTATTATTATTATTATTATTATTATTACTATTATTATTAAAGGGAGAATGAAGTTCTTATAAGGGAACTGTTAACCATTGCATACCGTAACCTACCTTGAAATTTCTCGCAGAGAAACGTTGTGTTATACCAAGGGAATGTTCAAAAAATTAATTGTCGTTTTCAACTGCAAGGCATTAAAATCCAGCGTCAAATCTGTCATTTAAACTAGGGAATGTAATACAATTCATGAATTGGCGGATTGGATATCCTTCACAACCTGCCGTCCACGCCGCATCCCACTTCACTTCACTCCGTTTGCTCGTGCAGAGAGTCCATAAGCTTCACAAAGTGAATTGCCATATCTGGATTTTGTCTTCAATTTCTGCGGCTTGCAGTTAAAAAAAGGCAGATAATTTTTTGGACACATTCTTGATACATCACAATGCTTACCTAAGAGAAATTTCAAGGTAGATTTCGGAATGCAGTGATTGATGGGAAATATTTTGGACCATGGAGAGATGAACAGACAAATTAATGAAGAAGACTACATAACAGTTATCTATGTGGTATTTATAGGAAACCAGATGTAATAAGAAGAGTTAAGTCTCGTAGACTACGACGAGTGGGACATGGATCCTCGGAGCTGTAGTGCCACAGATGTATTTATCATCAACATCAAGGATTAGACCTACTGGTCTATTCCGATATCATATAAGAATTGGTCTATCCAACTTTTCTTCGTCCTACTGGTTTGTAATGAAGAATCTGTTTCGGAATTCTATTGTTATTCATTCTATTGATGTGGTCCATCCATTCATCTCTGTATTTTGTAATTCTATCTAATAGTTTGAATATATTCAATTCTCTTCGTATATCCTCACTTCGCCTTTGATCCATTATTGTATAGCCAGCTACACTCCTCAGAAACCTCATTTCTGACAATTCTATTCTTCGTTCCTGGTTTTTTTTTTTTTGTTAAGACCCAATGTACTGATCCATATACGAGTAGTAGTATTGAAACCGCCATTAGTTTATAAAATGTTTGAAGTGTCTCCTTTCTAATGTATTTATCTTTTTATTATTTAATTTATGACGTATTTGAATGCATGCAGTATTTTAAATAACTTACTTCCACTATTGAAGTCGGAGATTCATGGCGGATATAAGCTATCCATACATCCCTATCCGAGCTAATGTTTTCAAATCATCCACTGTATAATTTACTTCCTTCAAATGATGGTTAATATTATATTTCCACCTCATTCTTAACCTATCTATTGGGCGCTTTCCCTCTGGTTTTCTTACAGTGAGTTTCCAGATCCTTCTTACATTCCTCATTCGTGTCGCATGTCCTCCCCATTGCGGTCATCGAGACTTAATTGAAGATTTCCTTAAGAGAAGAACGAACCCACCACATGTACCTGTAAAGATAATCGATGATTAAAGTGTATTACATGTAAACGAGGGCAAATTGGCGGGCTCGCCCTTCTCTTACGAAACCCTCAATTATTCTTATTATATCTGGTTTCCCATAAAGATAATGTATATCACTGTTATCTCCAATCACCTGTCTGTTCTTCTATATTTTTATGCAATACACTAAAACAAGAAAGGATACAAGATTGAAGTTCTACAGAACAATGGCGGTGCCGGTACTTTTATACGGTAGTGAGTCCTGGGTAACAAATAAGAGGAGTTCGAGTAGAACACAAAGTGCAGAAATTACCTTTCTAAGAAGGACCTAAGGATGCACAAAATTGGACCACATAAGAAATGAAGAGATAAGAGGTGAATTAAAAATATAGTTAATAAATGAAAGAATTCAACAACACCGCGTCGGCTGGGAAGAGCATGTTCAGAGAAGGGAAGAAACAAGATTGCCCAAGATAGCATATCATTATATACCATGTACCGGAGCTCGGTGGTAGGCAAGAGATCTCAGGGTTATGAACTCTTTATAAGCAAAAGAACAACGTATAAATGTACACTCAATTTTAACGAATCCAAGAAACTGTTTATTTACGGAGAAATACACTTTTGTTAATACAGTTACAAAGTTTTATCTAAGAGTGGAGTCGATGAAATACTTAGAGGTCCACCTGCTCTAATCAATATTTTCTAAGTCCAAATGCTTAACGGACTATAACTTTAAATTTAACTATTTCTCGGACGAATCTAATATTTAAACTGAATCGGAGATCGCAGTCTGCAGGTCTACGATGTTCCAACACTGAACACAGAGTCACTGATAGTGATAGTGAGTTTTAACTGAATCGGAGATCGCGGTCTGCAGATCTACTATGTTTCCACACTGATCACAGAGTCACTGAGAGTAGTAGTGAGTGTATTTCGATATAAGTTCTCGCTTATAAAGGCGGTGGCTCCTCCCACTTTCTCGAATCCACTCCTTACAATTGAATATATATTTATGTCACAATAATATTATTTACTAGTATGTATAACATTTCTAAGAACTGGGTAAATTGGTTCTTTGATATTTAATAGATAAATGTTTATCAGTTTCTTTGTAAACTGTCAATGTTAAGAGATTATCTTTTCTAGAGGTGAATGAATGTCTTTTGTTGTCTGTATTTGCCAGGTAGTTTTTCTTTATCATTATTTCTTGGAATTTCTTAGTAGCGTTAATTGGTTTCTAAGAATTGGTCAATAGATCTTTAATATTTTTAATAGCTAACTAATGTTATCTTTTCTTATTAGTTGTATAGACTGCTAATTGGAATTAGTTATATTCTTTTGACAATACCCTTTTTGTGTTCCTATATTATTTGTCATTTGTATAGCAGGTAGCGTTTTACAGTATTTTATTCTAGACAAATGTACGTGGAATTTTTACCTGGATATATTTATACTTTTCCACATACATATTTTATAGCGATATTAGTAATATATTCTATTTTCATTATTTATAGATTTATTTAATTTTAATAACAATTTAATATATTTTGGAACATTTTAGTTTCAGATCCATGCATATTGGAGTTGTATCTTAGTTTATATGTCTCCTATCATATTAATCGCTACAACCAAAAGGATTAAGGGATGTAGGAAGAGATGGAAGGAATCATTCTGAATTTGGAACAGGCGAAGTGATGACTAGCGAGTATCCGGCGTGCGCTGCTATGCCTAAATAAATATATTTGTTTTATCTTCTGTTGAATAAATTAAAAAAATACGGGTTAGTTAAACTGTAAAGTATACATTGCGTGGAACCAAACGTGGCGGTTGCTAGTCAATTTTTAATTTCAGATTTCAGGTAAACCTCCAATTCTAATGATCGGATTTAGTTGATTTTTTGACAATATCTACCTCTGTTTATTTTAACAACATATACTGAGTTTAGTTGTGAAACATTAAAAAATTGCAACCACTACAGGAATTTTTAAATTTTAGTTTCAGATGAACTCCTACGCCTAATGGTTTTAGAGCATAATTCGTAGCGGCTAAGCATTCGCTATACCTGAAGACCTGTATGTACAAATTTTCAAGTGAATCGACCGACTACTTTTCTAGTTTTGCGAGCACAAACATAAGCAGGCTCAGTTTTTATATACATACATACATACATAATGTTCTGCCCAAGAGCAGGTCTTTCACTGCAAACTCAGCATTCCACTCTTTCCTTAACTTTCCTTTTTGTATCTCCATACATCATTTATTTTAATATTGTCTATCATCTGATGTCTTTTTTGTCTCTAACTTTATTTCTATTGACAATTCCTTCTAGGACAATCGTCAGCATGCATTTTCTTCTTAGCCAGTGGCCAATTCAATTTCTTTTCCTCTTCTTTATGACTTCCAGCATTGTTGTTCCTTCACCCACTCTGTCTAGCACATATTTATTTTTTATTTTGTATGTCCATTTTATACGTTCCATCCGTCTCCATATCCACATCTCAAAAACTCCCAGTCGCTTTTCCTCATTCCATCGTAATGTCCAAGTCTCTGCACCATACAATGCTACACTCCACAAAAGCACTTTACTAGCCTCTTCCGTAATTCTTTGCCAAAGGTTCGTAGAAAGTGCTTACCTTCTTGTTAAAACTTCTTTTGTAATTGCTATCCTCTGCTTTACTTCTTGACCGCAGTTCATGTTACTACTGATAGTACAACCCAGTATCTGCAGCTCTCCACTTGCTCAATGGCCTCATCTTTAATCCTCATGTTTATCTTACTTGGTTTCCTTATAAAGGTGTTATGTTTAAATGTTGTATACTAGCTGTTTGAGCGATGAATTGAAATTGAAAACAGATAAAACAAGTAGGACAACAATCCGTTCAAAAGAGATGTCATTCAACGTTAGATATGGCTTCTAACAAAGGCAGAATAATTTAATGAGATGAATCTATACTATAATGAAATTTAGTTTATTAAATGTCTTAACTGAAGAAAGGAAATCCATTTTCCTATAATGGAATGAGAATTAACCATGCTATTGTGTATGCGTACTGATTCTTCTCAGATACAGAGGGAATAGAAATACGTTCCTTAAAATATAAGATCAAATGAAAATGAGGTTGGAGAGTAACCAACCATAAATTGTATGAGGTAAATTATAATTGGAAAACATTAGCTCAGGTTGGGGATGTATGGAGAGCTTATGTCCGTGCTATCATGAACCTACTAGTTCGATAGCGCTAGTTAGTTAATTAGTTAATAATAATAATAATAATAATAATAATAATAATAATAATAATAATAATAATAATATTCTATACAAAAATATTTTTACAATACAGTAGATGAATTTATTTTTCTCCAACCTCCATTTTTTTTCAGAATCTTTCAATTTCATTGTTAAATATCTAGTTAACCCCATTTAATAATAATAATAATAATAATAATAATAATAATAATAATAATAATAATAATAATAATAATAATAATAATAATACGCATCATCGTCATAATAACATAATTTTACCTGGCAGATTTGAGAGACCTTGTCTACCACTCAATTAGATTAGATAAAGTGTAGTTTTAATGAAATGACAATGGTGATTGCGTCCCGCGCCGTAGCCGAGCGGTTAAGGTAGGAAGCCTTGGCGCAGAGCTACGGGACTTGCGCTGGTTCGAGGCTCCATGGGGGAAGAAATTTTCTCATGGTATTTCGGCCAGTATGGGACCGGTGCCCACCCAGCATCGTGAGGCAATTGGGTAGCTACAATAAGTAGCGGCTCCAGGTTGAGGAACCAGCCATAACGGCTGGGGGACTCGACATGCTAACCACATGTCACCTCTACACTGGTTGTTGATCATCTACCTCTGTGATTGACACATGTGGATGTGAAGGGCCAGCAGCCGGCTGGTAAAAGGGCAACCGCTGAAAAGTGGAAAGACCCTCAATCGGAATCAATCGGATTGGACAATGGTGATTGCAATGAAATGAAACCTGATAATGAATTTCCAACTTAGAATTTGCCTACTTTAGAACCAAAATATTCTGCCGCAGTAAGATCTTGGATGTTAAATCGTCTTTAAACAAGTATGAAAGAGTAGTAGTGACCAAATTAGCTCCTTAAATGTGTTTGGTTTTTATTTGCAGAACTACCTGTTTAATGTCACCTTTACGTATGGAGAAGACGATGAACTGGTGGAGTTTGACAAGTATGGGGATCCCCCTGGCAGGTAGGTACGTACGGACCCCTTTCCTAACACTCATTTCATTCTACAGTAGAGTCGCTCTTACATCCGGTAGCGAATCACACTACAGCTTTTGGTCAGCTGACTAGCTGCTTCACTAACAATGGTTGTCGTCAAGGTTATGCGTCACAGACACACGTCACACTAACAGAAGACATTACTCTATTGCCTAATCTAGCCTTGTACTCCGGATTCGTAAAAAGGTAATAAACTACCATTATTCTCACGCTCTTTTTCTAAATAATCTTTAACGTTAAGAAATGTTTATCTGGATTTCGAATTTATAGTTTCCCGACTCCTCCGTGACATTATACAGAGTGAGTCTAAATTCCCCTTACAGAGTTTGAGGACTTGTAGTAGGGACCAAGACAGCTACGTTTGGCATAGAAACTCGTGTCCGGAAACAAATGTACCGATTTTGCACTACACGCAAAATCACCTCACACGCTTTTTCTGCGCCACTCACTAGGATAGTCTTGACTAGCGTAGTCCATATGTCATTCCCCGCTCACCTGATGTTCCATGTCCGCTGCAAGTTTGTTTACGTGCTATTCAGTTGAGTTTGTGATCCGTCCAGAGACGTTTTCTTCTGTACAGTACAGTAATAATCCTTCACGACAGTACAGAATTCAAGGTGTACGTATTTCATTGGTACTGTGTTGCTGTAATCCATGGCATACATGTTTGCAGAATACGCAGTTATAATATTGTACGGGGAAGCTTGGTGCAATGGCCGGTCCGATTACTTCGCCTGCATGTTCTCCCGACTTGATCCCGCTAGACTACTACCTGTGAGGTCACAAGAAAACCTTAATTTACGATACCCCTGTAGAATCCAAGGAAGACCTACTAGCCCAACTTATGGCTGCAGAGGATGTTGGAGGACCATGGATTGATGATCGTGTGTTCGAGAATATGGTACGGAGGTACCGCATCTATATTGAAGTCGGTGGTCATCACATCGAGCCCTTCTTGTAAGTGATTCCAGACGACAGGCAGCAGGAGTCGGAGAGAGCAACATGTGTTGTAGTGGTATTTTGTGTGTAACTGAAAAACAGTACATTTTCGTAGATGGGTTCCTATGTTAAATTTAATTGTCTTTGTCTCCTCTATAAGTCTTCAAACTCTGTAAGGGGAATTTAGACTCACCCTGTGTACGCTTAAAATTCATAAATAACACCACACTGTGATGATGACTAACTAACTAACTCACCGGCACTGTCGAACCCGTAGGTTCATAGCCGCGTGGATATAAGCTCTCCATACATCCCTAACCTGAGCTAATGTATTCCAATCATTCTCTGTATAATCTACTTCCCTCAAATCATAGTTAATATTCTCCCATCTCATTCTTGGTCTACCAACTGGGCATTTTCTCTCTGGATAATCCAATTTAATTCATCCATCACACAAGTCCGTAACTACTGACATGACAACACTGCTTCGTTTGTGCAGCGATCGCGCCAAAAATCAGGAAGACGTGGCCATGTCGGAAATAAGAACGGCTCGACTGTAGTAGTAGTGATGCCGTCACTGTTGAAGTTAGGGATGAGTGTTTTTAAAAGTATGTGTACGCAAGATTTCTTTGACAGTGGAGGATCTTTAATTTTATTTATTTATTTGTTAGTATTTTACGAATGGCATAACTCTTTTATGTATGATAGTGATAAGGTTGGATCGCAGTGCTGTAGTATCTTGTGCGCAGTGATTCAAATTATTCAATATGGCATCATCTTGTTTTCTCAATATTGAAATACTTATTACATCGTAGACAACGATGGCTATTGACATAAATGTGTTCCCATTCTACGCCTCTATACTAATTCTGAGCTAAGTTCCAGTTGTACTGTAAACAAACTTGCATAAGGTATTTGTTTTATTCAAAGTCCCAGGTTATCATTTCGACATTTCTGGTGCCTAGAAGGCGGGGTTACGTTAGCGATGATACGATGGAAGATAAATTATAAGGAAGCGCCAGGAGAGTTCTTAAACCATTCCAGACCATGGGCAACCACTGGAATGATTCCCTTTAAGGAAAAATTCCTATGGTTTGACCGAGAATCGAACCCGGGACCTCTTGAACAGTAGTCAGGAACGCTGACCACTAGGCCATAAGGCTGATCTTACGTAAGATATTATTCCGCCGATTCCGTCTACTGGGGAAACCGTGGTGCTACTTTTACCTGCCATATGATTGATTTGATTACGTAACTGTCATCGAAGGAACATTGTTGTTTTTGGCAGTATCTTAATTTTACGAGATATAAGACTAAATACAAGGTAAGATAGTACCAATGATTAGGAACTTTCGTTTGTTAATTATTTATGACAAGGAATTATATTTGGGTCTATCTAACAGACGTTTACGCTTTTTTATATGATGTCAATAGATATCCTTTATTTACAATTTCATTACGAGCAGAATTTATGCTCCATGCATGATACATCTGTAAATTCTGCTGTTATTTTCACCACATCCTGAATGGCAATGTAATAAAAAGGTAAAATGATCCCACTACAGGCCTCAGGAGGCCCTTAGGGTAGTAGGAGGTTAAGGCTCCCACTTTTTGTGAATAATCGACACTTGATGTGAGCCGGGTTGTCAGCCCTGCGTGACGGCCGTCTTTACCCCCAGAACAAAAGTCTGGTACTCATTTCCGTTAGAAGCTGAGTCTACCCCAGGACCATAGTGCCGCCAGAAGGTTTGGGTCAGTTTAAAAATCCTGACCGCACCAGGACTCGAACCCTCGACCTTCTGGCTTGTAGCGCAGTGCCTTATCCACTACGCTACGGCATTCCCCGGATAATGTAGTATGTTTTTTCATTAAAGTGTTTGAAAACATCCAAAATAATTTGCTTATCTCCGTTTTGCAAAGTTTTAAGAAATTGTATAGTAATCGGCCATTTTGAAATAATAGAAATTCCAACGTATTATGCATTGCACGTGCGTAAGAATGCATCAATTCTTATTTAACCTATTAAAATTGTATTTATACATTTTAAGATGTTCCTATATAATTTATGTAGGCATATGAGAGATGATATATAGCCTATTTTTATTTTATTTGTTTCGAGTGTTAGAAAACGATCTATACTTTCTTACAAGCTGAAAGGTATAACCATTATTCAACAAACGAAAATGCAGTCATACGTATGGTTTGTTTACATTACGACTGGAACTTAGTTCTGAAGTTGTATAGAGCGCAATATAGGCAACAATTGCAACAGCATGTTAAAGACCAGAACATAGTATTTAACCAACAATAATGTTTCCTTCCCTCATGCGGAACTGTCTTTTAGTGGAGCACTACGATCACTGCGCCGAGCGGCGTGGCTAATTCAATGTCCCAGATTGGAGCCAAGCTCAACAGAGGCACAATCTAATTGCAATAACGGTATTGGCGGTAGAGGAGCAAAAACTGATCGAAAATCGGTACACTGGACAGCGCACTCTTGCTGTCAACTAGACAATGCCTATTCGTCTTTATTCTTCAGATAATTACTAAATCACTGGATAGCGAACTAGGCTAATTTCGAAATACTAAGGTTTTAGACTATTATACCTTAATATTATGAAAATTTCTGGTTAGAGTCTCACAGAAATATTAGAGTTAAGGATAGATTAATGAAATATATATGATGAGTTGTTGAACATATAATTAATTTTATTACCAATATGATATAAATTATATATCTGTTTTTTCTAGAAGTTTGAAGAACTCGGGTAATTTCGTGATATTATTAGCTTAAATTAATGACAAACGTTTTAATCACTCTCTATGTTACATCCAATGCATTTGAAATCCCATTTATAAACAGTCAACCCTTAACACTTTTCACGGAACCACAGATCACATTTTCGACATTGTATCCGTTCACCTTTAGTGTCGAGAATATCTACTAAAAATGTTCTTCCAACACAAAGTATTAAATCTAACAACTGCTAACATGAATGAAAACACTTCCTCTACAAGTTAACATAAAATACACCCAAGGATCGCTGCTATCACAAATATGAAAACACAACAAGAAAGTAGACTTTCTGCCTTCTACAAGACAGAAAAAGAATTTGTTTTTCTTGCCAGTAGAACTTCGTTTACAAACAAAAGAAAAAATATTACGAAATTATCCGTGTCACGAAATTAGCTGAGTTTACCCTTTATATGTTGATTGCACAAAGTATTGAATATGCTGTTTAAAAATGAAAAAGATAAAAATATTGTTATTCTCCTCCCATTAGCTTGAAAGAAGAAAATAAAACAATATAATCTCTAGCTAAGCATAAACAAGCGATCCTTTGCCAGGTACAACATAATGAACTTCCAGAAGCTGCCCAACGGGAGTTACGACTACGTGCGAGTCGGAGATTGGAACAACGGCACTCTCATTATGAGGGACGATGAATTGCAATGGCCTCGCAGCGGAGAAAGAGTGGAGTCTGTCTGTTCCCGGCCTTGTCAACCTGGATACTATAAGGTAAACATCCGCACTTGTTCTCATTGCTATCCTCTCAAACTCAATTCTTTTACAGTGAAAATCATAAAATTAGTTTTGAAAATACTTTATATCATGTGACGCAAAAAATGTATATAGGTTCCATTCATACAACATGCGCACGCGCCAACAAACGCGAAGCGGTTTACACTATGGAATCACGGGATGGAGCCAACACACCTACACGACATTTAACGAACCTGAAAGCTAATATAACGCAATTTAAGTACTCTAACTTGTGAAAGATCAATCTAAAAGCTAACCTAGCGCAATTTAAGCATTCTAACCTGTGAACACTAAAAAATAAACAGTCTGTTCTGAAATTCAGAAGTATATGTGTTGGCTGCACTGGAACACGTCTTAGAATATTCATTAAAATTAATATGGCTGACACATCATCATATGTAGTTAAATATCATAGAAAAAATATTGGATTAATGTTGGCAAAAATATAAAATCATTATAAATGGTGGGAAATAATTTGAAAAAATGAAACCCTAAGAATAAAATTTGACAGAAGTTTATTAAGGAATTAAAAAAGTCGTGTCACGGGTTGTAAAGTATAGCCTTAGTTTTATTTTTTAAATAAAATTACGGCTAATATGTTGGAGCTGTTGTGTTCGTATTTAGATATTCTATGGTTTAAAGTTTACAACTAAGCAATGACGGCTCTTGGCTTTGAAGTTAGGTGAAGAGCTAGTAAGAAAAAAATATTTGTACCATAATTTAGAATTAACCGCATGCGCCACGGAGCCGCCACTTGTGAAGAAATACTAGGGCCTATACTTAAATAGCCGGGCACCGCTTGCGGTTTAAAGACACTTGTATTCGCCCGGATTATGGCTGTTTTTAGCCTTCTCAGCGATCTGCTTCCGCGGATCGCGCGAGATATTGTCCGTCGCTGTGGTCTCGAGGTAGGCGTGCTGCCTTGTCATGCAGCGGACCCGGGTTCGATCCGCAGCCGGGACAAGTTTCCTGGGTGAGGTTTATTTCGGGGATTTTCCTCACCTGTAAGATAAATGTCAGGAAACTTAAAGGCCTAAACAGTCCCCGAATATTATCTGGCCATCATTACCATCAATAACATATTAAGTTTAATTTAAGGCCTCTCCTGGCGCATCATTACCACCATCATCAACTCACATGTCATCGGGGCAACGTAACCCCGCCTTCCAAGCGCACCATCCTCAGAAGTGGGTTACAAGTACGCCATGCCAGGAGATAACACCAGGAATGTCGAAATGACAATCTGGGGCATTTAAAAAAACTTAAATAGTTCTATTCCATTGACGTAGTTTTATATTTCGTTTAATAGGTACTTTTACGTGCCATACGCCAGCCGGGCCTTGCAGTGGCGCGACCTATCGGGAGTGATTTTAAGTATGGAACACACAGACACTTTTTTGACAAGAAGAAGACATGGAGAGCCTCCCCGAATGAGAGATCAGCTCAATGCTAGGACCTTTTCTAAGACAACACAACATTAAGACGAAACACACTATTCACACACACACGCACACACACATACACATAAACACATACACACATGCATAAAAAACATGGCGAATATGATAATGATGATGATTTATTTATTTATTTAGCCTGGTGGAGTTAAGGCCATGTGGCTTTCTCTTTCACTCACCAGGACAAACATATATTACATCAGAATATAACAATTACAATTAACTCTAATATTAAACACTAGTCCACCGCTGTGGTCTCGAGGTAGCGTGCTGCCTTGTCACGCAGCGGGCCCGGGTTCTATTCCCGGTCGGGACAGGCTCCTGGGTGAAGTTTTTTCCGGGGTTTTTCCTCACCTGTAAGACAAATGTCAGGACGCTTAGGGCCCAACGGTCACCGAAAATCATCCGACCATCATCATCATCCGTATCATTATCATCATCATCATCCTTCACCGGTATGGAAAGCAACGGGAAGCTACCACACCTATAATTCCCTAGTAAAGCTGCAAAGCATAGCATGGAAAGACCTGCTCTCGGGCAGAATTGCTATGGATGGATGGATTAAACACTAAATGAAGATTTTATCAATAAGATAATATATATTATATTACGATATATAATACAACCAGTTAATGATAGTTAAGATTAAGACTAAAACTAATAATAAAATGTATAAAAGCAAGATAAATTAAATTGTTGGTAGACCGTCCCCGTGTAATGTATATATAAAAAACAAAGAAAAATAATGAGATATAGAAAACTAATTTTACGGTTATACAATATTTAAACAAATGAAGATATTTGTTAATCTCAATATTATTTTCATAAATAATGTAATTTATCAATCGTTAAAATAATACTATCAGTGAGGTGTAGAAGTTAGTTATTAGTTATTAAATAATTCTGTAGTTTGTTTTTGAACGATTATAATAGCCAGTTGATTTTCGGGAACAATTAAAGTTTCCTGTACATTTGTAATTAGAGGTGAGGAAATTCCCGAAAAATAAACTAATATTATAAGTGTAGTATGATCGAGCGTCTCCGAATAATATTAGAACTAAATTCTACAGATGTATTCTGGTACATGAAAATTAAACATTTCTCTGATTTTTTGTAACACTGTAGATAAGTAGAATGCGGGTTGCGATGTTCATGTCCATGTCGAGATTGGTGTAAGCTTTTACCTGAAGACCGTTCCAACATTAAATTAGATTTTATCTCAATTCCCTCGTAAGAAATGTTGCAGAACAAGAAAGCTACAGAAAGCACAAATTTCCATCTGCAAGACAATTTCAAACACTCTTCATATTCCTGAAAGCTTTCAAAGCTTGTTCAACATAAACTTTCAAGTCATAGGCTCTTTGGTAACTTACAAAAAGATGAGATTTGTTTCTGGATGAATAATATGACGAGTAGATACTATTTTTTTCTCTTACCCACACACATATGTCAGCCAATTCTATAGTAGTTTTGTTATTATTTTACATATAATGTAATAATATCCTCAACTCGTATCCAACTCACGGTCAGGTCGAGGGATGAGATGAGATGAAGACCTTATATGTAGGTCCGTGAATGACAAGGGTGCCGGCCTACCACGCCTGACGCACCATCACAGAGGCAGATGAACGAATTAATAATTAAAATAAATTAAATAACTAATTAACTCACTGGCTCTATCCAAACCGTTGGCTCATGGTTGCGCCGACATAAGCTCTCCATAGATCCCTATCCCGATCTAGTGTTTTCCGATCATCCCTTGTATCATCTACTTTCCTCAAATTATGGATAATGCTATTCTCACACCTCATTCTTGGTCTACCAACTGGGCGTTTTTCCTCTGGTTTTCCTACTAGAAACTTCCATGCACCTCTTTCATCCCCCATACGTGCCACATATCCTGCCCATCGCAGCCTACGAGACTTACTGTTATCATATCTGACTTCCTATATATATATATATAATATATATATATATATGCAGGGTGTAAATGAATTATACCGCACAAATTTAACTACATATAGAGGGGTATTATATAAACAATTTGAGATAATGAACTAATGGTCTACGAATAAAAATGTCCAAGTTATGATTCAGTTTGTAAAATGGTTGGCACCCCACTGATTATTTCAAATTAAAATGGAAATAATATGATACGGAGACTGTAAGTGGCAACGTGTATACCCCTTTAGCTCAGTGGTTATAGCTTTTTACTACCAATGCAAATGTAAGTTTGATTCTTTACGTTCGAATCTCCATACAGTGTGTGTACACTTTTTTTTTTCGTTTTTCCTTTATTATGTATATTGTAAATCAGTTATGTACGTAGATTTACTTCCGGTTCAAATATTTTTTCATTATTTTACAGAATACGATACTGGAATGTCGGCGCAGTACTTGAGTTACAAAATTGTCTACTTATGTATTGCACAGATAATTGTTTCAAAGTTTTTAATAATAAGGTACATACTGTAGAAAACAATTGGTTTTGCAAATAAAATGTGCAATTTTACTGTACAGTACTTAGGTACTTAGATAAATGATAGTGCACTGATCACAAAAAAATAACATGAAGAGTACAGTGTATGTACACATGGCATACATAATGTTATTGGGAAATAAAATGCAGTACATTTGAGTAAACCAGGAAAAAAGTAAAGCACCTGCAGACTCATTAGATAAATTGTTCAAATTGGCCGCCTCCATTCTCACAACTCACACGACATCATCGGCGACTAATGGATTCTCGTACCCCGTTCAAGATACCAGGTGTCTCGCGGATCACATGACATGCTGTGATTATGCGTGTGACTAACAGTTTATCTGTATCAACAGGGGTCGCATACACCAGTGTTTTCAGATGTCCCCACAAAAATAATCAAGTGGACAGAGATCTGGAGAGCGAGGTGGCCACGCTACAATTAAAGTATACCTTCCTATTTCCAGTGGCCAAGATACGCTTCATCCAAATGATTTCGCACATTCCGGCAGAAATGGGGAGAAGCTCCATCGTGCTGAAAGCACATGTTAAGCCTGATGAGAACAGGAACTTATTCTAGCAATCTACGTAGGATGTACTCTAAAAAGTCTTATAAATGACACCATTTATTCTCTGGGCAAGAAGGTAAGGGCAAATGATGTGGTCAGAAATTATGCGCATCCATACGTTCATCGAAAATTTCTGTTGGTGACGCCTCTCAAATATGGCATGAGGAGTTTCATAATCCCACACATGACTGTTCTTTGAGTTCTGAACCAGCCCATCCCTAATAAATACTGCCTCATCGGTGAATAACATCGAGGCAAAGAACTGCGGTGGTTGCAGCAAAGCCCAATTACAAAATTGTACCCGTTGAGTGAAGTCCACTGGCTGTAAGGCTTGTACTTTTTTTTGTAGATATACGGGATAGAGCTGGTCTTCGTGCAGGACTTCCCATACACTTTGATTGTTCGTGCCCATTACACGTGCGATAGCACGAGTACTAGGAGAAGGATCCACTTTCAAACTATGAAGAACATTTTATTCGACGCCTTTCACCGGCGTCTACTCTGTTTACCTTCAATATCCCATGCTCCGGCAAACGCCTGTCACCAGACTCGAAGATTGTTCGGTGAGGATGGTTTCCATTCGGATCCCTTTCCGAATATATGGTCAGCAGCTCTTCCACCATTACCTTGTGCTGCACCATAAATCAGATGCACATCGGCAAGCTCAGCATAACTGTTCATGATACTTTCATGAAATGCGACTGATACTGAAGTAACTTCTAATCAGACGTTAACGTAATACTAATAACCAATATAGGAATAGGTATTTTGCGCATGCCCAGACTGAACAAATTTCATTGTAAACATATCAGAGTATATACGCAAGAAAATAAAAAAAAAGTAGTCTGCCGTGATTTGAACCATCAGTGTTCGAATTTAAAATCCATCACTTTAACAATTAAGCCACAGTTAACTACAAAGATTCTGCGTGTTTCACTCTAAGCTAAGGCCCTCATTGCACCGATTCTGCTCTAAAGCAGTGCAGATCATCTGTTAAGTTCAACATTTTAAGGAATTTGATAACCCAATATTTCATAAACGTTGATGATGAAGAATTAGCAATCAGGATCACGGAATTAATACTAATATCTGAAGTTATTCTAGTATAATTTTCTCTCCTACTTCGCTTTCCTGTATCAATTTTCGATTACTTTGATTCCCCATAACTTGCCCATTTTCCCTCGTAGACCATTGGTTCCCTATCTCACATTACTTGTATAATATCCATCTGTAAGCAGTTAAATTTGTGCGGTATAATTCATTTACACCCTGTATATATCATGTAGCTCACTATTGTGTCTTTTTTTCCATTCACCTGTCTGTTCATCTCATTTTGGCCCAAAATTTTTCCTAACAACTTTATTCCCAAATACTCATAATCTTATTTTCTCCCTTAAAGAAAGAGTTCGTGTTTCATTCACTAGAATAAATTTTTACAACTAAAGATAATGCAAAAGACAAAAGTTGAAACGCTGTTAAGATACAGTCTGACCAACGGATCTGTGCCCCCATAAGATATGCGAACTAAACACTAATTCCTTTTTGTGCCTCGGTAAATAATTTCCCTCTCTGGATTCCTATTTCTCTCTTTTCTTTCGCACCTCTCACTACTCAAAATTTTGAGCCTTCTTGGGGGACAGGTTATTTGCACTTGCAGTCCAGTGTTGTGAACTCAACATGAACACTGTAGCTCGGAGTGGTTAAATTAATATTACTAAGCAAATAATAAAAGTCTATCAGCGTCATTAGACCTACTTAAACATGAAGAAGTGATAATGACCTTACATTATTCAGTAATCAAGATCCACGACACTGTTTGAGGGAAGTTTGGCAACATCCCTACTCAGAAACTTATCTTAGCTGCTGTTTGACGCGGTGGGAGGGAAGCGCATGGAATGGAGTGAGTACAGGTGTTAACTTTTCTAAGAACGACTGCAGCGCCAAAGGGGCACAGATCCGTTGGTCCAATATTAAATATATCTACGTGGAGTAGAATGGAAACCACATTTAAAAATGAGAAGACATTATTGGAAAAGAACTATTTTAAGTTTTTGATGATTGGAGCGGCGTCTTAGAGCAACTCCTAGGCTCTACCTGGCAGTAACAATGTAGGCTATTTTTTAAACCAGAGGGAAACAGTTGCCTTTGATGCCGCCTGTAAACTAAATGACTGAGCCGACTATATAGTAGACTCAGTATTTTAGTTTCCAGGCGGCATCAAAGACAACAATAATTATTAATAAACAAATTATTTCCCTCTGGTTTAAAAAATACATTGTTACTCCCAGCCGAGCAGGGGAGTCGTTGTTAGAGGCTTCCAAGACGCCGCTCCAATTACCATAAACTGAAAACAGTTGTCTGCCAATAATATCTTCGCATTTAAATGACATTTCCATGTCAACTCCGCGTGTATATAATTATTTTTACAGCTTTTCAACTTTTGTCTTTCGCAGTATTATTATAATATAGCATGTTAGTGCCAGTGAATAAAACGTGACAACGCCGCTTGTTATGCTAAATACTTTTCCGTGCAAAATATACCTACCTAACCACAAAGCAAAGCGCCTTTAAACTAAAATACTGAGTCCACTATACCTAATAATAACATTAATAAAATTCATGATAAAGTTTCGTTGAGGTATTATTCAAAATTAAAATATAAAGTTATGAAATATTTACCTAAACGTCCGTCTCCTCAACTTAAAGTTTATTTATCTGTAGCGCTTTCGGGATTAGTCCCATCATCAGCAGGATTCAATACATTTATATATTGAATCCTGCTGATGATGGGACTAGTCCCGAAAGCGCTACAGATAAATAACTTTTAAGTTGAGGAGACGGATCTTTTAGGTAAATATTTCATAATTTTATATTCTCATTTTTAATAATAACAGTTAACCATAATTTCATTTTCACTGCGTTTCGCCACATTTAAATAACTGACGCGATAAATTAGAGTTTTGACAATTTAAGGGTTAAAAAATTAATTTCTGCGAAGTTTAATATACCTATTGTTCTTGATTTTAATTCACATTTTTCTGCATCACATGGCATTGTATTCCGTATTATTGCATTAAAATTGATATTCTGTTCTAATAAAATGTATATTAATTTTTAATTCCACAAAAATATGAGATACCACAGGTTTCTTACGTTAAATAATGCTGAACATACTCTGAAATTTTGTCCATTTCCTAATTATGTATATTTGAGGGTTTCTCTTACACTTCCTGTAACTGCTATGATGAAATGAATTTTGTTGACGGGAAAGCAGTTTTAAATTAGTTTGCAATTACTTCACTCTTTTCACAATCTTGTCCTTTAATTAGCTCAGTCTTTTTCATCTCTTGCATTCATTTCGCTCTGCTTCAAAGCATACTCTTTACGTCATAACGTTATATGGTCGTCATGTTTTTTTTTTTTTTTACTGACCATAATAATTATTAACGTCATTTGTTTTAAAGCGTGCAACCTGCCTTTGATTGCTGAATTCAGAGCAGCAAGACAGCCAAAAAAAATACCTTCTCAAAATTGTATTATTTTTTTTTAATGTTAAGTATTATACAGATGGTTAATTTGTTTCATATGAATTGATAATTTTATCTCAATAATATAATTTGGAAAAATAAACATTTAAAAATATCAATTAAGGCCAGAATTTATTAAACCCTAGTAAGACCTAGTATAATTCATCGGGCAGAAAAAAGACCAGATACCGTAAAAAAAAACCTCCGTGGCGCGACAGGCCTAGAAGGCCCTTGGCCTACCATTCGGCTGCTGGCTTCACATCCATATGTGTTAATCCCATAGGTAGACTATCATAGGACTAGTGTAGGGGTGATATGTGGTCAGCAATTTGGGTCCCCCAGCCTATATAGCCGGTCTTCTCAACGTGGAGTCGCTACTTATTGTAGCTACCCAAATGCCTCACGATGCTGGATCGGCACTGGTCCCATAATGGCCGAAATTCCATGAGAAGATTTCTCCAGCGCAAGTCCCGAAGCTCTGCGCCAAGCCTTCTTGGCTTAACCATTTCGACTACGGCGCGGGACAGATACCGTAAAAACAAAAAATATTAGGTCCATTGGAAACGACTAACTCACTGGCACTATCGAACCCGCAGGTTCATGGCCGCGCGGACATAACCTCTTCATACTTCCCTATCCTGAGCTAATGTTTTCCAATCATCCCCTGTATAATCTACTTCGCTCAGATCATAGTTAATGTTATTCTCCCACCTCATTCTTCGTCTACCAACTGGGCGTTTTCCCTCTGGTTTTCCTACAAGAAGCTTCCATGCACATCTTTCATTCACCACTCGTGCCACATGTCCTGCCCATCGCAGTCTACGAGACTTGACTGTTCTCATTATATCTGGTTTCCTATGAAGACCATGTAGTTCACTGTTATGTAGTCTTCTCCATTCACCTGTCTGTACATCTCTCTGTGGTCCAAAAACTTTTCCTAAGAACTTTATTCTCAAATACTCGTAATCTCCTTTCCTCCCTTAAAGTAAGAGTCCATGATTCGCATTCATATAATATAACTGGTAGAATAATAGTTTTATATATTTTCACTTTAACATTTTTTTAAATTAGTTGGGACATCAAGAGTCTCTGTAATGTATAATTGCACGCATTTCCAGAATTGAGCCTATGTTTAATTTCTTTGTACATTTCATTCCTATTTGTGATCATTGTTCCTAGGTATTTTAATTCAGCCACCTCCTCAAAATTTACCTCATTTGTCATTAGCTGTCCATTTCCATTATACTTACTTACTTACTTACTTACTCACTGGCACTATCGAACCCGTAGGTTCATGGCCGCACGGACATAAGCTCTCCATACATCCCTATCCTGAGCTAATGCTTTCCAATCATTCCCTGTATAATCTACTTCCCTCAAATCATAGTTAATGTTGTTCTCCCACCTCATTCTTGGTCTACCAACTGGGCGTTTTCCTTCTGGCTTTCCTACAAGAAGTTTCCATGCACGTCTTTCATTCCCCATACGCGCAACATGTCCTGCCCATCGCAGTCTACGAGACTTAACTGTTCTTATTATATCTGGCTTCCTATAAAGACCATGTAGTTCATTGTTATGTAGTCTTCTCCATTCACCTGTCTGTTCATCTCTCTTTGGTCCAAAAATTTTCCTAAGAACTTTATTCTCAAATACTCGTAATCTCCTTTCCTCCCTTAAAGTAAGAGTCCATGTTTCGCACCCATATAATATAACTGGTTAGAATAATAGTTTTATATATTTTCAACTTAACGTTTTTTTGAAAGGAGTTTGGGACATCAAAAGTCTCTGCATTGCATAATAGCATGCATTTCCAGAATTGAGCCTATATTTAATTTCTTTGTGCATCTCATTCCTATTTGTGATTATTGTTCCTAGGTATTTGAATTCAGCCACTTCCTCAAAATTTCCCTCATTTGTCATTAGCTGTCCATTTCCATTATATAATGTATTTCTACGTGTGACCATATATTTAGTTTTACTGATATTTACTTCCAGTCCTAATTTCTTAGTGTTACTCAATAGTGTGTGCGTGTTGGCCTTTAGTATCTCCTCGCTATCGGCCAGTAGTACTACATCATCAGCATAAACTAACAGCTTATTAATACCATTCAGTTGTAAGCCTTCCTCATTCTCTAAAGATTTAATGGCATGCTCTAGTACAAAATTAAATAGTAGTAGAAGAGATAGTGCATCTCCTTGCTTCAACCCATTCTGGATTTCAAAAGTGTCTGAAAACTGTTTGCCTACATGCACCCTACTCGTTGAGCCATTTAGACACATTCGCATAAGTCTAACTAACTTTTTAGGAATTCCAAACTCCAGCAGGATACTATATAACTTCTCCCTCTTAATTGAATCATATGCTTTTTTGAAGTCTACATATAGTTGATGTACAGTACCATTATATTCCCATTTCTTTTCTAAAATCTGTCTTATACTAAAAATCTGATCTGTTGTAGACCTGTTTCTTCTAAATGCACATGATGATCTCCTAGAATGTCATCAATATAGGGAGTAAGTCTGCTTACTAATATATTTGTTAGAATTTTGTACGAAGTTGAAAGTAATGAGATGCCCCTATAGTTGTTGCAATCAGTTTTATATCTCCTTTCTTATAAATTGGTACGATAATTGATTCCTTCCATTCATCTGGAACAGCTTCTTTTTCCCAAATCATACTAAGCAACCAGCGTATCTTGTCCATCAATTTTTCTCCCCCTGATTTTATCAGTTCTGCTGGGATCTCATCTGAACCTGATGCTTTATACATCTTCAATTTTTCAATCGCCATTTCAACCTCTAATGCACTTGGCTCTGCGACTAGCATTTCTGCTGTCTGTAACTTATCCTCCTCAATGTCCTGTTCTGTGTGTACATTTAATAGCTGATTAAAGTAACATTTCCATCTATTTAATATACTCCTAGAATCTGCAATCATATCCCCATTTTCATTCCGAATTATATTTGTTCTAGCCTGAAACCCTTTCTTCTCTATACTAATTCCCTGATATAATTCTCTAATGTTCCTATTTTTTGCATTCATTTCAAGATCATTAATCTTCTCTCTCAAATATTCCCTCTTTTTACTCTTTAGTAACTTGGTGGTTTCCCGTCTAACACTACCCAACTGCTCTAAATTTACCTCATTTGGCTCGTGTAACCATTTAATTTTTGCTAGCTTTCTTTTCTTTACAATGTCGGCACATTCCTCATCAAACCATTTCTTGTTTTGCCTCTTTTTTAAACAACCAATGCTTTCTAATGCTGACAATTTAATAGTATCTCTTATAGCCTCCCATTCTTTATTTATATCAGTTTCTTCTTCGTTTGCCACATTGTCATCTGAAGATTCCAGTACTTCAAATCTATTAGCAATTTTGATTTGGTATTCTTGCCGCATTTCATTTTTTTCAAGTTTTTTAATTCATATTTTACAGAATCATCTTTAGCGTTTGTTCCTCTCATAAGCGATAGCCGTTGTCTGATTTTCACCCTGACCAGATGATGATCTGAATTGCAGTCTGTCCCTCTAACTGATCTAACATCAATGATGCTACTGTGCCAGCGTTTATCCACTAATACATGATCTATCTGGTTCCGAGTTTCTCCATCTGGGGACGTCCAGGTGTATTTATGAATATCCTTATGCTGAAATGTTGTGCTCTTAACAACGAGATTCTTTGATGTGGCAAATGTGACTAATCTAACCCCGTTGTCGTTACTATCTTCATGAAGACTGAATTTGCCTATTGTTGGTTTGAATATATCTTCCCGCCCCACTTTTGCATTAAAATCTCCTAAGACAATTTTCATATGATATCGTGAAAGGCTATCAAATAAGCATTCTAATTCTTCATAGAATTCATCCTTGATCTTGTCATCTTTATCTTCTGTGGGGGCATGTACATTTACAATTATAAAATCATGTCGTTTACCCTTTAGAATTATGTATGATATCCTATCACTAACAAACTTATATAATGTATTTCTATGTGTGACCATAGTGTGAAAAAAAAGTGATCCCACAACAGGCCCGGAGGCCCTTGGGGTAGTAGGAGGTTAAGGCTCCCACTTTTTCTAGACAATCGGCACTTTATGTCAGCCGGGTTGTCAGCCCTGCGTGACGGCCGCTTTTACCCCAGAACAAGCGTCTGGTACTCATTTCCTTTGGAGGCTGAGTCGACCCCAGGGCCATAGTGCCGCCAGAGGGTTTGGGTCAGTTTAAAAATCCTGACCCCAACGGGACTTGAACCCTCGACCCTCCGGCTTGTAGCTCAGTGCCTATGTGTGAGCATATATTTAGTTTTATTGACATTTACCTCTAGTCCCAATTCCTTTGAGTTACTCAATGGTGTGCGTGTTGGCCTTTAGTATCTCCTCGCTATCGTCCAATAGTACTACATCATCAGCATAAACTAAGAGCTTATTAATACCATTGAGTTGTAAGCCTTCTTCAGCCTCTAAAAGATTTGACGGCATGCTTTAGTACAAAATTAAATGGTAGAGGAGATAGTGCATCTCCTTGCTTCAACCCATTGTGGATTTCAAAAGTATCCGAAAACTGTTTGCCTACATGCACTCTACTCTTTGTGCCATTTAGACATATTCGTATAAGTCAAATATTTTTTTTAGATATTCCTAACTCCAGCAGGATACTATATAACTTCTCCCTCGTAATTGAATCGTATACCTTTTTGAAGTCTACGTAGGCTATAGTTGATGTACAGTACCATTACATTCCTATTTATTTTCTAAAATCTGTCTTAAACTAAAAATCTGATCTGTTGTAGACCTGTTTCTTCTAAATCCACATTGATGATCTCCTAGAATGTCATCAATATAAGGAGTAAGTCTGTTACTAATATATTTGTTAGAATTTTGTATGAAGTTGAAAATAATGAGATACCCCTGTAGTCGTTGCAATCAGTTCTATCTCCCTTCTTATAAATTTGTACGATAATCGATTTTTTCCATTCATCTGGAAGAGCTTCTTTATCCCAAGTCATAGTAAGCAACTGGCGTATCTTGTCCAACATTTTTTCTCCCTCTGATTTTATCAGTTCTGCTGGGATCTCATCTGACCTGATGCTATTGGAAACGACAGAAATGAAAATAATTCTTAAAATTGGGGGAAACATTTATGGGACAGGGAAAGGAGTGAAAGTATCAGAGAAACATGTGCATTCGTAGATATTGTCGCTGATAGCACTGGGCTTACCGCTTAGTTATTTAGACTTAAATAAGTATACAGTTGTTATTTAAAATTTTCCTTTTCCCTTTATTTTCTTCTCCACAATTATCACTAATTCTTCAAATACAATTTTGTTTCACAACTGTTATTTGTACAACGTTAAAGAGATAATCACTTCTAACACAGTTGCAGACACAATACTTCCTCACAGTCTAGGTTCCAATTTAACTTCTTGACGTTCACTATTAGACAGGGGGTCGTTCCTCTCTCGCCACATATTTATAGGCAAGTAGACGGAAATTTCCAGGTCCATGAACGAGATATTTCTACATGGAGCCCTCTCGTCTTCGATGTTTCTCGAACGGGGGAATAGATGTTCGTAGAACTCTCTAGCTATTAGCCAAGAAAATTCGGTGGATTCCACGACTCGCGATTGGCTACTCGCCAATTCAGTCCACCAATGCGAGGTTTCTATCGTCGGCCCGCCCATTTTAATTGACGCTACTACAACGCGTCACAATATTGAGGAATGGGTATATAGGAGAAAACAAGAATGGGATGCGCATATTAACAGAATGGACAGCAACAGAATTGTTAAGACTCCAAGGGATAATGGGTAGACAACAGTGACGTCCGAGAAAGAGGTGGTATGACGACCTAGGATGAGGCAACAATAATAATTGAAGAAATAACAGGTTTAAACCTGTAATATAAGAATGAACAAGGAGAAGAATTATTAAATACACACATATAATATATACAAATACAAATTAATCATTGGCACCAGGTTGTCATTACATTTCTGGTATTATCTCCTGGCACGGCGTACTTGTAACCCCCATCTGAGGTTGGGCGCCTGATAGGCGGGGTTAGGATGCCGCAAAGAAATGATAGGTGATGATGGTAATGATGCGCCAGGAGAGGCTTTAAAATAAATGTAATATTCTATCTATACTATAGTGTTCTGCCCTGAGGCAGATCTTTCACTGCAATCATAGCATTTTCATGTAATACTTTGTAGCTTTTCTAGGGAATTATAGGTGTGGTAGCTTTCCATTGCTTTCCACACCGGTGAAGGATGTGATAAAGATGATGGCCAAATGAAGTTCGGGGATCTTTTTGGCCTCAATGCTACCGGACATTTGTCTTACAGATGAGGAAGCACCCCGGGAAAAAAAACCTCACTCAGGAAGCTTGTCCCGACCTGGAATTGAACCCGGGCCCGCTGTGTGACGAATCATCACGCTACCTCGAGACCATAGAGGTGGACAAATTTAATAAAATGAAGCAAATGTGATAATGATGGCCAGGTGGTGTTAAGGGCCTGTTTAGCCCTTAAAGTTTCCTGACATTTTCAATTTTTGGACTTGCTCTACTTTTGTTCAGAAGCCCTCATTTATTATTTATTTTTTATAAAAATAAATATATATTCCGTAAACTAACAAAATCTGACTATAATTTCGACTTACTGTGGATTCGCTTAGTTTACGCATTTCCTGCATGACGAATATTTGTTTGTTCTTTTGTTTGTTTATAAACTTATTTTCTTGTTAAATACGAATTAATTTCTTGAGGGTTGTAAGGGGTAGTGACGTGTGTATAACCTCTCCTACCTAATTCTCATCCTCACCTTCTCGTGGTACAACCCGTTTTCACAAACGAGGCTCTGAGGACCGAGTCACGGCGGTATAACCGTTCCATCAGGTACTGAGTAAATGCGGTATCCTAATGTCTGTCCAGAGACTAAAAGGTAGCAGCCCTACCACTGGACTACTTAGCGTCGGGCCAGTAACCTGTCCTAAGGAACTTCAAAACTACTTTCAAGTCTCAACACGAAAAAAGCCAGAAGGAATTGAAATATGACGACCCACAGCAAAGAAATATGGTTAAAAGAAAACGGCACAATGATATTGTAAGATATGCAACCTGGAATGTCCGAAGCATCCATGAAAAAGAAGAGGAACTAGACAGTATATTTAAAAATAGAAACATTGATATTGCAGTAACTACAGAAACTAAGAAGAAACTTAAAGGAACGAAAGAAACACAAAATTATGTACAAATATATAGCGGTGTCAACAGGAAAACCCATGGACAAGCTGGAGTAATGATTTGGATTAATAAAACCATAAGAAATAAAATTCAACACTACACTTACTGGAATGAAAGAATATTAGAGCTTCGACTGAAAATAAATAGAGGTAATTTGACAGTTCTTGGTGTATATGCACCAGAGGAAGGCCGTGAAGAAGACAATGAAGAATTTTATAAAATATTACAAGAAATTTATAGCAAAATTAATAGAAATGATTACATTCTCATAATAGGAGATTTAAATGCCAGAGTGGGCAATGCTCAAGTCAACAATAATATTGGAACATTTGGCGAACCAACCAGCAATAGGAATGGGACAAGATTAACTGATTTTGCTATCTACAATGAACTGAGAATAACGAATACCTTTTACAATCATAGAAACATACATAAGTATACCTGGCATCGTCAGGACTCAAAATCAATCATTGATTATTTCATTGCAAATAATAAGATTTTTAAATTGTTTCTCGATGTCAGAGCCTACAGAGGATATGATATTGGTTCAGATCACTACCTAGTAGAAGCAAAAATAAGATTTCCACCAAGATGGTTAAAAAAGAAGAAACAACAACAGAGCATAGAACAAAAGTACAAGGTAAAATTATTTTATGATGACAGCATTAAATGGTTATATTCGAGAAGAATTCAGCAATATATGGCTACAACTCCAGAAAGTAATGATGTCGAAGAAGAATGGAAAAACATTAAAATGATAATTCAAAATGCAGCTAATGAAACTTTAGGAAAAGTAAATATACAACAAAGAAGAAATAGAACTCTAAAAATCTGGGATGATCAAATAAAACAATTGATTGAAGAAAAAAATGCAGCTTATAAAAAATATTTGAACACAAAGACAGTAGAAAATGAAATAGAATTCAAACGCTGTAGAGCTATTGTTAAGAGGGAAATAAGAAAGAGACATAGGAAAACATGGTTAAATTTTGTTACACATTTAGAATCAGATTTGCATAAGCTCCAACCTAATGCCTTCAAAATATTAAAACATTTGAATAAAGATATTAAAGAATCTACCAAAATTAATTGCGGAGTAACAAAAGAAGATTTTTTCAATTATTATAAAAGTCTTTGGACTGACAATAGCTATGAAGATACAATTTTCCGAAATAATAATGAGACAGATTCCATAATATCATTGGAAGAATTGAACAATAGTTTAAAGAAATTAAAAAATGGGAAGGCAACTGGCACAGATGGCTTGAATTCTGAATTGTACAAATATGCAGGCAAACAGTTCCATGAAAGACTGTTGTCCTTCTTTAATAATGTATTCAAAAATGCAGATATACCACAAGAATGGAAGACAAGCATTGTTATACCCCTGTTCAAGAAAGGAGACAAGAGAAAAATGGACAACTATAGGGGAATCAGTTTGTTAAACACATGCTACAAAATTTATGCAGACATTTTAAATGGAAAATTGAAAAGTTTCAGTGAAAAATTCCTTATGGAATGTCAAAATGGATTTAGGAAAGGACGATCTTGTATTGATTCAGCATTTTCTGTTAAACTATTGCTTGAAAAAAGAAGAGAATTCAACTTAGAAACACATTTTGCTTTCATAGATTTTGAAAAAGCATTCGACACAGTCAAGAGATCAAAACTCTTAAATATATTGGAAGACAGAAATATACCAAATTTACTTCGGCAGAACATACAAAATATTTACAAAGACAACACCATAAAGATTAAATTAAATAACAGATTTTCTGAAGAAGGAATTATAAATCGTGGTGTGAGACAAGGCTGCCCCCTATCCCCAACACTTTTTGCAATTTATATCAATGAAGTAATATGTTGCTGGAACAAAACATATAAATTTGGAATAAGAATATCAGAAAATAGAAAATTAAACACCCTATTGTTTGCAGATGACCAAATAATAATAGCAAATTCCGAAGATAATCTACAGAAAGGTCTGTATGAACTTAACAAAATTACAGAAGAATATGGATTAAAGATATCTACAGAAAAGACAAAAATTATGGCATTTCAAGGTGTAGATCCTGTCAGAAGTAAAATTGTACTGGACAATAAAATTTTGGAGCAGGTGAATAATTTTACATATCTAGGATGCAATATCTCATATGAAGAAGAAAAGGATGTAAATGCAAAAATATCTAAATTTTTAAGAATTTTAGGGTTAATAAATTCTATCTTCAAGCCACAGTTAGTCCAAAAGCATTCAAGACTGAAAGTGTATAAAACACTGGCTCTTCCAACTCTTTTGTATGGTAGCGAAGTATGGACGTTGAAACAGAAGGATATACAGAGACTTAGATCTGCTGAAATGAGATATCTTCGGAGGACTGCAGGATACACACTACTAGATCACAAAAAAAATGAAGACATCTTAGAAGAATTACACATGGAATCTTTAGAAAACAAAATTTCTGATTATAAGTCAAGATGGATGCAACATGTTCATCGAATGGAAGATCACAGAATACCCAAACAAATGTTAAGATATCAACCTGCAGGAAGAAGAAGACCAAGGACGTCCACTCAAAAGACTTCTGGATGGTATTTCTCTTGAGGCCGAAACAGGTCAACAAATGGCCTAAATTCGTGAATGTACTATGATGATGATGATGATGATGATGAATTAATTTTTGATGTCCTATGATGTAAATCATATTTTTCTGCAACGTAAATTTCTGGGAAATAATACGTTTAAGAAATTGCAAACAGTGGATTATTTTTATTGTGGTATAATCAATTACTAGGAATAGTTTTTCTTTTATATCCCGCAATCAATATATGTTTACATTCATGCACTATATATATATATACAATCTGGTAGCCGTATTTCTTAGAGAGTCAGTCACTGCAAAATAATGCTCCGGCCTATTTAGAATGTTACAAAAGAGGAGCTTTCTTTAATATGATAAACTTATTTGATAAATTAATTGAAACGTGATTGGTCATTGACTCCCATTTGTGGCATGAGTTAAATAGTCATAAGTAATGCCACGAGTGATTGCAATTGTATCTAGTGGATTTGGAAATCAAGAGTGGAATTTGTTAGGACAATTTAACGAATAAAATTAAGCTGTTTACTCACAAATCATTATATAAATATAGTTATTTTAAAATATTCATATATTTAATTAAATGACGATGTTTCAAAACAAATGAGAAATGTTTGGTTTTGTTTCATTTGTTCATCGCTGATACTTGATCATACAATTTATTGACAAATAGGATCGCCATATTGTAAGAATGCACCCTAGTAGAGAAAAAATTAAACAAATAAAACTCTATATTATAACCAACATTATAGGTTATTATTTTTTTCGGAAACAACTCAGTAAAATCAGTATTTAAAAACACAATTATTGATCACACAATTATCAAATGTGTAGGCCGAAGGAATCTGTTCATTTTTTATATATTCAACGTATTTGAGAGCTATTCACTGCAAAATAATGCTCTGGCCTATTCAGAATATTAAAAAAGGAGGAGCTTTCTTTATTTTGGTAATCAAAATTCGATAATTATCGAGGTGAAACTCGTCTGTGAATGGTTGTAAAATAAAATTAATTGACACGTGATTGGTCATTGACTCGCATTTGGGGCATGAGTTAAATAGTCAACGTAGCATGTAGCATAGGTCCTGCTACAGAATTACAACTTCTGCGTAAATTTATTTTAGTATAAAGAAACTAAACGAATTGGCTGACTTTATCCCAGTTTTTAAGCTGATTCCATATGAGAGCCAGGGAGTTAGCGACGAAAGAAGATAATATCAGCCCGTTCATAAAGGAAAAAGGCTTATTACAGGATTTGACATTTCTCTATGTTCTGTGGGACTATATTTCTCTTTCATTATTTGCTTAGTTTTTGCTGTACTCTGTAAAAAAAAGTTTGCTAGGTAATTTGGCAACCTTGTAATTTGAGTTTCGTAGCTCATTTCGAGTTCATGACCAGCTGGTAAACAATTTCTTTACCAGAGGGAACAGAATTTTAATTTCGAAGTGCATTACTTCTTTCCACTATTTTAAAATTATTTTCACGTATTATTCTTTAGGGTCACATTAGACTAAACTAACAACATAACTGAATATAAGTTGCAGGGTGTTTTAAAAGTATTTTGACAAATACAATGTGATGAAAGATATTGTAGAAAGATGCCATCGGGGTAGTTTTGACTTTGTTTTGGCGTGATAAAACAACACAGTTGATTATGAAGAACTCCGCAGTAATTATATTTAATTCTGTAAACTCTCACAGATATTTCACTCACAAATTGCTGTAATAACTCACTTTGTTTTGAAGTTTATCTATCACATACTTATTTTACAATCTCTAACGAGTCCACTTGCCGCGTTTTTTCTTCCAATCACAGTCACTGTATCACAACTGACTGGCTCCCGACCCTGGCTACAGTTTATATAGGCCCGGAACGCAATCGAGACTTTTCTCGTATGAAAGTTTCTGGCATCGAACTTTCCTGACGTGAAAAGTATAGGCCCCAGCTTCCTAGATGCCAACCGGGTTTTCAGACCTACATTATGATTTTCTTTATCTCAAGATATAATCTGGTACTCATTCCAATTAGAGGCTGAGTTAATCCATGGGCAAAGTTGAGTTTCTCGGAATTTATTATTAAAGAATTTTGGGACAAATAAAAGTGCTGAGTTGACCACAGGGTCAAGTTATCGCTAGAATATATATATATATATATATATATATATATATATACCTATTTAAAAATCCTGACTCTATCGAGATTCCAACCCCAGACTTTTCAGATTGTAGCGTATTTCCTTAACCAGCTATTCTACAGTGAGCCTCGTAGGATACGAGTATGTATGTCTATGTCCACCGCTGTGGTCTCGAGGTAGCATATTGCCTTGTTACGCAGTGAGCCCGGTTTCGATTCCCGGTCGGGACAGGCTCTTTAGTGATCTTTTCGGGGTTTTTCCTTACCTGCAACACAAATGTCAGGACGCCTAGGGCTCAACGGTCCCCAAAAATTATCCGGCCATCATCAGCATCATCCTTATCATTATTATAATAATTTTGCAAAGTATTGCGTGAAAAGTCTATGATTGCAGTGAAAGACCTGCCCAAGGACAGAACACTATAGAATAGAGAATATATGTATATATTTATATTATACTACTGTTTTTTTAATGTTCTGAGTAAACTGATTGAATTTAACTGACTTTATGAGTCTTTATCATAAGTAATACATCGAGTGATTTCCAAATTAACTGGAGAATTTGGAAATCAAGAGTGGCATTTATTAGAACTATTTAACGAATAAAAATTAAGCTGTTTACTCACAAATAATTATTTAAGTATAGTTATTTTAAAATATTTATATATTTAATGTAAACGGCGATGTTAAAAAACAAATGAGAAGCGATTGGTACGCTTCATTTGCTTCTTTTGTTCATCACTGCAACCAGATCATATTATTTATTGCCAAAGGAACGCAATATCAGGGATTACTTCCTTTGATCTATGCATTATATTGTAAGAATACACTCTAGTGGAGAAAAAATGGAACACATCAAACTGTATATTAATTCATTTCTGATGTCCTATGATGTAAATATGACAACTATTTTTCTGGAATGTTATTACCTGGGAAAAAATACATTTAAGAAAGTGCAAACAGTGGTTTGTTTGTTTGGTGGTATAATGAATTGCTACAAATGTTTTTATATTAACTCTCGCATGCGCTATGTGTTGACATTCATGCACTATATACAATCTGGTGGCCTATTTCTTGGAGAGTCAGTCACTGCAAAATAATGCTATGACCTATTCAAAATGTTAAAAAAGGAGATGCTTTCTTTATTATGATAAACTTTAGTTGGTAAATTCTAGACGAAACACGACTGTGATTGGTTGTAAATCAAAAATCATTGAAACGTGATTGGTCATTGACTCCCATTTGGGGCATGAGTTAAGTAGTCATATCTATAAAAATTGTTTATTTTCGAGATTTATAACAGATAACGGTAATTTTATTTTTGCTGAATACTATGTGGAAGTTCTTATATGTATTATAATCTTAAAACATACATTGAATAATAAAGCCCATAAACAAACAAAATTAAAATTTTATAAAACTATGGCGGTCCCTGTCGAATCTTGAATTATCACCACCAAACCAGAAAGTAAAATCCAAGCAGCCGAGATGAAATTTTTAAGAATAGTAAAATGATGCACTAGAATGGACCAGATAAGAAATGAGGATATCCGTGAAGAACTGCATATATACTCCATGAAAGAAAATATATTTAACAACAGGAATCAGTGGAAAGAACATGTAGAAAGAATGAAAAAAAAACAGATTACCAAATAAAATCTTACATTATTTTCCGAGAGGAAGAAGAGATGTCGGACGTCCTCAGGAGAGATGGTCTTAGATCTATTAGCGAAGACGAAACAGGCAATTAATGCCTAAACCAAGAAGTGACGAAGAAGAAGATCTTAAACATAAAAGGGGACTAATATTAAATTTTAAAAAAGAACATTATATTGACTTATGGTGATAAAACAATGTCAACCTAAATTTCATATAATTGGAGATCATAGGACTAATCGTTTTTAAGGAAAAATTCCTGTGGTCTGACTCCAAATCGAACCCGGACTTCATGATCTGTAGTCAGAAGCTTTGACCACACATGATAGTAGGAGGCTAATCATTTATACTGTGGATGAGGTTCTATTTTTTATTTAAAAAATACGAAAAATAGGCTACCTCAAAATTGAATGAGAAGCTTAGATATAAATAACCTAAAGATGCGATCAACACAGAGTAACATTGGAAAATAGGTGTTAATCATAGGTATAATAATGTAGCTTAAAAACAAAAATAACCCACTTTAGTGTTAAACATAGAAACTATCGGTAACCAACATGGCTCTAACTACGAGTATATTTTTGTATCCATTATGGGTTTTAAGTGCTACCATGCACGACAAAAAGGTAAACTACTCGTATATGGCAAAAAGGTGAATAACCATGTTGGCAAATATTTTGGTAGCACCATTTGTGATTAATGTTTTCCGAGAAATATAAATAAATTTATGTATTCATGTAGACTTTCACGGCCGGAGTTGCTATGATGATCTTGAAGAAGATTTTCGGGCTGTAGGCCGTGGTCGTGAGGCTTGTAGTTCCCCGACGTTTCGCCAGAGACTGCGTCTGGCATCCTCAAGGGTTGTCTTGAGACTGGCAATTCACATCGCGGTGAACGTATAAATAAGACAGACAGCGGACAGAATTGCCAGTCTCAAGACAACCCTTCAGGATGCCAGACGCAGTCTCTGGCGAAACGTCGGGGAACTACAAGCCTCACGACCACGGCCTACAGCCCGAAAATCTTCTTCAAGATCATCATAAATAAATTTCTCAACTAGTCTGTCGTTCCTTTTTCGTTGCATTATTCATAGACTATTACTTCCACTAAATTGCCTCGATTTGAATTAAATGGAGTTTATATTATGTAATTAGGGTTGTAATTGTACGAGAACAACGTCAATTTTTTAAAGTGCGCTTCATTAAAGTAAGAATACTATTACAATATTAAAAATATAATATAAAATTATAAAGTATGTACCTTTAAAGGCCCGTCTCCTCAACTTCTTAGATTATTAAAAAACTGTAGGCCTTCCGGGATTAAACCCATCATCAACAGAAGAAAGCTAATTGAAGTAGCCTTCAACGAGCGTCCATGACAACAGACCGGCTTCATTCTTCTGATGATGGGACTAGTCCGGAAAGGCCTACAGTTTGTAAATAATCTAAGAAGTTGAGGAGACGGACCTTTAAGGTACGGATTTTGAAAAAAAAATGATGTCGCAACTCTTGACGAAAAGTTAAGAGTTTTGAAAAGTTAAGAGTTTTGAAGACCGATTCACACCAGTAAGTTGTTACGTATGCTGTCTCCTTTCAGTCAAATCGGACGGTGTAAATCTTTCTTCATGCAATATTCGTATCGGTCGCTTCAGTGGATCAATTGGTAAAATGCTCTCTTGCGACGACAAGGACCAAGGTTCGATCCTGGTCAGCAATTTTTTTGTAAATAATGTTAATTTTCATAATGCCTACACTTTACCGGGCTCCGTTAAATAAATACATTTGTATATATGGGGAAATAAGTCCACCTCTGTGGTCTCGAGGTAGCGTGCTGCCTTGTCCTCGGGTTCGATCCCCGGTCGGGGAAAAACTGCCCCCCGAGGCAGTCTTTATCGGGGTTTTTCCTCACCTGTAAGACAAATGTCAGGAAAACTTTAAGGCCCAAACGGTCCCCGAAATCATATGGCCATCATCATGCTTATCATTATCATCATTCTTCACCGGTGTGGAAAGCAATGGGAAGCTACCTCACCTACAATTCCCTAGTAAAGCTGCAAGCATAGCATGAAAATGCTATGATTGCAGTGAAAAAACTGCGCTCGGGCAGAATTACTATGGATGGATGGAGGGAAATAAATTAATTAAGGGATACAGGTCATATATAAGAAAGTGAATAACGATTGTAACATCTCATTACTTCGTTTACAAAACACAAGGCATAACAAAATTATTTCCACAACTAATGCAAAACGCGTCTGATTTATTTAAACTAAGTCAAGTTAATATTTAATTTCAATATACAAGTGAGTCCTGGGAGTATTGCATCGCTTTATATAGATTATTTCTTGCAGGCATAGTTGTGATCTACTGGACGAAATGTCTGTCTCTCATGCAAGAGGTCACGTGTTCGATCCCACTATCATGTTTTCTCTCTCTCTCCCTTTTTCTTCCTCTTTCCCTCCCTCTTTCTCTCTCTCTCTCTCTCTCTCTTTCTCTCTCTCTTTCTCTATCTCTTTCTCTCGTCTCTCTCTCTTTCTCTCTCTCTTTTTCTCTCTCTCTTTCTTACTCTGTCTCTTTTCTCTCCCTCTCTCTCTCTCTCTCTCGTTCTTATTGCAATTCATTTTCTTTGTTTTCTTTTATTTGTTTTGCTTTGTTTTATCTACGGCAGTACCTATTTACGCGAAATTATTTTCCCTTGCACGATACAGAACGAAATAGAACGGATTTTAGTTTCTCAAATAATTGTGCACTTGTGAACCAAGTAGTTGATCACTGATCATGCGCAATGGCTTCGTTCTGGGACTTAAAAATTATCTGTGCGCCATCAATTATTTCAAAGGCTGTACAAAGGCTTTTATAATATAATTTTAATATTGTGACTAACACCTCAACAGAGTTTTACTATGAATTTTATTAATGTTGACAGAATGCTATTAACAAGTATCGCACACCAGAGCCTCATTTGTTTACACGTTTTGCATAATTCTAGATCGTATCAGATGTTTTCCAACATAAATTATTCATTACCACAGTGCAAAGTTACTGATAAGAGGATTAAACTGGATACATATATGATTGAGAAGAGCTACCTGAATTTTTAAAATTTGTCACCTAACTCCTTACAGATTAAATCGTCGTTGGGAATTTTCTTTAAACACATTTTTTATGCAATATTTAATCTCCAATCATTTTCACAGATTTAAAGTTAATATTTACACTATTACAAAACAAAATATCGTTTACTTACTATTATAGTAGTGACGCTTTAATTCATAGTTACTACAACAATACCTTCTACTTTATATTCTAACAAAACACGCTACCAAAACATAAAATACAGAATCAAGAAAACGTGAAATACACTTTAATGGTTAATTCGTAGCCTTTCTACATAATTAAACTTTCCTTGGCTTTTCTGAAAGTAGACTATATTAATAGGCTAGTTACATCTTGGTAAGTAAAATAAAAGTAAAGTATTCCCACTACAGGCCTCAGGAGGCCCATGGGGTAGTGGAGGTTAAGGCTCCCACTTTTTCTGGACAATCGGCACTTGATGTCAGCCGGGTTGTCAGCCCTGCGTGACGGCCGCCTTTACCCCAGAGCAAGCGTCTGGTACGCATTTCCGTTAGAGGCTGAGTCGACCCCAGGGTCATAGTGCCGCCAGAAGGTTTTGGTCAGTTTAAAAATCCTGACCCCACCGGGACTTGAACCCTCGACCTTCCGGCTTGTAGCGCAGTGCCTTAACCACTACGTTACGGACTGATTTTAATTTTTTTCCCCTAATGAACCGTGAAAATCATCTTCTCCTCTCATTTTGACTTTCAATTCACATACGAAACTAACGTCGAAAATTGCAGAATATAACAACAATGTTTATTGATTTATCGTGTTTTTTTTTCATAGCCCACATTACTCTGTCTCCAAACATATCGTTTCCGCAATAAATAAATAAATTTAATTAAATATACTAAGTATTAACATATACTGAAATACTCTATGTACATAAAATATTGTAGACAACACGTTACAAAATTAGGTTTAGTAACTAGTTGTCTAAATCGCAATTTGCTATGTCGATATACATTGAGACAAGTTGTAACAAACTTTATTCCAAGCTGTCAAAAATCTCTCTCTTCAAGCCGCCCCTAATCGGGGGATGGTTGAACAAAGGCAGAATGCCGGCAAACCCATATTATAGCCAGGCCACTAAAAATTGCAAAATTTCCAGCGTTTCCTTTTCATAAATACAAAACCGACTTGAGCAATAGGAATGACAACTCTGTCAACAATTTCTTCATCACATGCTTAATAGGATGTGAGTTGAGTTTAGCAAAGGGAAAGGGAGCGCTAGGATGGAAATATTCTAAGACTTGTATTTTTCTATACATTATAACAACCACCTTAATAGTTTAATTCCTTCGGAATTTGCTAAAAGTCCGTCATGCAGGAAGTGCGTATATTAACTGAATACCTTGGAAAGTCGAATGTTGTACATGGTCCGATTTTGCTAGTTTTATGGAATATATTCTTGCCAATTGCCTAGAATATGGAAGCCTAAATCTTCTCCATCCGTCCATCCATCCAATGGCTGATTGGCTCAAATTCGAGCTTTGGCCTCCCTTAACTTCTGCCTCCAATCATTTCTATTTTGCACCGCAAGCCTCTGATTGTAACACTCAAGTAGGTTTGCAGCATCTTCCTTAATACCATCCTCCCAACGTTTTTTCGATCTTCCAACTCGTCTATTCCCCATAAAACTTGCTGTAAGCACCTTTTTTTGGTACTCGGTTAGTTGAGAGCCTTTGTACATACCCAGCCCATTCCTTTAATTTAATAAAAGTGATAAGGTCAGGTTCAATGTATTTGTCGCACAATTCTTTGTTGTATTGTATTCTCCACTGATCATTAATATTTATCGTTCCAAACATTTTCCTGAGTACTTTTTTCAAGATTATTTAAGGTTACCTCTGATCTTTTATTGAGGCTCCATGTATCACTACCTAAGTAAAATCTATCCTTATTAAAACGCTCCTATTACCTCCAAAAGCCTCCTAAGTGTGTAATGGAATCATTTTACATCTTTTACATAATTAATGTACCATAGTTCCACAATATACTCTTACGTACTCATTTGCTTACGAATATACTTATTTTACTTAAAATTAATATTTATTTCATTTTTATTTATATGGGTGCGTGGAACTTTGATAATTGTAAACTAGATACATTCCAACTTAAATTCTACCCCCCTTAAAAATAAAACTTTACAAGGACTATTTAACTCATGCCCCAAATGGGAGTCAATGACCAATCACGTTACAATGATTTTTTATTTACAACCAATCACAGTCGTGTTTCGCCTAGAATTTACCAAATAAAGTTTATCATAATAAAGAAAGCACCTCCTTTTAACATTCTGAATAGGTCATAGCATTATTTTGCAGTGACTGACGCACTAAAAAATACGGCTACCAGATTGTATATATAGTGCATGAATGTCAACACATACCGCATGCGGGAATTAATATAAAAACATTTGTAGCAATTGATTATACCACCAAAAAATAAACCACTGTTTGCACTTTCTTAAATGTATTTTTTTCCCAGAAAAATATAATTGTCATATTTACATCATATGACATCAGAAATGAATTAATATACAGTTTAATGTGTTTTATTTTTTCTCCACTAGAGTGCATTCTTATAATATTGCGTTCCTTTGGCAATAAATAATATGATCTGGTTGCAGTAACAAACAAAAGAAGCAAATGAAGCGTACCAATCGTTCTCATTTCTTTTCAAACATCGCCATTTACATTAAATATATAAATATTTTAAAATAACTATATTTAAATAATGATTTGTGAGTAAACAGCTTAATTTTATTCGTTAAATAGTCATAAGTAATGCCACGAGTGATTTCCAAATTATCGATAAATTCACGACTCACGAAGTGATAATGAAAATATCTGGAACTATAAGAACTTTTATAACCTTATCATCTATACTATAGGAACATATGTTTTAGAATCGTTATCGAATACGGGTGCAGATCTAAAGAATAATAATGCTTGTATGTGCGTGTGTTTGAGTGAGTGTGAGTTAGACACATGGAGATAAGTAAAAAGAGAGAGAGAGAATATGGGAGAAGAGCGAGAAGGAGAGAAAGAGAGATGCTAATATTAAAAGTACATCACCTTTAATTAAAGAGGATAGAACACGATCACGCAATATTTTATTAAACGAAGTAAGATACGAATACAAACACAATCTGCACGTATTTCAAACAAACAGTTCATTTGGTAGAACCCACTACATACAATGTATTAACAGTTATCCAACTGCTCAAACAAGAGAATGCAATTGAGCTATAATATTAAACATCCAAGTATGAAAAAGGTATCAACTATGGATTTTAAATTATTCGTTGTCGTGTAACAAGTTGTGGTGACAACTTACAACTCACTTACTTGTTGTACCTGCTTTCGACTCTCTTTAGGGGAGCAACTGGGTTAAATATCTTAAAATATTTCATAAATCAATAAATGAATAAAGTCAATGTCCCTTATATTGAATATTCACTTTATTTTCGTGAGTTAATAATGGTTAAATATAAAACCATAAATATTTATTTCATAAAACAAAATGGCTGTCATATAGTTTATCGAATGGCATTACTATAATTTTATATGAGCTCAACTATATTTATTTAGGAATATTTATAATATTAAAAAATCTTCAATAATTATAAACTTTATTATCATTTAATAAACAATATTATTTATTTTAAAATAATATTTATTCTAGAACTCAGATAGTAGTCCTTTATTTTGTTCAACTTTCAGATTGATAGTGCATTCCATATAGAATACTAGATTATTCATATATTAAAAAATCCAGGCACTGATTTATTAATGTTTATATATTTACGTTACTTACGTAAATGTTTTCAAAGTTTGCTATATATTATTTATATAAAAAACTACAAGCGCGATAGACCTAGAAGGCCCTTGGCCTACCATCCGGCTGCTGGCCTCACATCCACATGTATAATCACAAATATAGACAATCATCTAGCCAGTGTAGGGGTGACATGTGGTCAGCAATGTCGGGTCCCCGAGCCGTTGCTTATTAAAAATAATTTTTAATATATTTTTATTCAGCGGAACTATCCAAATGGCGTCTAACTTACATCACGTCTTGAAGCAATCTCATCTTCTCTATGAAGTGTCCCAGAATTCAACCGGACAATTCGTTGTCAACTTGTGATTGGACTTCCAATTAAGAAAGAATACGATTCGCTCGCCTCCTATCCTCAATTATCCAACCGCATTTCGTAAATTCGGGCGATAAAGTTTTCAATATTTAAAAGTATTAATTTGTCAAAAAGTTTTAACAGCTATTCTCTTTCTAATAATAGGCATGAAGTCGAGATTATAATTCATTAGAAATATAAAATATTGATTATATTTTATAATTATTTATTTCAATAATTTACTCGTAAATATATATATATATATATATATATATATATATTTAGAATGGGAATTACATAATATTATTAAACAAAGTAATAAAATCGAAAGTTATTAAAATTAGGGTAAATTTCCGATTTTTCAACCACTACATGTCGAAACCCACCTTGAAATTTCTTCCAGTGAAGCTTTCTGAAGTACCAACGCCGTTTTTAACTGCAAGGCACGGGAATCGAAGCCAGCAATGGCAATCCATTGTACGAAGCAAATGGACTCCCTGCATGAGTATCCAGCGGAATGGAGTGAGGCGGAATATAGCGCGGACGGCAGGTAGTGTGTACCAATTCAGCAGTAGTATTACTTCCCTATAGCTTAAATGAGAGATTTGGAGCTAGATTTCACCGCCTTGCAGTTAAAAAGGCGGACAATTTTTAGGACAAGACCTTCGTATATCACAACGCATCTCTGGAAGAAATTTCAAGGTAAGTTTCGGTATGAATGTTTGACAGTTTCCTTGTAAGAAAAGCCAGTACATTACTCGCCGAAATTAAATCTGCGCGGGGAAAATAGGCCTAAGCTAAGAATGTGCTGTCGATTCTCTTCCTTCTTTTACTATCTTGCCACTTCCTATTCCCTGTGTTACTTGACTGAGAGGGGATATCTGGCAAATACTGTGTTTTTTAAACGATCCGACACCTACAGTAGTCATTGACCAAATGAATAATCCAGCAGTCATGCTACAACTGAAGAATGAGTTGTCCCTCATTTGCCTTCCTCATTACATGTTGCCAATTCCCGTCCCTTTTTTATGTTCTGAGGCTGGTAATAGAGATATGACAAACACTGTGATTTTAAAAGATCCGTAACTTTCAGCAGTCGTCGAGTAAATTACTAATTTGACAACCATGTAATGATTTTTCACATGTGTTTAGATATTCTCCCTTGCATAGAGGAATAGTTTGGCGATACTAGCGCTAACATACTTCCCATTTAATAATAAGTAGGTCTGATAAGTTGAATAGTCTGATAGTGTATTTGATGCCTGCAGGGCCGGGGGGAGGGGGGTATGAGCGTGCGGTGGTATATGTGTGGGGGTGTGTGGGTGTATGTGTGTGTGTGTGTTTTTTTTCTAATTTGTTTTCTAGCATTTTTTTAATATTAATGTACGGAATATGGATGAATGTAGATATGTATTATTGTGATGTAGTGTAGACATAGATTTTACTTATATGTAGCCTGCTATTGTTTTTGATACAGGTGTATTTGTAGGTATTTCTTTATATTATGATTAGTTTTATTTTTTATTCATGGAAAAATAATGCACGTGCGGCCAAGCAGGCCCGTGCGTAATGTAAATGCATATGTATTTTCTTGATTCTGAAAAAAAAGGCAATAAATTCCATTATCTATACTTCCCTTTAAGCCGTGCAGACTTTAATTGGGCGAGTAAGCTTCATTTATGTTTTATGGATGTCCCAGCATTTTGACTCTGTATAACTCTGTTCCTATGTACATATTGTAGCAATTCTTACTATATACTGTATCCGATCTAAGTTCCAATTGTACTGTAAACAAACTTGCATAAGCTATTACTCCGTCTGTTGGAGAAACCGTGGTCATACTTTTACCCGCCATATGAGTGAATTCTATCGATGATAGGAATATTTTTTATAGGTTATATCATATTTTGTCCACCGCTGTGGTCTCGAGGTAGCGTGCTGCCTTGTCACGCAGCGGGCCCGGGTTCGATCCCCGAATGGGACAGTTTTTCTGGGTGAGGTTTTTATCGGGGTTTTTCTTCACCTGTAAGACAAATGTCAGGAAAACTTTAAGACCCAAACGGTCCCCGAAATCATATGGCTATCATCACTATCATTATCATCATCACCCTTCACCGGTGTGGAAAGCAACGGGAAGCTACCACACCTTCAATTCCCTAGTAAAACTGCAGGCATAGCATGAAAATGCTATGATTGCAGTGAAGGACCTGCCCTAGGGCAGAATTACTATGGATGGACATCATATTTTACGGAAAATAAGATGAATACAAGATAAGATTGTACCAATCATTAGTAACTTCCATTTCTTATTTATTTATGACAAAAAAAATATATATGGGTCTACCTAATCAGACGTTTACGCTTTTTCTATGATGTCGATATATAGTATCATTTATTTACAATTTAACTATGCCTACGTTGCCCCGATGATATGATGGGTGATGATGATGATGATAATGGTGCGCCAGGAGAGTCCCTAATCCTAAGCAATCTAAGATGAATATGAATGATGATGATTGCGATAGCCATATGATTTCGGGGACCGTTTGGGCCTGAAAGTTTTCCTGACATTTGTCTTACAGGTGAGCAAAACCCCCGATAAAAACCTCACCCAGAAAAACTGTCCCGACCGGAGATCGAACCCGGGCCCGCTGCGTCACAAGGCAGCACAAAACAATAAATCCGTACTTTTCGCCATTTTATTACTGGTTGGTGTCATGGTGTGCTGTAGTCTCAACTAAATCATTTTCGGCATTTACCCTATAAACATTGGCCACACTGTTAACGTTAGTCAGTTATTTATGATGAACGCAAATATTTGTAACAAAGATGTTATAATTTTACTATTATTTCGAAAACACCATTGCGCAAAAAATAATGTACAACGCACGTTTGTGTAGTGTTTTACAGAATCTCAGAAATTAAAAACCTCGCTATCGCTCGGTTTTTAAACATTTCCTCCTAACCTCGCATCATAATATACTATTTTGTTACTGCGCTGAACAAAGTGTTTTTTAATGTGGTACGTTATATGTTGTAAGTTATGGTGAATATATTGATTATTACAGAACTTTCAGACGGGTGGACAGGAACAGAAATGTTGCTGGGTATGTGTAGCCTGCGCTTTCAACGAGTTCCTTCAAGATGACAAAACTTGCATTGCCTGTAGATCTGGTTTCCTGCCCAACGCCAACAAAACAGGTTAGTTTAAAAAAAATATCACAACGTATCACATTATTTCTACCCTCTAATGATAAGGATATGTAGCTAACTAACTAAATCACTGCAACTATCGAATCTCGAGTTTAATAGACGCGCAGACATAACCTCTCCAACAATCCAATCCTGAGCAATGTTTACCAACCATTCATTATATAATTCGTCTTCTTCAAATCATGGCTAGTGTTATTCTCCAATATCATTATTCACCTACCTATTGGTCGCTTTCCCTCTGGTTTTCCTATGTGAAACTTTTATGATCCTCTTCCATCCGTGCTACATGTCCTGTCCATCGTAGTCTACGAAACTTAGAGTTATTACATCTGGTTTTCCATGTATAATCACTGGTATGTAGTCCTCTACATTCGTCTATCTGTTCTTCTCTCTTTAGTCCAAAAATTCACCTAAAACTCTATTCTCAAATAATCTTAATATTTACTCCTTCCTTAAAATAAGAGGCCATATTTTATATTCATATTGTGTAATTGGAGGAATAACTGTTTTAAATATAATACTAATAAAATTCATATCAAATTCCGTTGAAGTGAAGTCATAAGATAAGAATTAAAATTAAAAATGTACCTGTTGGCAGATGCCGTCGTCCTCAACTTTGTTAAATCAGCACATTTAACAGCTTAATTAACAGAACGTTAAAATTACCCCTAAAGAAAATAAATTATAACAAATAATTTATTAAAAACATGACAAAAAGTAACGGTTTCAACAAACAAATCATAGATAAACTTGTAAGTGAACAAAAAGGAAAAAAATGACATACATAACATAACAAAACCTAAAAGAGAATCCGTTAATTATAAAACATGTATAAAACTAACTTACACAGGCAATGGAACCACAAAATTTGCTATAACTTTGAAAAAATAAATAAAAACATAAACATAGCTTATAGAACCGATAAATTAAACAATATAATACATAATAACATAGAAGAGCATAATAAATACAATAACAAGGGAGTTTGTAAGCTGACACGTAAAGATTGCAATAACTTTTATATAGGCAGGACAACTAGAAATTTTAATATAAGATACAAGGAACACCTCAGAGATTTTATATACGCGGGTGGAAAGTCAAGTTATCAAAACTTTTGAAATTCATATTAAAGCACCGTTTAGGTTATGTAATAAGATGTTAATTATATAGTTTTTACATTAAAATCGCCTTTAAAACTAATATTAAACTCAATAACATAATTTCTAACAAAACAGAAACAACAAATAAGTACGAAAATAAAGGTGTCTATAAACTAAAATGCAATAGTTGTGAAAAATTCTACATAGGCAAAACAATAGGAAACTTTAACACACCATATTCGGAACATTTCAAAAATTTTATTAATAACGAAGAAAAATATATACTAGAAACTGGTCATCAATTTGAAAAAATCGATAACTGTGTCAGTACTACACAGAGAATACAATAACAAGAGAATCAGCATCCTTGAAGATATGGAGATTCTGAACGAAGCAAGGAATAAAGACCTACTCAACGAGCATATAACCGCAGACATAAATCCGTTATACAACCTATATAACACCATCAGTTCCAGTTAAAACGCAAAATATGAAACATTGTTTTCGAAAGACCTCCATATTAGAATAACTTGAAGAAGTTTAATAATTTAGTTGGGGACGACTAACTTACCAAAAAAATAATTATATAATTAACATCTTAAGTCAAGTTATGTAAAACACATAATTAACGCTGGTCACTGAATGGACGCAATAGAAAACACCCTATCGATGGTTCACAGAGAAAGACTTCCAGCGAAAATAAATGTACTAGAAGACCTTGAAATCACGAAATAAATCAACAACATATTATTATTAAATGAGAACACACCCCAAACGTACAATCCACTGTACGAGATAGTTAAAAACCAGTCAGTTCCTACTAGAGACGCATCAAGACCATCAACGTCTACAACATCTTAGATACATCAACTAGTAGCGCATACCCATCCTGCTGATGATGGAAGTTAACTTCCGAAAGGCGTCCAAATAATATTTTAAATGCATAATTTTAATAAGGTTAAGGACGACGGCACCTGCAAAACAGGTACGTTTTAAATTTTAATTTTTATCTTATATAAATTTAGTTTAATATATATATATATATATATATATATATATATATATAGAGAGAGAGAGAGAGAGAGAGAGAGAGAGAGAGAGATTGGAATTGGAATTGGAATGACTTAAGTCCCTGTGATTACAACACATATAGGAGTATATTAATTCCGAGCTAAGTTCCAGGCATACTGTGAACAAACTTGCTTAAGATATTACTCCGCCGGCTCCGTCTTTTGGCACAATCGTGGTGCTACTTTAACCCGCCATATGACTGAATTGTGTACGGAACTGTCATCGATAGAAACATTGTTCTTAGGAAACATCGTATTTTACAGGAAATAAGAATGAATACAAGTAAAGATAGTACCAATAAATTAAGAACTTATATTTTTTTTATTTATTTGTGACAAATAATATTTATATGAGCCTACCTCATCAGACGTTGACGCATTTCCATGTTGTCGATATATATCCTTTATTTACAATTTAATTACGAGCAAAATATAAGTTCTATGCTGACTCACCTGTAAATTCCTGTTGTTATTTTCACCACATCCACAACGGCTAATGTAGAATATTTTTCACTATACTCTTTGTAAGCATAGAACATAATTTGTTTTTCTCCTAATTTTAAAATGGTTCATTTTCCAATATTTTAAGAAATTCTATAGAAAACGGTCATTTTGAAACAATATATATGCGAACGTATTCCGCATTATGCTCACGTAAGAATTTAACAATGCTTATTAAATATATTGAAATTTTAATTAAATACCGGTGTTTTAAGATTCTCCCATATAACTTATAATGACATGTTCTAAGTAATATATAGTTTTATTACTTTTATTTCCTTTACTTCGAATGTTATAGAGCGAACTATATTTTTTACATGCTTAAAGGTAAAAGCATTATTCTACCAATGAAAATGCAGTCATACATCTAGTTTGTTTACATTATTAATGGAACTTAGCTCAGAACATGTATAGTATAATTCATTATTGAACTATTTGTATGTATATATATATACACATTGTAACAGATGGCCGTAGTGTCATCAACAGTTGATTTTGGCGCAAATAATCCATACAGATTATCGTACAATATTTCATTATAACTTTATCTAATTCTACAAATTATCAGCAATTTACTCACAATTTGCACAAATCATTAATCTTGATTCAAATTTTATCTGTTTCACATCTCGCTACAATTTATTCTCAGTTCACTTATCGCTGTCAAAAACACGAATGACTCGCTTCCGTCTTCGCCACAGATTATATAGGCGGGGAGGAACTTTCTATGGAAGTTTCTGGCCATCGATCATTCCCGAAAGGGGAAGTAGAGACTCGCAGAAATATCTGGGATGAGAGCCTAGACATCTCGGTAGTCTGCGTGGATCTTTCGACTAGCGAGTCGGCGACTCGTAAATCTATTTCTACCAATGCGAGACCATTATTCTCGCCTTCGCCCACGAAATTCAAACGTCGTTATTACGATGCTTTACAATATGAACCAAGATAGAATAGAATATATTTATTTAGCCTAGTGAAGTTAAGGCCATGTGGCCTTCTCTTCCACTCACCAGGACAAACATATGTTACATATAAATACAAAAAATTACAATAATAGACATACTAAACAATTAATTATCTGTTAAATTGAATAATAATGAAAATAGTGTATAATAATACAATAAAATTAAATACAATTAAAATTAAATTAATGATAAAATGAATACAGAAAGGAATAACAGCTCGAATCTACTATACATAAAAAGAAAAGAAAGAAAAAATACACAGAAAGTAATAAACTATAATGAATTAATCTATCGCTTATTATACAAGCATTAGGTAAATATATTAACAAATCATAAAACTATTTTTATTAAATAATGAAAAAACAAATTAATAATTTTTAAAAATTAATATTAGTGAATTGTTTCTGTTAATAATTTTATTTTCAATTTGTTTCTGAAATATTGTAAAGTTTTGGGCAGTCTCTGACATAGGGTGGAAAGGAATTCCATGCACTAGCAAGAGAAATTGTAAAAGATTTCGATTAATAGGTAGTATGATGAGGAGGGATATAAAGGACACAGTGCTCAAGGGATCGGGTACCTAATTTATGTGTATCAGGGAGTCTAATGAAGCGGTGTGTTAAATAATAAGGTAATGATGTGTGTAATATGTTATAGAGAATGCATAGGGAATGGATGGTTCTACGATCTTGTAGACGAAGCTATGACAATTGTTCCAGGGATGGTGTAACGTGATCACTTCTCACTTAACCATGTTGAAATCATAACTTTTAGCATATAATCATTCTGGCTCTGCGATGACATAAATTATGTATGTATGTTTCTTTGTTTAGCTTGTGACGAAATTCCAGCAGAATTCGTACAATGGTCGGACACGCAGGCTCTGGTATCCATAGCCTTCTCGTGTCTGGGATTTCTGTCGACGGCGTTCGCAGGTGCTGTGTTTGTGCGGTACAATAACACTCCAGTGGTGAAATCCTCGACACGGGAGCTCAGCTACTTGATTCTGGCAGGAATGACGCTGAGTCATGCCGCCACATTCCCAATCCTGGCCGAGCCCTCCACGTTATCATGCTCACTATCTCGCCTGCTACCAGGACTAAGTTTCGCCATGATTTACGCCTCTCTGCTCACCAAAACAAACAGAATCGCTAGAATCTTGGCTGGATCCAAGAAACGATTTCCTACAAGAAAACCTCGCTTCATGTCTGCAACAGCACAGGTAAGTACGGTAGAACCAGTAACAATGGAACGATTATAATTTCTAGTGCATTTCATATTAAGTGACAAAATAACTTCAAATATCACTTTAGAAATACTTTACAAAATCTGACGCGAAAAATATTTTTACTTCCAATCATACACCATGCGCATTCGCCAACAAACGCGAAGCGGTTTACACTATGGAATCTCGGGATGTAGCCAACATATACACGATATTTAACGAACCTGAAAGCTAACGTAACGCTATTTAAGTACTCTAACCTGTGAAAAACCAACCGAAAAGCTAACATAAAGGAATTTAAGCATTCTAACCTGTGAAAGAATGCAACGCCCAAAAATAAACAGTACGTTTTGAAATTCTGAAGTATATGTATACAGCTAATTAGTACATGCTCTACGTTGGCTGCACTCGAACACGTCTTTGTTGTTGTGTAGAATATTCGTTGAAATCAATATGACTTCCACGTCTTCATGCTACATAATACGTAGTTAAATATCACGGCCTTCATACATCACTACGCTTCTCCGGGATAAATTTCAAGGTAGGTTTCGGCATGCAGTGGTTGACTGTTATCTTGTGGATCTACTGCGGAAGGGTTTAGGTTGTAGTTTTAAATAATGCACATGTACGGAGTACATTATTAATTGGACGGCGTTATGCATCAATCGGCTATGCGCCATTATATAAGTTAAAGTTTAAGTCAATCTTCATTATTTATTATAGCGCCGTACTGTGCTGGATATTATAAGTTACATTCCTTGTTTGACAGTTATACATCAACAATCTAAGAGCGGGAACATTTGGTGCTTAACAGCATGATGCAAAATGTAATTATAATGTATGAATATGCGGTTTCATAGCCGTTTGTTGCAAAACATAGAATCGCTGATAGGACTGTTGGCGTTTACATTTGTGTTTAATAATAAGGCTATATTTAAATTTTTGGGGCTAAAAGTGTGCGTATTATCGCCTCACTACGATGGTTGTCCGAAAAACGAGTGCCGCACGAGAATGCTTGACAATGATTAACATGCGGAATTATTATAGTGGCGGTATTTATATTTAATTATATATAACAGCTGCGGGCAAACAAAGCGAGCCGCTGGACAACCATCATAGTGAGGCTACAATATACTTACTTCATGAGCCAGTGCAACAGATGGCATCAAAATCTCATTTTTTTAAAATGACGCTTAGTCAATTGATGCAATAACATCGTCCAATGAGACAGTCTTCTTACTTGCCTTGCAGGTGTTCATCACATGTATCCTGATAGCTGTGGAGCTCGGAATATCAGTAACAATGCTGATAAAGGAACCAGCAGAACCAACACGTCTTCCTCGCGGTGAGGAGAGGGTTGTGCTTGCCTGCAACACCACGCCATTAGGGGTTGTCGCACCCCTCGCTTTCGACTTTTTCCTCATCGCGCTTTGCACCTTGTACGCCATCAAGACACGCAACGTTCCAGAAAATTTTAACGAAGCAAAATTCATCGGATTCGCAATGTACACCACATGTGTTATATGGATCGCCTTTGTGCCTATTTACTTCGGCAGCGATTCCAAGGTAAGTTCAACTCTGCTCTGGAGTCCTTACCTAGTGTTTTTTTATACTACTTTATTAACTGCATGTTCAATTACAAAATATAGTACCGTACATTCATTTTTTTCATAATTTTTTTCCCAATGTTTATATAATAACTAGGGCTGAAAAAATAGCGGTATCAGGATAGTAACTAATTTCTATACATATTGTTTACAAAATGCGTATCTTTGACGAGCGTCTCCACTGCCTGTTCGGAGCGGAGAATGTGTATGTTCAACTCTCCTCAGCAATAGACCTATTTACGTGACGTGTGGTTGTATCAGAATTCCGAAACAAAAATTGTGTAAAGATGAGGCCATTCCTACACAAAGCGGACTGTACTAGAAGTCTGCCCTGAGTGGGCGTGTTAACGTGCAGTTTGTAAACATAGCGGTCTATCTACGATGCAGCCTTGGCTATAACCGCTACTTTTTTCAGCTCTAATAATAACATGCTAATACCCGGAGTGCGTTGCTACGCCTAAATAAATGAAATATTAAAGATTAATTAATATTTGTATGATATACGCTGAAATGAACCAAATACAGCGTTCAGGTAAACCTCCACTTCTAATTGTCGGTTTTTGCTCATTTTTTGATAATGCTTACCTGGGTTTATTTTAATAGGATATACCGAGTTCTGGTGTGGAACATCGAAAATTGTGACTGCTAGAGTGGTATTTAAATTTACACTTTAGGTCAACTCCTACATCTAATGGTTTTAGAGGGTCCAATTGTGAATCTAAACTATCCAGTAACCCACTCAAATACACAAAAAAATCATCAAAATCGGTCCAGTCGTTTAGGCATTTTTTTAATTTCAGATTTCAGGTAAACCTCCACTTCTAATTGTCGGATTTTGCTTATTTTTGGACAAATATCTACCTTCGTTTATTTGAATAAGATATACTGAGTTTCGTTGTGAAACATCGACAAATGTGACCGCTAGAGGGATTTTTCAATTTTCACTTCAGGTGAACTCTTATGCCTAATAGTTCTAGAGGGCCCAATTATGAATCTGAACCATCGATGGACCCAATCAGACACACAAAAATTTCATGAAAAACAGCCCAGTCGTTTAGGAGGAGTAGAGTGACAAACACACATACAGAAAAATGTATATATATATATATATATGTGTGTGTGTGTGTGTGTGTGCGTGCGTGCGTGCGTGTGTGTGTAAAGATTAAATATGAACAATTCCTTCGTGAACACGATATCAGCGTACGGTTGATGAGACCTTGTGATTGAGGTCAAAGGGATTAAAATAGTTTTCTGTACCGTCTGGTTACAGCAACAGTTTACGTTAGTTACCTTCCACTGCAAATCTTCCGAACAGTAAGTGCGCAACTTTTATATCGCACTGAAGTATACTTTGTAAGTCTGATCCTACTCTTGTTTACATGTGACCGCTGTTCAGAGTTCAGAGTGACATCTACTGTATGAATGAAGCTTAGTCAACCTCGACGTCATTGGAAGGAGAGTTTTCATATCTTCTAATATATAAAAATGAAAGTTTGTTTGTTTGTTTGTTTGTTGGTTTATTTGTTTGTTCGTACTTTATGCGTGGCCATACCGTAGATCCGATTGCGATGAGGCTTTTTACAAAATGTTCAGGAGATTCCCGGGATGAACATAGGCTATAAGAGAGTTGTGATATTCAACCCCTTCATCCCTAAAAAATCACCCTTTGTAGTGAAAAATGTGAAATAAAGTCCCTATTTTGACGCTTAAAATGGCTTACGCTGCCTAAACCATGACAAATACACCAAATTAATGTACACAGATTTGAACATCTCAAAAAACTCTACAAACCGTCCGCGACAGCATGTGTTTATCTTTTACGGATAACTCACAATAAACATTTTTGTCTTTCATTGATGCCAAGAAGATCGGGATAAGCAGATTCCCGGGCAAGCATAATAGCGCACGGCTGGTGGTAAAAACACATTAACATTTATTTAAGAGTAACAGCGCACGCTGGATATTAGCTAGTCTGTTAATAAATGAATAAATGACACTAAGTCCCGCGCCGTAGCCGAGCGGTTAAGGTAGGAAGCCTTGGCGCAGAGCTACCGGACTTGCGAGTCTCCGTGGGGGAAGAAATTTTCTCATGGTATTTCGGCCAGTATGGGACCGGTGCCCACCCAGCATCGTGAGGCAATTGGGTAGCTACAATAAGTAGCGGCTCCAGGTTGAGGAACCAGCTATAACGGTGGGACTCGACATACTAACCACATGTCACCCCTACACTGGCTGTTGATCATCTACCTCTGTGGTTGACACATGTGGATGTGAAGGGCCGGCAGCCGGCCTGGTAAAAGGGCAACCGCTGAAAAGTGGAAAGACCCTCAATCGGATCGGATAAATGGCACTATCGAACCCCTGAGTTCATGGCCGCATGGGCATAAGCTCGCCATACATCCTTGTTCTGAGTTAATGTTTTCCAAACGTCCACTGTAAAATCTATTCCCCACACGTAATTATTTGTCAGCTTACTGGGCGCTTTCCCTCTGGTTTTCCTAGAAGGAACTTCCATGTCTCTCTTTCATTCCCTACTAGTGTAACAAGTCCTGCCCATCTCAGTTTATAAGAGTTACATTTTCTTGTTATATCTGATTTCCGGTCGAGACAAGTTTCAGTGATGAGGATTTATCGAGGTTTTTCCTCAACAGTCAAACAAATATCAGAAAAATGTAAGACTCAAAGGTCGCCGAACATAATCTGGCCATTATTATCATTATCGTCTCATTATATTAAGTTTAGGATGCGGCACCTCCTGGCGCATAATTACCATCATCATCACCAATCATATATCATCAGGTCAGCGTAATCCACCTTCCATGAGCCCCAACTTCAGAAGTCGGTTACAATAATGCCAATGCCAGGAGAATATACCAGAAATGTTATGGCAACTTGGTGACATTGAATATAATAAAAATATCTGGCTTCCCATAAACGTCATGTAGCTCACTGTTATGAAGTCTTCTCCATTCGCCTATCTGTTTAAATCTCTTTGGTTCATTTTTTTTTCTAAGAACTTTATTCTCAAGTACCTGTAGTCTTTTCTATTTCGTTTAAGTAAGAATCCATGTTTCGCATCCATATAATATAACTGGGAGAATAACAGTTTTATACATTTTCAATTTAATATATTTTGAGAAAAGTTGGGATGACAAGAGTCATGTAATGCATAATAGCATGCATTTCCAGAATTAAGCTGAAGTTTAATTTCATTGTGCACACGCCGTAGCGTAGTGGTTAAGGCACTGCGCTACAAGTCGGAAAGTCGAGGGTTCAAGTCCCGGTGTGGTCAGGATTTTTAAACTGACCAAAACCTTCTGGCAGCACTATGGCCCTGGGGTCGACTCAGCCTCTAACGTAAATGAGTACCAGACGCTTGTTCTGGGGATAAAGGCGGCCGTCACGCAGGGCTGACAACCCGGCTGACATCAAGTGCCGGTTGTCTAGAAAAAGTTGGAGCCTTAACCTCCTATTACCAGGGAAAATTAGAGGTAAAACGCCCTGTTGGTAGACCAAGAATGAGGTGGGACAATAACATTTACCATGATTTGAGGGAAGTATATTATACAGGGGATGATTGGAAAACATTATCTCAGGATAAGGATATGTGGAGAGCTTATGTCCTCGCGGTCATGAACCTACGGATTCGATAGAAACAGTGAGTTAATAATAATAATAATAATAATAATAATAATAATAATAATAATAAAATAAATATCCTTAACTCGTGTCCAATTCAGAGTCGGGTCGAGCGATGAGATGAGATGAAGCCCCTTATATAGAGGTCTGTGGATGACAAAGGTGCCGGCCGACCACGCCTGACGCACCATCACAGGGACAGATGAACGAAATGAAACGAAATGGATGAGATGAGTAAGGAGAAATGGTAGAATGAACTTGTGGCAGGGGAAACGGAAGAAAACCCCGAGAAAAACTTGAAGCTCCGTTCCATCCACCACGAAACCCACATGGAGTGACCGAGACTCGATCTCGTGACCCCAGCGGTGAGAGGCGAACGTCTAACCGCTTGCGCCACGTAACCGCCTAATAATATGTTTCATTATATAATTATATATTATCCATCTATCCATCCATCCATCCATCCATCCATCCATCCATCCATAGTAAGTCTGCTCTTGTGGCAGGTCTTTTACTATAATTATAGCATTTTCATGCTATGCTTTGCAGCTTTACTAGGGAATTATAGGTGTGGTAGCTCCCCATTGTTTTCCACACCAATGAAGGATGATGATAATGGCCGGATGATTTTCGGGGACCATTGGGGCCCTAAGCTGCCTGATATTTGTCTTACAAGTTGAGGGAAACCCCCAAAAAAACCTCACCCAGGAGCCTATCCCGACCGGGAATCGAACCAGGGCTCGCTGCGTGACAAGGCAGCACGCTACCTCAATTATTATTATTATTATTATTATTATTATTATTATTATCATCATCATCATCATCATTATCATTATTATCATTATCATCGTCATAATCATCATCATTTAGTCTGTTTTTTACTTGTTAGAATAAAAATGTATATTTTATCTACTAATTGACGTTGTGTGAAAAATGTCGTAATAAACAGAAAGCGCAATTCTCATGTGGAAAATATCTCGCATTCATTAAATCGCAGTTTTGGATTTATTTCCAGAATCTACTTTTAAACGACATTAATATAGTGAGCTTAGAGACAGCATCAGCTGTGCTATTGTATATTTTAAACGGAAAAATTGAAACAGCGTTGCATCACAGATATTGCTGACCGACAATGCGATTAGATTGAATTGCAGTTCAAACTTTCAGTCACAAAAACCAGTCTGTTTTATTGGACGGTTGGTTGAACCTTTTTCGAAATGCAATGTCGCAATGACGTGAAATTCTACATTTTTATGTTTTTTTTTTAACCCACGTAAATCGGTTTAAAAGATTTTAGCACTCTAAAGGGGTAAACAATATAGCGCTAATTCTCATGGTTTTCCTATAGTAGAAACGTTAGGCTATATATTTTCAATATAACAAAAGGATCTATAATTAAATTAATTAATTTGATTTTTTAACGTTTTATGACGTCATAATTAGACATCTGTTAATTTTAGTATCTGATCATGAATTCAGTATTCTTCGTATTATTTGCAGAAGCTTGCATAGGGATTGATAGTTCTTCTCATGTATCGATATTCCACTTATAGTGAATTTCCAAAGAAACAAAGTTATTGAGATTATCATGAAAATATTTATATAAAATATTGTGTATTTTCATAGATTCTACCTAGTAGATACCGAAAATAACCATGACAAAACTGTCTGATAAAATGAAGCTATTATTTTTTTATCTTATGTTGTCTTATGGATCAGACATATAACCAGAAAAAATAAGTTACAATTATATAATTCAATAGTGAGAAGTACTGTCACATAAGGAGGTGAAGTTTGGAAATTCAACAAAAACTTATGTCGATGAAAAAGGTTTTCATGAGGAGAGCAGCAAGATGTTCAAAATTAGAAAAAATAAGAAATGCTGTCATACAAGGAGAAATGAATATTAGATATTTAATAATAGATTATACAAGATACAAGCAATTAAATTGGTATGGGCATGTACGACGAATTTAAAAATTAAGGTTACCCAGAAATACATTGGAATGGTGTCCATCTAGAAGAACAAGAAGAAAAGGAAGACCTCGAAACTCGTGGATGCAAGAAAGTAGAACTGGAATGAGAACAAGAGGACTGGAGGACATGGGGTAGATGGAGAAGGAAAATAAAACTCTAGGCACAGAAAGATGTGTAAACATTGAAAATCTGTATATAAATAAATGAATTATTGTTGTTATTGTTATTTTTATTATTACTGTTATTTTTATTATTATTGTTATTTTTATTATTACTGTTATTTTTATTATTATTGTTATTTTTATTATTAACCTCCGAATTCGATAGCACCAGTGAATTAGTTATTTAGTTAATCTACTATTCTACAGTAATTCTGCCCAATGACAGGTATTTCACTGCAATCATAGCATTTTCATGCTGTGTTTAATACAGCTTTACTAAGGAATTAGGCTGTATAGGTGTAGTAGCTTCCCACACCTGTGAAGGATGATGATGATGATGGCCGGATGATTTTCGGAGACCGTTGGGTCCTAAGCTTCCTGACATTTGTCTTACAGGTGAGGAAAAAACGCGCCCAGGTGCCTGTCCCGACCGGGAATCGAACCCGGGCCCGCTGTGTGATAAGGCAGCACGCTACCTCGATTCCACAACTGTGGATATCTAGTTAATATCCAATACATAAAAATGCATGTTTGTTTGTTCGTATTTTATGCGCTGCCATATACATTCATTCGATTGTGATGGGGCTTTTTGCAACATGTTCAGGAGATTCCCGGGATGAACATAGGCTGTAAGAGAGTAGTAATACCCAACTCCTTCTCCCTTAAAACCGCCCTTTGTAAAAAAACGTGAAAAGTTCCTTTTTTTTCACGCTTAAATGGCGTACGCTGCCTAAACCATAAAAAGTACAGAAAATTGATATACACAGAATTGAATACCTAAAAAAACTACAAAAAAGTCCTCAACAGCCTGTGTTTATCTTTAACGGATAACTTGCAATAACCATTTTTGTCTTTCCTTGATGCCAAGAAGATCGGGATAAGTATATTCCCGGGCGAGCGTAGCAGCGCACTGCGGGTATTATTTTACGTATAACTCATAATAACGAATTTTCTCTTTCAACTCATTTATGCCAAGAACATCTGGATAAGTAGATTTCCGGGCAATTTACGATATAAATTTTCCCATGTGCTTATTTAACTTAACATAAAAATATACTAATTTTCGTCTTTCAGCTCATTTATGCGAAGAAGATCGTGATAAATAGATTCCTGGGTAACGCCGGGTAATCAGGACTGGGTATCTAAAAATAATTGATATAAATTTGTAATTATTTTTCCTTTTTCTTATTCAAAAAACTTAAAACACATTAATTAAAATTCATCTTTCAGCTCATTCATGCAAAGAAGATCGGGATAGGACGATTCCCGGGAAATGCCGGTTATTCAGCACGGGGTATCTAAAAATTATTAGGACATAAATTTATAATTATTTTTCCTTTTGTTTATTCAACTAAACATAAAAACATTAGTTTTTATTAATTTGGGCGTCGCAGCGCACGTCGGGTATTAGCTAGTCTTGTATAATTATCATTTGTTATTTACCTGCATTTAGCCAGTAGGTTGAGAAACTGTGGCATAAGAGCACAATTCTATTGTAGTCTTGGGGCGGAGTGGTAACAGGAGCATCATAATCCCAAACATATGCAGGAACGCGTTAACTGGAATTCATTAAATATCTCATTTATGCAGCAGGTAATATATCTCATGTGTCTCTCTAAGTGTAGAATATTCCTAACACACAATGAGAGGATTGTTGATCAATGATTTAGAGAGGGTTGTTCACAAGATAATTTTACACTATATTGCAAAGCATATTCCTCCTATTATAATGTTATCAGGAATGACGATCCCTTAAAGTACTGTCGGTTTTGGTTGTCCAGTAGTCACCATGCTCGTCTCTAGTTTGAGATTCGCTTGTTCAAACTCGCCTACAGTCAATTAATTTTTACAGTCCGCAGATGAAGGGAATGCAAGTGCGGGACGAAGTACGAGGGGGAAATAAAGAAAGAGTCATTTTTCACGCATCAGGTTAATTTATTTTAACCGTATTCTACTGATGATTGTGTATCAGACTTGGAACTAGCATGTCCGCTGAGAGAGTGACAAGTTTAGATAGTACAATCCCTCATGATGTAATATTCTGCGTAAGACATTGCTTGTGGTTATTTTCTTCTGAGTTGTGGACTGTACATACTCATTTACTTACTCTATGCCGTCTCGGTATACGCGCGGTTAGCGTGCACGGCTACCCGACTGGGACTCCAGGTTCGATTCCTGGCGGTTCCAGGGAGGTATTTGGTGTAAGCCATACCGGGGGATTTTTCGCTTTTTTGGGATTAAACTGAAAATATATAAAACTGTTATTCTTCTAGTTATTCTTACTTTAAGGGAGAAAATTAATTTACGAGTATTTGGGAATAAAGTTCTTGGGAAAATGTTTGGACCAAAGAGAGATGAACAGAGAGGTGAATGGAGAAGACTGCATAACAGCGAGAAGTATGCCTGCAAGACCTAGAAAATGTTGGGGGAAAAAAGTTAAATTTACTCCTGTCAATATGATTATAAATTAAAATTAATCTTTATAGGAAGCCAGATATAATAAGAACAGGTAAGTCTCATAGACTGCAATGGGCAGGATATGTGGCACTGTTGCGCCTACACTAGGGCCTAACTGCCATAATAATAAAATACTATAAAAACCGATGAAACATATACACAAGATACTTGTTTATTATACCAGAAGATAGGGAATAAATAATCACCTTTAATATGCTGATGGAAGTCACACTCGAAATTTATACAAGGGCTTTAAGTAATAAAAAACGAGGAAAAATTAATAAAATATTAGAATAATCTTGGAAAATGCATGTCACAACCCAACAGGACAGATTTTAAATCAACATGTTTTCAAACTATTAGGACACATTTACGAAAGATTAGAATAAACAGAAAATATTGTACCTTTGAATAACACATTATATAAGGGAAACAATCATCTTATACAACTTGGCCCTGACAGGCCCAGTAACATTGTTATAGGTTGGGAAATAGATAAAGGTTTCCACGAAATTGGAGGAAAAGAAAGGTAAAATTACCGTATAAAAACCCGGGGTTTTTGACAGGAAAGGCAGAACGGTGTGGAGGACCAAGAGGTCCTCCAGGGGGATGAGGCAGCTCTATATGGGTAAGATGTATCATTCTAAAAGAATATGTTTTTAAAATGGTCATTTTCTTGACGAAAAATAACTTAGAATAATTTTAGTAATTATTAAGAATATGCTTTATCTTGAAAAGACCAAAGGGTCAAAACATAATAACCTAAAGTTGATTTTTTTCAAATGGTTTTGCTCCCTCTGAATATTAACAAAGTTTAATTGTTCGGCTCAAATCAACATGGCGAATTTTTACTATAACTGTTATTTTTTTGTTTATGATGATTTTTAATATATCTCGTTATGGTTGTTTTATTTAATACTTACTCTTACTTACTTACTCACTGGCACTATCGAACCCGTAGGTTCATGGCCGCACGGACATAAGCTCTCCAAACATCCCTATCCTGAGCTAATGTTTTCCAATCATTCCCTGTATAATCTACTTCCCTCAAATCATAGTTAATGTTGTTCTCCCACCTCATTCTTGGTCTACCAACTGGGCGTTTTCCTTCTGGCTTTCCTACAAGAAGTTTCCATGCACGTCTTTCATTCCCCATACGCGCAACATGTCCTGCCCATCGCAGTCTACGGACTTAACTGTTCTTATTATATCTGGCTTCCTATAAAGACCATGTAGTTCATTGTTATGTAGTCTTCTCCATTCACCTGTCTGTTCACCTCTCTTTGGTCCAAAAATTTTCCTAAGAACTTTATTCTCAAATACTCGTAATCTCCTTCCTTTCCTCCCTTAAAGTAAGAGTCCATGTTTCGCACCCATATAATATAACTGGTAGAATAATAGTTTTATATATTTTCAGCTTAACGTTTTTTGAAAGGAGTTGGGACATCAAAAGTCTCTGCAATGCATAATAGCATGCATTTCCATAATTGAGCCTATGTTTAATTTCTTTGTGCATCTCATTCCTATTTGTGATTATTGTTCCTAGGTATTTGAATTCAGCCAATTCCTCAAAATTTCCCTCATTTGTCATTAGCTGTCCATTTCCATTATATAATGTATTTCTACGTGTGACCATATATTTAGTTTTACTGATATTTACTTCCAGTCCTAATTTCTTAGTGTTACTCAATAGTGTGTGCGTGTTGGCCTTTAGTATCTCCTCGCTATCGGCCAGTAGTAGGCTACTACATCATCAGCATAAACTAACAGCTTATTAATACCATTCAGTTGTAAGCCTTCCTCATTCTGTAAAGATTTAATGGCATGCTCTAGTACAAAATTAAATAGTAGAGGAGATAGTGCATCTCCTTGCTTCAACCCATTCTGGATTTCAAAAGTGTCTGAAAACTGTTTGCCTACACGCACCCTACTCGTTGAGCCATTTAGACACATTCGTATAAGTCTAACTAACTTTTTAGGAATTCCGAACTCCAGCAGAATACTATATAACTTCTCCCTCTTAATTGAATCATATGCTTTTTTGAAGTCTACATATAGTTGATGTACAGTACCATTATATTCCCATTTCTTTTCTAAAATCTGTCTTGTACTAAAAATGTGATCTGTTGTAGACCTGTTTCTTCTAAATGCACATTGATGATCTCCTAGAATGTCATCAATATAGGGAGTAATGTTTTATTTAATAAATTATATAAATATTTGGTTTTAATGTGTTTATATGTGAAGTATGCCCACCAAAAACCAAGGCCAACCGCTCGGGCCAAAGACCACTTAAACCTTAGAGATCCTTTTTACGCTACGTTACGTCTGGGCTTAACTTCATTATAATAAGCACGAATGGGGAATGAAAGAGGTAGATGGAAACTTATTAGGAAAACCAGAAGGAAAACGCCCAGTTGGTATACTTAAGAAGGAGGTGGGAGAATTGCATTAACCGTGATTTGAGGGAAGTTGATTATACAGGGGATGAATGGAAAACATTAGCTCTGAATAGGGATGTATGGGAAGCGTATGACTCCGCGCCTATGAACCTACGGGTTCGATCGTGCCAGTGAATTAGTTATGTTTGTATATTTAAAAAGTAAAGTGATCCCACAACAGGCCTCGGGAGGCCCTTGGGTAGTAGTAGGAGGTTAAGGCTCCCACTTTTCTAGACAATCGGCACTTTATGTCAGCCGGGTTGTCAGCCCTGCGTGACGGCCGCCTTTACCCCCAGAACAAGCGTCTGATACTCATTTCCGTTAGAGGCTGAGTCGACCCCAGGGCCATAGTGCCGCCAGACGGTTTGGGTCAGTTTAAAAATCCTGACCCCAACGGGACTAGAACCCTCTACCCCCGGCTTGTAGCTCAGTGCCTTAACCACTACGCTATGGGGTGCCACTGTCTATATTTTGAAATCCACCTTAGCTGCATAAGCATACTGTGTCATCACAACATAGAGAGAACTCGCATTCTGTTCTGCTATTCTTGCTCTAATGTAGCGACCCTGCCGGTGTCTGTTCTAGAAGTTTTAATGTACACTTGGCAAAAAAAAAAAGAATGAGCGGACTCTTTATATCGAACATTTTCAAGTTTTAACGCGCGATTCTCACGAATGAACTAATTGCACAGTAAGCTACAATACGTTCGCCTTCCTCCAATGAAGAACATTCCTTTGTGCCCATTAAGCCAGCGAATTCTTTGCTTAATGACTTATGGCTTGCTTAGTATGCAAAATGTCGTTGGTTCGATTCCCGATGAGGTCAATTTTTTTAATTGTTACAATGCTTTCCATTTTATAGTCTGTCCACTCTTAAAGAAAAAACTAATTATTTGAAAGTATTAATATTTTATTATTATTATTATTATTATTATTATTATTATTATTATTATTATTATTATTATTATTATTATTGTCCATTATCTATGGGCTACTATTAGGCTATGTAAATTAAATATTTTAATTGGATGGTGAAACTTTTTCCTCACTCATACGTAATAAGTAAGTAAATACATAAATATATGAAGCTATATTATATATTATTACATACATTTATAGCATTATTATTAAAACGCGTGTACTGCACACTCAATTAAATTATTCCGGTCGCTAAATATTGATAAAAAGTTTACTTAAAATAGTGTAAAGTGGACGTAGAGTACGTGGCTGCAATGAAATGTTATGATATGTATTTTGCGGAAATACATATAAATAAAAAGTCATTGTCGAGGGACTTGAACCCTGGTTCTCATATATACATATACATACATACGTATTTCATTTTTCGTAATTCATTTACCTATCTACGCTACTCGAACGTCGAATACTAGTCGTCTAAATCCTGGTTGCCTTGTTTGCTTTTATACTATGCACGAGAGTTGAATTTTATTTAAAATGTTGCAATTGGAATAATATTGTAAATATCTAGAAACATGTCTCCTGCATTGCTCTTTTAACTATTTTAGATTATTAAAACCAAAAACAGCGTATTTAAAATACATATTTAACAATGCGTTACCTCGTGAACCACAGCTTTAACTCTTTGAACATGCGCAGTGGTCATAGCAGGACTCTGCGTTTAGAAGCCGCTCATTTTTTCTTGCTAAGTGTACATTGTGTTTATGTTGAATTGCAGGTGATCACGATGTGTATGTGCGTCACGTTAAGTGCCATGGTTACACTAGTGTTTCTCTTCCTGCCGAAGATGTACATCATATCTTCTGCGACCGGAAAGGAATAATCGTGCATTATTTACAACTTCTAAAGCATTCGTTGTCATATTGGTAGCCGAGTAGCGTCTGCAATATCCAATAAAAGCTCCAACTCCTATTCCAGCACGGACTCGCCAAGGTAAGGTCACTGTCAAAATGGATAATTATATTTTTATTCTGAGAAAAAGAAAATGTCAACATGTAAGTAGAAGAGAGTAAGTATAACATGTAATGTGTGTGCTATATATATATATATATAGAGAGAGAGAGAGAGAGAGAGAGAGAGAGAGAGAGAGAGAGAATGAGTTTATTGGAACTTTTTTGCTTCTATTGCCGTGTACTTTCAACCGTTTTATTAGTTACTCATTAATTTTGATACACCATGTGCATATATATATGGTAAATTTGGATTGAGGTGTCAGAGTATTAAAAATTATAATACAAAATTGTGTACCTTTTATTCAGCTCCTCAACTTTTAAAACAATCATAACATTTCCGATCTGGGACCAGCTCCATCCTCAGCAGAAGGTTTGTTACTCTCCAGCTACTGTACTGACAGGTTTCTGATGATGTTGTAGTTAAGGTTTTTCATACTGGGTGCGTTCTCGTTTAAAATCAATTTGTTATCAACTTCATTAAAAATCTCTAACTCCTATACTATGTTTATCTTAGCTGTGTTCCATTCTTTGTGTAATAATATGAAGGTGTTGTGAATAGCCTACATATGATGTCCTTCTTTTATTATCTGTTTCGTTTAACTTGATTTGCCTTCTGCATATTTAAAATCTTTAAAATTTTCTTTAAATCTGACATTAAAACTTCTATAGGTTCTACCTACATAACATTATAATAATAATTAAGCTTGCATTATTTGGATTTCCTTAGAATGTGTGCTCGTTGGAGCGACGATCAACGACATATAAAAAGTGTTGCTACACCAGAGAAAATGAAAACAGGCTTTTGCATTAAGATGTTCATGTTGGAGCAGCGATAAAAGTAACGATAAACGATGAAAACGAAGAGAAAGGAAACTTTTAATTTCTTCGCCCTTATATAGAGTGATGTAAAAAGTTGCACAAAAAAATTTAAGAGCACAATCTTTGTCATGAAAATAATTAATTTTCGAACAGAGGACGAGCTCTCGTGTCGATAAAAGAGGAACGTCATAACATTGGCCCCTGCATATTACTTCAAAGGTTGACTGCGGACAAGAGTGCTATGCTTCTTACGGGGAAGTATTGCCTATGTTTAATGGAAAATGCTCCACTTGCGGTAAGGCAAAATCTTTGATTTCAACGTGACGGTGCACCAATACATTTTGGTGAACAAGCCAGAGAACGCTGCCTGAACTGAAACTTTCGGGGAGAGTTTTGGATCGGACGTGGTGGACCGATAACATGGCCTACCACGTTTTGCAAAAGAAACCGTACGCCGTGTGATTTCTTTATTGGGGTGATATTAAGGACATGGTTTATGAAAAACCGATCGACGATGTACAGTCTTTGATAATACCGAATTGATTTGCGCGCACATAATTTTTAGTCTCAGAACGAAGCCACTGCCCATGTTCATAGATTTGGTTCACAAGTATACAATTATTTGTGAAAATAAAATCCGTCTATTATGTTCGTTGTGGATCGTGCTATGGAAAATAATTTTCGTGTACATAGTCGTAGTTGCGCGGTAAATATACTGAAAATAAAACAAAGCAAAAGACATTAAACAAAAGAAACAAAATTATTTGAAATAAGGACGAGAGAGAGAGAAAAAAAAAAGCATGTCAGCGGGGTCAAACACGCGACCTTATACACGGGAAACAGAAGCTCCCTCCACTAGACCACAATCATTCCTGCTAGGAATTGCCTGTATGAAACGATGCAATACTCCAGGACTTACTTGTATAATGTAATTATATATTATCTTCACTTAGTTTAAATTAATCAAACGCGTTTTGTATTAGTAGTGGAAATAAATAATTTTGTCATGCCTTGTGTTTTGTAAACAAAGTAATGAGACGTTATAATCGTTATTCATTATATATATATATATATATATATATATATATATATATATATCATCATCATCCTGCCAGGTATTAGTCCTAGAAGAACTGTTACGGCCTGAGAAAAGCAGTTTTCGTGTCATCTTTTCATAGGTCGACCAAGTGACCGTTTCGCATTTGGACAGTAGTTCATTATTGCCTTGAGGATCCTGGATCTAGCCATTCTTGAGACATGTTCCTTCCAGTTTAGCTGATATCTGGAGATGTAGTCCAATATTGGTGACACATTAAGTTCTTGAAGGATTTCTACATTTTTCTTATATAGGCCTATATGAGCTGTTTCCTTTAATTAATCAATGTCCTTATATAGGCCTATATACAAATATATTTATATACGGGTAACGAAACCTGGTAACATGTAGGCATTATGAAAATTAACGACGTAATTTAAAAAAAAAAATATTCCTGGCCAGGATCGAACGTGGGCCCGCATCGTCGAAAGAGAAGATCTTACCGACTACTCCACTGAAGCGAGTGATACAAATATTGCATGTGGAGGAGTCAGTATGTGTAACAACGTACTGGTGTGAATCGCTCTTCAAAACTCAACTTTACATCATCTAGAGTTGCGCCATCATTTTTTTCAAAGGCTGTACCTGTATTACAGCAGCATAAATAATCCAGTCCAGACATTATATCTTTCGCAGAATGCGCCGGTATTTGTTATAGCGCTATGTAGCTTGCCGCAATGAAGATGGAGGTCATTTTGAACATTTTATACGGCATGTGATGTAGTTGTGTATGAGACAGAATAAATTAGTTTTTTTTATGGTAGGCATTTCTTTCCATTTGACTATTCACATACTCATTTGTAGCTTAGGATTTCACGCCTGCTGCGCCACATAGTGCTTGTCCTATGACCTTGATCCATAACAGCTTCAGCTCCATATCAGAGTCTGTGAGACCATCGTTCCTTCTGCAAAAGTACTCATTTTCATGCCACCTACTCGCTCTTAATTTTTGTATACTTTTTTTCATCGCCCTGTATAAACAGAGAATATAAAAAGTTGCTATCGTTGTATATAAGTCGTAATTATCAACAAGCCAATACACATTTTAATAAACAGATCAAGTAAAAAATTGGTAATGATACAATTAATCAGTTGCATATTTTTGCGTGAAGCTTTGTGGAATCATAAAATAAATCTCATAACAGATTTACATCGGATGAGGTGGCATTGGAAAATGAATGAAATGAAAATAAATCTCATTATAATATATTTATATTGTATAACTTATGGGATGAGGTGGGATTGTAAAATGAATTCAACACGCTAGTTATAAAATGTTTGTTCAATAATTTGCATTTTTTATTGTTTTAAAAATATCAACATTTCAATTCATTGAAGTTAACATTTAATTATAGCAATAATTAAGGGCTTTTAATATCCATTACTTTTCTATATAAAATGGAAAAAGCTTAAGAGTTTGAAATAAAATAAATATGAATACAATTTTTTTAACATAAAACGTTTTTCTGTTGTTATTGGTTTTCCATGACAATTCTTTAATTCAACTGATAACAAACATTGTGTGTTGATGAAGAATGAATCATTTTCTTTATCTTGCCTCATAGTTTATGTTTTCTTAAACACGTGAGCTACAGTTTTCGAGAGGAAACATCCCTCCCATTTTCAACCGACATAATGTCTTTATTCAGACTTGGGACGCACGGTTTAAAGTCCCTTCCCGGAGAAAAAATACATATATTGTAAATAATAATTGTAGATATTGTAAATATACCATAAAATAATATTGTTTATTCAATTTAAAAGTAGGCCTAAGAGTATTTTTTTGTATTTTTTATAATCTGGTTGAGTGGTAGACAAGGCTTTAAGGCCTCAACTTCTGCCAGGAAAAACAAAGCTTTTAGGATCTTTTATTACTATTATTATTATTATATTATTATTACTTTTACTGTTATTATTATATTATTATTATTATTACTACTATTACTGTTGTTATTATTGTTATTATTATTATTAATATTATTATTATTATTATTATTATTATTGTTATGAATACATAGTTCTTTATATAGATTTTTTATTGTTTTATAGATTATTTTAATTATTCGAGCAAACTCGTTGAGATGGACTTTAGACATTAAAAGTCTGCAGTCTGTTGAGATAGAGTATAGTTCAGATCAAAAGTCTTGATTGAAGCTAACTGTAAACATCCCTACATTTAGTTCCTTGGAATGTTAGTAGTACAGTTTTAAGATGACCTCAGGTCATTTTTGAAGTATATAACACTTGAGAAGTGATGGGCTCGTGTCTGTCTGTGTGTGTACTGCTGGAGGGTAAGTCACCGACCATTTTTCTTAATAATGTATTCCATTTCTTTTGGATTTAAATTCAAGTACAATATAATATTTGTGAAACTATATTTTAGAAAAGGGATATAACATTTTAATCATGTAGATTTGGTTAGATTTAAAATTCCACAACTCCCTTCTCAACCCCCCCCCCAAGAAAGCACTGTAGTTTTAATATAGGCTTAGAATATATTTAGGGCTAGAGATATTTAGGATTTCTAATTATTTATATTTTAGTAATAAAATAGTTTAAAATAAGACTATTTGTTTATTTCTAAACATGTATAACTGTACATCCTCATACTAACGCTCGGCTAGGAAACCGCTACCAGTTTTTCCAAGTCCCGAAGGTCCTTTAAGCCTAATAAATCCAGTTGGGGTCCATAACATTGGTGAACAGCGGTGGTGATCACTAAATAATTTTTTATTATTTTTTATGATAGGGAAACGGACCCTTGCAAGCTTTCTGGACCGTTTGGAATACAATGAATACTAAAATTTTGTGATACGTACAGTTTTAGGTTAAAATCAGCAGTGTAAGATTTATGTAGAACATAGGATATTTATTATTTAATAGAAATTAAATCAAGAAAAAGATATTAATTCTGGATTGGGATTTAGATTAATCAGACCTTGGAAGAGAGAGGGAAGTTGTGGAAAAAAGAACCAAAAATGTTTTTCGATGTAGCTATAATAATTGAGCAACCATTTTTTTTTTTAACTTGTAAAAATCTATGCATTATATATATATTAAGAGAGTGTATTATTTGTTTTGTCTAGAAAATATGTCTGTTAGGACTGAATAGGATAAAAATATAAAACCATTATAGATTGGCAAAAATCATTTCTGAAACGTGGCCCTCTTAACGGGATGTGTCGACGTATGCGAACCGAACTCGTGGCTTGTGGACGGGGATGACACGCCATCATACTAACATGAATATTTTTGCCGATGGTGATTGTGACCAATAATAATAGTAATAAAATAATTTCTCTGCAATAATAATTACGAATAAAATAGCATGAACTAATTACCTTCGTGGAAAATTACTTCCATATAATACTGAAATACAAATGGTTTAAATGTCTCGGGTTATTAATTACCTCAGGGCAACTCAAGCGATACCAACATATGAACGAAATGTTGAATTAAATGAGAAAATTTAGTAACGTTATATAGGAATTATTTTTAGATCTTTCCTGCGAACAGATCGTTTCTGCATGCGTTGGAAAATATATTAAATATGGAGATTAATTAAATAAACGGACTGTGTCACTCCTATGTTGGCAATACTAAATGTCAAGTCGAAATCACACCGACGTTGTTTAAATTAGTGAAAAATGAACAGGTCATATGTATGTATATACATATATATATGTAGCATATATGAAATAATTTATGGGGTAACTACAGGGTATTGTTGAGAAAATATTTAGAGAAAGGAGTCTCGGGTTCGAACCCTGGTGACTAGCTTTACAAGATGGCGGCTGGAGTGAAGGCTAGGTTATGAAAGGTCAAAAAAAAAACAGTAAATAAGTTTTCACATACGGTGACTACCAGTTGTTTTTTTTATTAGATTTCTTGTCCGAGAACGGTAAGCAGGAGTGTTCTAAATTAGCTATAATACAAGTATATTCCTAGCAGGAATGTTAAGAGATGTCCGAGGAATATTTAGTTTGAAATATGTCCACGTATGCGAGGCTATCTAACGGGATTTTGATAAAGATTCTGAAAATTTTCCAACTTGAATGAGGGAGTCACACTTCAAAATAATTCGCTCTACCCTATATGTATATGTATATGTTACCGAATCATCAGATCGAATATCCAAAATCATAAAGAGTATCAAATTTTTTTTTTAAAACAGATTGATCTGGCAACACGTGTAATGTGTTGGCTAGGATGTCGTCACTAGAAGTCCTGGATTCGAACTCAGGAAAAGTGTATTCAGTATTTGGTTAATCTCTCCAGACTAGCGCCAGTTTAAAAAATTTATTCGAGGTCATTGGAACTTGAACAAATAAATTATTTTCCATTTTTTTTTTACAAGTCGGGAATATTTAGCATTTGTCGGGAGTAAATTGGAAATTTTCCGCAACTCGTATAACAAATTTATCGAAGGAAAATATGGAAGTATGGAACTTAGATTCTTTTACAGATTAAATAACAAAATTATTTAAAATAAAATAAAAGTGGCTCATGGAACTCAGTTTCCTTTACAAAATAAATAATTAACTTAGATAAAATCTTGGTTTCAACGGAGTTACTTAAAGTGTAACATATAATAGACCAAATTATACTTGGATGGGACACCAGTAACGGAAATCAGATTACATCTCGTAACGGTGTATTGAAAATAGATTCTGAAAACTTTCCACAACTGTTACAAGGTATGTCAGCTGATGGTTCGAACTAGGACACATTTTGTCGCATAACGGCCTTATAATTTAGAAACAAAAGAACATAATAGAGGGATGCAGAATCTTAATCTATCTTATATGGATACAGGTAGTAGATGAATTATAATGTTTTAAATGATGTTGATTCATAAAATAGTTAGTACTGCTGAGGGAACCTTGATGCTGACCATTCTTATAATTCTCTGTCCGAGTAGACGACCTTGCCCGCATGAGACTAAGCATTTAAGTAAATAATAATAGAACATTATGTTTGGCAAAATAAACATACACGGATACGCCCGAAGATGTTAATAATAAAAAAAAAATAAAAAAATACTAGTAATTACAAACATTATATAACTTAACGTGCCTATAAAATTTTATTTTAACACATTAGGAAACATGGATAGACTTTTACATAAGTGTGGCGATAATTACGTCTAATTTAAATCTCACTTCAGGAGGAAACAAAAAAAAAATAATATCCACAAAATAAATGAATAAATACATGGTATTGTCTATTAATCCTAACCCCAAGTGATATGATACTACATAACCAGGGATTTTTGCGTTTCTGTTGTGAATTAAATCTTATGTTTTATCTACCTTATAAATTTGTTTTTGAATTTTCAACCGACTTTATGCATTACTTAGGACCTTGAGTAATTAATTGAAAACCCATATGGTAAATGGCGACTTGCAGTTTCCCCAGAGAGATTTTTATGCAGTGAAGAGTTTGGATTAAATCAAGAGTGTCTAGTTACTTCGGCATTATCTTTAATGCGACTACATACTTAAAACAATATAATTTCGATTTTATGGTGGCAGCATTTGTAAGATTGTGAACTGTTCCGATAAATGTTATAATATTATTGGATTATTTAATTTCATAGTGAAGTGAGCAATCTAGTCGTAGATCTTTTAGATATTTTATTGTAGCAAGCGACGTGATAAATGAAACGGGGTGATAATGCCGGCGCACTATAGGACCATAGAACCCTGGAAATAATTTCTTGTCATTCAAGTGCAGTTATTGAATATTTGAGTAGTGAAGTAGACTTAGTGGTTTAACTTAATCCGTAAACGCTCTATCATCATAAATAAATAACCTTCATTACACATATTCCGGATGAAGGGAATATTTGAGGAATAAGAACATGTGGGAAGTTAGAACTCAATTAATGAACGCCTTAATAATAATAAATAACCAATAAATAATGATAACAATAAATAATAAATAGAAACCTTACTAAGATAAGCTAATAATCTGTGAACTTAAACTAACTAATTTAAAAGTAAAACATCGGTAAATGGAACTAACTTAGGAAGCGAGTAGATAATCTAATCGCTGCAATAAATTAAACCCAAAGATTATGAGAACCACAATTAAATATGGAACAACTACGAGTAATCTTAACAAACTAATTTGAATAATATTAATAATTAAATAATTAATAATAAAGCAGTTTGGCAGGTATAAAGGAGCATCAGATTACGAAGACAGGTCATGAGGTAAAAGAGGATGACCGAGACTTAGTGAATAACCAACGGGCAATCTGAGCTATAAAAGCAAAACATGATAACTAATCGACATAATAATGAAAATAATGATAATAAAAATATTAATAATCATAATAATAATAATAATTCACGGAAAATTAATAATACAAATAATAATAATAATAATAATAATAAATTCACAAACAATTAATAAACAATAATTAATAAACAATAATAATAATAATAATATTAATAATCATAATAAATATAAACTAAGTGCAATAACAAATGATTAGCATCAGATGTTATATCGATACTTAAAGTAATAATTAATTATATGAGGAACACTCAGATTTAAGGATTGCGGATAAATATTGAAGGACAAGGGCAAAAAATCGTAACACTGAGATACCAGATAGGACTAGCATTAATCCTGGTATCGTATTTTAATAATAATCATAAATAAAACTAATTGCAATAACACAATGATAAGCATAAAACGTTTATATTAAGTAATAATTAATAATAGGAGAATCATTAGATTGAAGGATTGGCAGATAAATTTGAAGGGACAGAGGGCTAAATGATCGTAGCACTGAGATGAACAGATAGGACTAGCGGTAATCCTTATATAGTATTTGAATAATAATAATTAATACCAGAAGTAAAGGAAGTAAACAACGTGAAAGGAGTGACAAACAAACATCGACGAATAAAACCAGGAAGATAAAACTATTAATATTAGTGAAGATCCTAAACCATAATAAAAAATATAATACAAATAAACCGCCCGAATAATAATAATAATAATAATAATAATAATAATAATAATAAAATAATAATAATAATATAATACTATAACAATATTAACATTATTAATATAATATATGATTAATTAATAATAAAAAGATAACAGACATCAGTAATAACAATAAACCTTAACGATCATAATAATACTAACAAAAAATAAAATAAAATTACCAGTAATGATAATGCCATAATGATAATAATGAAACCCAGTAAATTTAAAACTACCAATAATAATATTAATAATAATAAATAATGATAATAATAAGTCGCGGTAAATTAATAAACCACACTAATAATGATGATTAAATAAGAGCGAACTACCAGAAATAAGACTTGTGTTTATGAATAAAATGAAAGATAACGGAAAACCACAATCTCAATTTCAGCAATTAGGACTCATTTAAGAGTGAATGGGTTCCGGGATAAGTAGTAGGCTAGTTCGCGAGAAGATAACGTGGAGAGCAGTCCAGATAGAGGCACGTAGTATGTTAAGCCTATAGCGGAAGAAAGATGAAGTAGGTTCCAATTAACCAGCAGTTTATGCCAACATGGAGGGTAGAAATTATTTTAACATTGCAAAGAAATAAGGAGTGACAACAGTTCAGATTAAGAGGGGAGGATGTGCATTATCCAACTTGGTTAAAAAAAAAAAGGAGAACGGAAGAGGGGCATGTGAACTTAGGAAATTTTATAAACTTTTTGAAACGCAGTGAAGAATAGGACAAGCGTTGAAAGATTTCCCCAGAATTATCGAGTGACAAAACATGCAGAAATGATCGAAAACAAATTAATTTATTCCCATAGTAATTTAGGAAGATGGAGGTTAGGATACTTCACCGATAGTTGGGGTGTCTTAATCGATCTAGTGGAAAGTATTATCATATAAAATTTGGGATTTCAAGGGCTACAACTGAATATATTTCTAATGGAAATTACACACAATTATTATATTCGGCTGATCATGACACTTGACTGAGATGCATACAGGAGGGAACAGAGAAAGGATCTGCGGCCGAGATCCCTCCTCTGTACACCTTGATAGCACATCAGTGGGACTAGTGACCAGTTGAGAATAGACACACACACATGGGATTTGAAACTTATTTAAATAGTAAATGACCCACTAGATCGCCTTTAAGGCTCGCCAGACTTGGGCCTACAACATCACTCGGAACCATATAAAGATAAAAACGAGCGAATAGACTGTAACCTAGGTCAATCTTGGCTAAGCGATGTTAGGGAAATAACACAGAAACCCACAAGAAGTTAGAAGAGTAAACAGAATTAGGATAGGAAGCAAGGGGAGGCATTCTATCTTCGATGGAGGCCCGGCACTATGCTAGAGCCACTGGGATAGAGATGCGAACAGCGACCCTTAGGAGGGAAACAGTGCACAGACGAGAGAGACAGAGAAATAGGGAAGAGTTAGGGAGTGCGCAATCGGAAGGTGGGACACCCCCGTAATGAAAGGATCTGGAGTCACAGACCTCCTCGGTGATCCTGGGGCACTGGCCATAAAACCTTGCCGGCTTGGCACTGACGTTTAGGACCAGGGAACAACGGCAGGTAGAGCAAATAGGCATCGGAGAAATAGTGGCAAAAGACCACTTGGAAACAGAGGACAACAAGGAATTGAAAGAAAATATAGAATCTTTAGCAGAAGAAGGCACCCGAAGTAGGGAGCGTGTTAGGAAGCGTAGTGGGCAAGAACCGACCCCCCGTCAAAGGGATTAGGGTCAAATTCATCCCTATTGACGCAGGCGATGTTCGGTGAGGTCACTGGCTTACCTAAGGGAATTTATGAGTCAGGGACTCAGGGAGCGTGTTAGGAAGCGTAGTGGGCAAGAACCGACCCCCGTCAAAGGGATTAGGGTCAAATTCATCCCTATTGACGCAGGCGATGTTCGGTGAGGTCACTAGCTTACCTAAGGGAAATTATGAGACAGTCGAAGTAGGGAGCGTGTTAGGAAGCGTAGTGGGCAAGAACCGACCCCCGTCAAAGGGATTAGGGTCAAATTCATCCCTATTGACGCAGGCGATGTTCGGTGAGGTCACTAGCTTACCTAAGGGAATTTATGAGTCAGGGACTCAGGGAGCGTGTTAGGAAGCGTAGTGGGCAAGAACCGACCCCCGTCAAAGGGATTAGGATCGAATTCATCCCTATTGACGCAGGCGATGTTCGGTGAGGTCACTAGCTTACCTAAGGGAAATTATGAGTCAGGCGACTCAGGGAGCGTGTTAGGAAGCGGAGTGGGCAAGAACCGACCCCCGTCATAGGGATTAGGATCCAATTCATCCCTATTGACGCAGGCGATGTTCGGTGAGGTCACTAGCTTACCTAAGGGATATTATGAGACAGACGAAGTAGGGAGCGTGTTAGGAAGCGTAGTGGGCAAGAACCGACCCCCGTCAAAGGGATTAGGATCGAATTCATCCCTATTGACGCAGGCGATGTTCGGTGAGGTCACTAGCTTACCTAAGGGAAATTATGAGTCAGGCGACTCAGGGAGCGTGTTAGGAAGCGTAGTGGGCAAGAACCGACCCCCGTCAAAGGGATTAGGGTCAAATTCATCCCTATTGACGCAGGCGATGTTCGGTGAGGTCACTAGCTTACCTAAGGGAATTTATGAGTCAGGGACTCAGGGAGCGTGTTAGGAGCGTAGTGGGCAAGAACCGACCCCCGTCAAAGGGATTAGGATCAAATTCATCCCTATTGACGCAGGCGATGTTCGGTGAGGTCACTAGCTTTCCTAAGGGAAATTATGAGACAGTCGAAGTAGGGAGCGGTGTTAGGAAGCGTAGTGGGCAAGAACCGACCCCCGTCAAAGGGATTAGGATCGAATTCATCCCTATTGACGCAGGCGATGTTCGGTGAGGTCACTAGCTTACCTAAGGGAAATTATGAGTCAGGCGACTCAGGGAGCGTGTTAGGAAGCGGAGTGGGCAAGAACCGACCCCCGTCAAAGGGATTAGGATCCAATTCATCCCTATTGACGCAGGCGATGTTCGGTGAGGTCACTAGCTTGCCTAAGGGAATTGAGGCCGGAGACGATGCCAGGAAATCCGCCGGTGGTGAGAAAGCGGAAAGAATACCGCGAAGAAAGACGTACGCACGGATAGAATGTGGTCCTAACGGGTAGATAAATACTAGCAAAATAACACCGGAAACATTAGTGCACTAGAGGGAACAGAAGGAAAATTGGGAAACGCGCATGCATACGATTGTGCCATCGACGACAGAATTAGAGGGTGGGTCAGGAAGGGCCAGGGCCACTTTAGACGGAATACACTCTCCGCCTTCATGTAGTGCCCGGTTCGTTCGCTGGCTCACCCGGTTTATTTGCGAGACAGGAATCACGCAAGGGAGGGGGCAGGCATGACTAGGGCCACCGTTGGCATTTAAGGGAAACGTTGCTTAGCCCCATGCCTTCGAGGCTCGTAGCCCAGTCAGGGTCTGGGGCCCCAAGAAGCGATGGTTAGGGACCATCCAGAGTAAATGATGATGCCAGGAAAACCGCGAAGGGAAAGTCGTACGCACACATAGATATGGCCATAACGAAGGAACAACGAATAATAGTCAGGGACGTCAGAAACGTTGAGACACTAGATGAAAATACTAAGGGAAACACATAGAGATTACGATTGTGCGATCTACAGGTAGAGCAAGAGGAACAGATTGACCTAGGATGGAAAGGGAAGAGGACGACATAAAAACGAGAGGTTAAACACCTATGGTGGTGTAGATAAGTTTAAGCACATAAGCAGTCTAAAGTAAAGTAGAGCCCCTAGGATACAAGCAGAACAGATAGGAGTAGTTCCGAGTGAAAGAAGAAGTAAGGAGAGAACCCAGGAGTAGGACGTGGGTAAATATTTCAAAGTAAGAAGGAAAAAACCGAACCCCAATAAATGATGATATGTATGTAATAGGAAATCAAGGAAATCCCGGAAGTAAGAAGTAGGAAAAAAAACAGTTTAAACACATGTAGATCAAGAAACAATCAAGGAATAAAGTATACAAACGGAAAATAAAAGTATAAAAAGTTCAACAAATCAGCTATGAGAATTTGCCAATCAAACAAACAGTTAGGTGAGGTAAGAGTGTAAAGTACGCCGTATCAGAAGTTAGGGCAGCAGAAGGGAGAATGAGGACAAGGACTCAGGTTACGTAACATCACGGTGACTTCTAAAATTGAATCAGTACGGAATTAGAGGTTAAACTAAGTGGATTGATATATATTAGCAGTAAGATCAGATAGTCCGGGAAAATTAGACACAATGAATAATGAAAACCTGAATTCCTGTCCAGACACAAGTAACTTAAAAATCATATCTCAATTAAAGAAACTTAAGACTAGGAAAGGGAGAGTTAAGGAATAGAGGCAGTTATTTCAGAAGTGGAGAAAGGAAAGAATGCTCTCAAACTCAGGACCCTAAGGAGACGATGACAGAAATTCAGGATACGAGTATTAATTGACGTTTGTAAGGACTAATTCGGCTTTGGTCAAGTAGCATTTACACATAAATAAGTTTAGTATATGTCTTCCCGGCTGATGTGAAGACGAGCGCACCCAGTCGAACCTAGGACTCTATTATAGAGAAAGGGACTAGATAAAACCCTTAGAATTAGGCAAAATTTAGGCTGCTAAGTATAGCAAGATATTGACCGATCTAATTATGGAAATTATGTGTATATATACACCTGAAGTACTGTCAAATTGGAGTTTCGGGAAAATATAAAGATGATTTAGAAACTGAGATTTGTTGATGATGGCTATGCAAATTGATAGACATAAGAGCACTCTTTTCGGTTTCCCGTTTAAAATCTAGCAACGCCAAAAGGTAAAACAGGGATAACATTTGTATAGGAACGAGGTTGGCAGTAAGTTTAATGCAAAATACAATTTTGGGTGGTTTCACCATTGAGATATGACTAACTAAAAAATAAATTTAGAGGAACTGAACGTAGGAAAATTATAAAAATAAAGATGTACATGGTTGCTCAAGACTCGGGGTTCAGTTAAGAGGGATACTATTCTTAGTAAGAAACTAGGATTTGGTTTTGAGACCCCAGAAGGTACTATGGATTCATTTCTAAAAGTCCATATGGAATTTATTAAGAAAAAGGTAGTGCAAACCCATAGTTTTAAACAAATAAAAAATCAAAAAGAGAAAAAAAACAGCAAAACTAAACAAAAATAACGGTACACAAAAAACCCTCAGCACAAGAAGAACGACTACGCACACGATCTGACACTACGAGCACGACTGGGCTAACTAGAAACAACGAAGGATGTTGAGTCACCTAGGACATCCCCCCACACCACGAAACATAGAACAGCTGATACCAAAAACAAAAAGGAGGAAGACAAGGTCTATGCCGGTTCGACTTACTACATCAGGGATAGTCATTCAACATGGGAAATGTCCACCAGTCAATAAGGTGCGACATGAGAGACCAAGCAAATACCTTAACCATATCAAACCGAACCTCTGATCGTCCGTGGATCATATAATAATTCCCAACCAGTAATATACAGTAAGAAAATTGGATAAAAACACAGAAATCCCATTAAACCTATCCTCCGGATAATCCATGGCTCCTAAAAGAAATTGCTGGTCTCGGGAACTTCAAAGGACAGACCCAGTATCCGGCATGACTCTCTCCCGACTGAAGTAAGATACCATCACCGAACGTGGACCAAGCATCAGATTCAACCAGGGATGCTGTAAGAGATCAGCATGAGCGCGGACATGCGCGGCGCCAAACAAGAACTAAGTGCTCAAGTTCTCGGTGGACGCGGCTAGTGTAAAAGCCGAGTGTTGTGAAGAAAGTGATAAGCTCTAATTAAAGTTTTAGATTTTTCTTTTTCAGAATGACAGTGTGGAAAAGGAACAGCATTGAAGAAAACAGAACTATGAAACAGTTGAAAAGGAAGAAGAGTAGATAAATTGTGTTTTATATATGTTTTCTTGTTTCAGGTTCGGAGTGACAGGCTAATCCATTTTCCAGATGTAATTTGAAACCAGATAAATGTGGGTGTTAAAGTATGAAAACGTCTATGTCCCATATAGAGGAAGGGAACTACGGTTAATTGTAAAGAGAAAATGGATTAACTTGAACACACTAATTTTTATGACAAAAAAAAATTGTTCCTGTTAAAATTACTGTTTGTAAATCATATGTTAGAAAGAGTTAAGTAGCTTTAGGAACAGGAGATAGAGCAAATCTGTAGTATCAATGTAAACAAAATCCAGATCAATTAAAAAGCTTGTGCGTAGTCTAAGTACACAATTTCAGCGGCCCCAAAAAGGGCCTTAAAAGACCCTTTCTTGGATTGAGAAGGGGGGAGTGTTATGAATACATAGTTCTTTATATAGATTTTTTATTGTTTTATAGATTATTTTAATTATTCGAGCAAACTCGTTTGAGATGGACTTTAGACATTAAAAGTCTGCAGTCTGTTGAGATAGAGTATAGTTCAGATCAAAAGTCTTGATTGAAGCTAACTGTAAAGTTTTAATATAGGCTTAGAATAGATTTAGGGCTAGAGATATTTAGGATTTCTAATTATTTATATTTTAGTAATAAAATAGTTTAAAATAAGACTATTTGTTTATTTCTAAACATGTATAACTGTACATCCTCATACTAACGCTCGGCTAGGAAACCGCTACCAGTTTTTCCAAGTCCCGAAGGTCCTTTAAGCCTAATAAATCCAGTTGGGGTCCATAACAATTATTATTATTATTATTATTATTATTATTATTATTATTATTATTATTATTATTATTATTACTTTTGTTACTATTATTACTATACACATTCACAAGAAATCTTTGTGGAACACAATTTCAATACTTAGTGATTGTTACTAATAGCAAACTTCTAAAGTATTGTGGAATAGGCCCATGATGTACATTACAAGAAGAAAATCTGATGGTAATACTAATTTATCATAATTGTTGATAGCTTCTTATTTATTTCCATTTTCTCTATTTCTGTTTTCATTGTTTTCTATTGTCAGAAAATGATAAAAAAGAATTAACAAAATGGAAGTTTCTACAGCGCTTTGTTCTTTTGTGTTTCACGTCACAGAGAGCGTACAGCGCCTTTCCGGAAACGCGATGCGCTGACCGGGAACAATCACTCAGGGGTGAGCGGAAACACCAGTAGGGGTGGGCCGGTCCCCGCAACTGTCTGGAGAACTCACGGCGAATCCAACGAACTCGTCTTCAATGGTGAGTCAAATACACATTTATTTTTTCCCCCTTTCCTTTTCTCTTTATATTTTCGTAGCATTTTTATATAACAAACCAACCGCAATGAAAAAACTACTCTGATAGTTGCCGGCGGTTTTATACCAATATTTCATTCTGTCTAGCTTTGTTCTCCCAAAATCAACATTTTTATTTCTTTTCCGCGTATATTGGCACAAACATAGTGCTTCACGCGCCAAACTGTTCTGTGATAACTGATAAAATACCTCGCGCAATCTAATCTAGCGGGTCCGTCATATCATTGTTGTACTTAGGGAAATACGATGTGAATTGGTACTACTAACTTAGGGTGTCCGTGATACTTTCAATCTAAAAGGAGACATGTACAAACAATTAAAGGTAAACCTGGGATATTAAAAAAAAGGTTGGACATTAACAAAATACAAAAGGATGTTTCAAAATTGTAAGAAACAAATTACACAAATTGCACATATAAGTTATGCCTGTTTTTTATTCGCCATTAACATTGCTTACTCAGCTACATTAATAAAAAAAACACTAAAGTTATTGTTTATTAACGTTTAACAATATTTATCTATCGCTGCAAGGGGTATAAAAATCCACTAACTAAATCTCTTTCATCTAAGTTATAATTGAATTTCTCCACCGCCAAAGTACCAGAATCTGCAGAAAATCTCCAACATTAACTGCACTGAGCATGGATTGACAATTTGAAAATGTACCAGTTACCAATATATGAGAGCAAAAACAAATATATACCAACAGTACAACGTGGTCATACAACTGGCGCTTTCTAATGTTCATATTTATAATTACATAATGCAGAACAAAACGAAAACCGCCATTCATAAATACATTGACATCATCCCGAAAGCGGGACATTTGAGTGTCCCCAAGAAAACTTTTGGGACAGCGGGACATTAAAAAAAACAGAACTGTCCCGGGAAAAAACGGGATGAATGGACACCCTATACTAACTGAAGAGGCATTAAAATGTGAATTTGTGATTCTAAGTTAAGCTAAATTATAACTGATAAAATTATCGCGTGTAGCACGCGGCAAACAACACTACACAACATTATACTCGTAGAAACAACAGAGATAGCGCTTTCTTTCAGCTCTATACCACAGGTTGAAATGTGGAGTAAGTAGTAGTCCTTAGGCTATAAGATGACACATAAGTAACTGTCCGCAACTGCCAGCCAACAGTGAGAGAAGTGTACCATCCAACACAGGAAACTTCAGAACTTGACCTACATAAACTGTTGAAGTCACGTACACTACATTCACAATTTGTTTGAAATAAAATTGAAAACTTCACAAAGAAATTTAATTTATTCTCACTATGTAAATCATGTCATTTTAGAGTTGTGTCAATTACTGATATAAAACAGTACACCTTAATTGCAGTTATTAACCCTTAAATTGGAAAACCACTGACCGACTGAATAAGGCGAAGTCTAGCTTCACCCAGTGAGCTGCGTATGTTAGAACCGACTAGGGCTCTTTGGCAGCTATGTAGATAGTGGCTATCGTTACGGGGTTTTAGTTCACTTAATCTGAGCCTACTTGGCGGCGCCAGTATTTGCGTGTCGATGGTGATGAAAATTGGACAGATATTTGGGATGTGATGACCTGAAGTAGGGCATCAGAATCCACACTGCCTTCAAGCCGAGAGTCGGAAATCCAGCAGTATGGAATGAGCCACGCCACTCCAGGTGAGAGCACATCGCCAAATCTCTGGCTGGATTTAATGAGGGTTAAATCGGGTAAATGTTTTTTTTATGTACAGCACGCCGCTGAGGCAAGGGGTCCCATACTGCGTACCGCAGCATTTGCATGCAAAGATGTTAATGTATACATCTTGCTTACATGTTAGCCCATTATCACTGATACACATATTTACCAAGGAAACCCACTATTTTCTCCAGGCGGTTATTGAAATGTGGCGGACCGCAGTGGAAACGAAATAATGCATAACTGTTATTATTTGATAATATATTGTTTAATTAAACACACATTTAAGTAATTTATTTTCATTCGTTTTCTTCTGTTTTATTAAAAATATTAAATAAATTAAACCAAATTATGTATCCTATAGCCAATTTAAAGGTTAATGATAGAAAATCCGTATTTTGTGTTAGAGAGATTGAAGTCTATTTATAAGTGTATTGAAGAGAAAAAGTAGTATCCTATTTTCTGAAGGGTAAAAAATGAATGTGCTATTTAATTTTGTTGCAATTGTTACGTCATTTACCACTTACTTCACCTAAAATAATAAAACAAGTGCCTAAGTTTTCAGTCTTCCTGAAAAAAAAATAAAATTTCATTAAAATATCGAAGGTACTTCGGAAAATATTCCATAATCAGCCGTTAAAAGTAGTAAATTGGATATTTATTGAAATATTTCAGGGGGAAAAAATAGAATAACATTGCGCTCAGGCCTGTTTGGCCGTATGTGCACGTTCTTGTTCAATTATTTAAGAATCGTGCAGCAACCAGTGGCATCGACGCTACCCCGAGACTATAGCGATGAAATAATGATGACAATAAACATCCTTTATTCACATAGTCCCTTTTTTTTATATTTGCTGGCTTTATTCTGTTTTTTTTTTTTTTTTGCACGATAGTGCGTTCTGTCGTACTGACAGGGATGGCGACCATGATTGAAAGTTCAATTTCCTAAATTTCGGGGTTGCCAAAGTCTAAATAACTGTACTGTAAGATTACAAATTACCTACCTAGGGCGGGAAGTAATATCACTGCCCTTTATATATACTAAGTACAGTGTATATAAAAATATATACAAAAAGTAGTGTTAATATACATTACACGAAAAAAATCGCTGCATTTTAAATGAACTGAACTTTATTTGAAACAATATAAAACGATAAATTCGTACTAGCCGTCATTTTATGCCTGTTTGTTGTCACGGCCTGCTGTAGTTTCAACTAAATTATATTCGGCATTTACCGAATATAGGGCCTACATTGGCCAGACTGCAAATGTCAGTTAGTTGTTTATAATGAATGCAATTATTTGCAACAAAGCTGTTATTATTTTACTATTATTTATTATTTTGAAAACACCATCGTGCAAAAAAAAATGTACAACATACATTTATGAAGTGTTTTACAGAATCTCAGAAATTAAAACCCTCGTTATCGGTCGGTTTTTAATCATTTCCTTGCTTTTGTAAAAACCACTTCCCAACCTCGCATTTTAAAATAATATTAATTGCATTCTGGTCCATATAAAGACTAACAATAACCTCTCTATCATTCCAATAAAAATAATTTAATCTATAAAATTTCTCATTAGAGAAGATGAATGGTTCATTCCGCGTCAACTCAGTTGTATAAATAAACGTGCTTATTTTGTTATGTCTCTGTTGTGTACGTGACAAGAAGAAACAATATAAGATGTTCATTTACGTTCTTACAAAGTAATTACATAGATTACAACAAGCCTCGAGGGAGCGCTGTGTTTAATTGTGTACAAGTTGCACGGAATTAATTCTGTTACATCTTTCAATCTGCTGAATATAACAACAATTTCCATTACAATTCCAATTCAAAATAATACAACACCAGGATTGTTTAAATTTTTCGTGTCAGTGGCGTCCCACGATCAGACATACTACGCAAAACTCAAACAGTAAAACCGTTGCCAGGATTCTATAGAACTACAACTTGGCAAATTCATTCGTACTCTTATTTTTCTCTTTGTTTTAGGTGCAAGACCTATTCCATCCAGAATTAAGAGTCCATCCATCTCTTTTTTGGTCTTCCGGCTGTCCTTCCCCCATCCTCCAGTAACTTGTCTCTTGATATGGCTACAATTCACAAAACATGCATTGCAGGTACACTTCGTGCAAAGAACAACAGGGTCGTCACGTGAAATCACACTTATAGTACAACTCCTAGAAATCTGTAATACTTATTCTGAAACACAAGACACATGATATCAGCCCATTGTATTTCGATCTTCAAATCTGTTTTACATCGAAATTGTACGTTTCTGGACATGAGTTCATTATCAAAGCTTTATCTGCTAAGTCCCCTCTTCTACAATCCCTTGAAGTATATAATACTTATTCTGAAATATTATATATATATATATATATATATATTAATTATTGCTTCACTGCAATCATAGCATTTTCATGCTATGCTGAAGTTTTCCTGACATTTGTCTTACAGGTGAGGAATAACCCCGATAGAAACCTCACCCAGGAAAACTGCCCCGACCGAGGATCGAACCCGGGCCCGCTGCGTGACAAGGCAGCACGCTATATATATATATATATATATATATATATATATATATATTACTTTCTTCTTTGTTTAATGTTTTCGCTTCTGTTTTCCTAGGTAATTTTTTAAGATGGTGTTATCTTCCATGCAAGTCTTTCATTCCCCATACGTGCAACATGTCCTGCCCATCGCAGTCTACGAGACTTAAAGATATAATAAGAACAGTTAAGTAGACCGCGATGGGCAGGACATGTTGCACATATGGGGAATGAAAGACTTGCATGGAAGCTTCTTGTAGGAAAGCCAAAGGGAAAACGCCCAGTTGGTAGACCAAGAATGAGGTGGGAGAATAACATTAACTATGATTTGAGGGAAGTAGATTATACAGGGAATGATTGGAAAGCATTAGCTCAGGATAGGGATGTATGGAGAGCTTATGTCCGCGCGGCCATGAACCTACGGGTTCGATAGTGCCAGTGAGTAAGTAAGTAAGTAAGAAAGTTATATTTTGGTAAACTGTGAATCTCAGTTATCATTAAAATATTCTAAGTGTGACTGAGTGGTTTAGGCATTAAGCCTTTTTCCAAAACTGCGGTACGCGCGCTGGTTCGAGTATCTGTGAGTAAGGACATTTTCTAATTAAGTTCGGTCAATATATAGGGTTTGTGCTCACCCAGAACCCACAGTAATTTGGATATATTCACCAAGTATCAGCTCCAGGTTGAGAAAACCAGATATTACGGCTGGAGATCCGATATTCCGTGCACATGTTACACTTATATTATTTGTTGATCGATAACATACATGACTGTCGTATGAGAATGTGAGGCCAGCAGTCGCCTAGCATGGAGTTTTGTATACTAAAAAATAAAAAAAATAGCGTGGGCAATGTTTTGAATTTTCACAGGTTTAACATTTCTCATCTCTGCAATTTCAAACCTTTTATATGTAATTGCCCACCGCTGTGGTCTCGAGGTAGCGTGCTGCCTTGTCACACAGCGGGTCCGGGTTCGATCCCCGATCAGGGCAGTTTTTCTGGGTGAGGTTTTTATCGGGGTTTTTCCTCACCTGTAAGACAAATGTCAGGAAAACTTTAAAGCCCAAACGTTCCCCGAAATCATATGGTCATAATCATTATCATCCTTCACCGGTGCGGAAAGCAACGGGAAGCTACCACACCTACAATTCCCTAGTAAAGCTGCAAGCATAGCATGAAAATGCTACGATTGCAGTGAAGGACCTGCCTTCGGGCAGAATTACTATGAATAGCATTTTCATGCTTGCAGCTTTACTAGGGAATTGTAGGTGTGGTAGCTTCCCGTTGCTTTCCACACCGGTGAAGGATGATGATGATGGCCATATGATTTCGGGGACCGTTTGGGCTTTAACGTTTTCCTGACATTTGTCTCACAGTTGAGGAAAAACCCCGATAAAAACCTCACCCAGAAAAACTGCCCCGACCGGGGATCGAACCCGGGCCCGCTGCGTGACAAGGCAGCACGCTACCTCGAGACCACAGCGGTGGACGATGGATGGATATGTAAATTATATTTTTAGTGCGACCTGCCTCATGGGTTAGTGGTCAGCGTTTGTGACTACTGTTCATGAGGTCCCACGTTCGATTCCCGGTCAAACCATAGGAAATTTTCCTTAAATGGAATCATTCCTGCGGTAGCTCATAGTCTGGAATTTATGTTAAGTTTAGGTTAAAAACTCTCCTGTCTCTTATTATCATTTATCAAACACCTTATCGTCGGGGTAACGTAACTCCGCCTTCTAGGCTCCCCAGCCTCAGAAGTGGTTAAGCCAATGCCAGAAGAGAACACCAGAGATGTCGAAATGACAACCTGAGGCATTGAATAAAAAATATTTTTATGTTTTTGCAAACAATGGGAATTAGAATAGAAAACACATCCTATCAGATCAGATTAATTTTGGGTTTCTTTCGGATACCCGGTGGGTGAGGGTCTTATTTGGTGCCCTTTGCTACCCTATTTTCTCCTTAGGTTTTAAGTAATTTTAGCTTTAGGGTTATGTTTCGATGTTGATTTTTTTAATATAATGTCTGGTGTGCAAAGCAGAAAAAGCGCCAGAATCTGTCTCTGTCCAAATCAACCCATGCTTAAGCTCCTTTCAGATAATCATAGGTATTTCCGAAATTTTTGTTTTGTTTGTTTTTGGTTTTAGATTTTTAACTTAGTTTTAGGGGAAGTTTTTTGGGGAAGGTATAGAGTGAAAGCTTAAGCTTAGTGATTAGTGTTTGTCTCGTCTTTGTTGGTTTATTTAAGTCAAGTGTTTAATGTCGTGTAGTATGGAGTTTGGTGATGTATTCTGTATTAGGCTAGTTAATTTTTTATAATATTATAATGATATTGTGAAAAAAATTAATGTCTGAACCAGGAATCGAACCGTGAACCTCTAGTTCTCCGTACTAGCGTGCAGCCCACTACACCGTTCTAGACTTTAGTCAGAACGGTGTAGTGGGCTGTACGCTAGTACGGAGAACTAGAGGTCCACGGTTCGATTCCTGGTTCAGACAATAATTTTTCTTTTCACAATATCATTATAATATTATATGATCCATTATTGGAACTGTATTAAAATAACAGTATTGGAAAATGTTAAATAGTTAATTTTTGTCCACTTATTATTATCTACCATGCGTCTCTCTCGCAGTCGGACCGGCAGACGAATCATATAATAGCCTAAATATTTATGACAAATTAGAAACTGGTTGAGGATCAATAATTTTATTACGGTATAATACTAGGCATTCATAATCACAAAGTATAGTTTTCTTAAAGAAAATTCAAAATTAAAAAGTTATATGCAGCCGACCCGGGTGGGAGTGGGATACACTGTAATTAAACAACACGGCATTTGAATTTTAGCATTTATTTATAAAAGTTTAAAATTGACAGAGTTAACAAAATAAGGCCGTGTCTGCCATAAAGTAAAACATACAGATATGGGTTTATACACTATAATTATTTATAATACTAATACAAAATACTATTAATTAAAAGTACCCTTAAAATACGTACAATGGCTTAAATACTCTTCTTCTTCTTCTTCTTCTTCACTTCCTGGTTTAGGCAAGAGTTGCCTGTTCGTTCTTCACTAATATATCTAAGACCATCTCTTCCAAGGACGTCCGACATCTCTTCTTCCTCTTGGAAAATAATGGAAGATTTTATTTGGTAATCTACTTTCTTCCATTCTTTCTACATGTTCTTTCCACTGTATCTTGTTGTTAAATATATTTTCTGTTATGGAGTAGATCTGCAGTTCTTCACGGATATCCTCGTTTCTTATCTGGTCCATTCTAGTGCTTTTACTCTTCTTAAAAATTTCATCTCGGCTGCTTGGATTTTACTTTCTTGTTTGGTAGTGGTAATCCAAGATTCACTCCATACAAAATGACAGGGGATGTCATTGTTTTTATAAAATTTTAATTTTGTTTGTTTATGGGCTTTATTATTCAAATACTCTTGTAACTATAAATACATTATAAATAATTTATATATTTTTTTCAATAGCTTATTGTATTCGAAAACTAATACATTAACAATGATGTCGATTTTTTTCAGATGTTTTGTCAATTTTTGCTTGAAAGCTCTTGATTTCAGCTAGCAGTAAATTCCAATAGGAAGAGTGATATGTGAAACTAGAAGAATACTCTTTTATGATGCAGTATTATTAAGCTTTCAAACTTTTTTCAATACTGTGTCTGATTTCCAATCTGTGATGCAATATATAATCAGAAGTGAGAAAGAAATATAAATGGAATATTCCAAGGCTAGTTTCTTCTCTGGAAAGGAGTTGTAAAATCCACTGTCTACTCGCTCGGCTCGTCCTACTTTCACTGTTGGTCATTTGCTATTCATTTTAGAATTCTTATCGACCTTAAAAGCTGCCTTGGAGAAGTCAGGAATCAAGTTCCTGCTGTACTTCACTCTGACTACTAATACCCAACGTGGTATTATATAACTTGCATTACTTCAACATGGGATCACACTTATGAGAGAGATTTACGGGAACACAAACATTGACAGAAGTGATAGGGAAGTTGAAATTATAATAGTTCGTACACCTAAAATGATATATTTTTCCAGTGAAAGCTATGGAGATCCAAATTAAAGACAGAAAAAACTGGAAAGGCTCAGGACCAGATGATTGGATCAAGTTAAAATTATCTAAAAAGAAAGGTTATAAATCTAATTGATAAAAGATTCGGAAAGAGGAAGTGTAGCTGGGTATAAATTTGTAAAGTTCTGAGATGGCCCTGTGGAAACGTCCGATGATAAAGTTGGAATGAAGTATTCATTTTAGGTAATTAAACAATCACGTTCTTCTTTCAAAATGTTGTATTTTGCTCATGCCTTGCCCATAACTTATATTTATCATAATACTATACTCAATACTAGTTACGTACAGTTTAAGATATAAAATCTGGTCGCTCCCTTGAACCCAGGAAATTATCGAAGTCAACGTTCGGCAACTTCAATTAACGCGCGGTTCATATACGAAATAAATTTTGTCAACTAAGAATTCTGTCAAATGTACATTCGGGTGTAAACCGTGCATTATTCTAAATTAGTCGAAATATACTTTCTATAATTTTCTGAGTACAAGCGAAGAGCTTGTCTCGAAACTGACACATAGGCATATATTATAGAAGATTAATATTATATTAAGGGATGTTGTAGCTGAAGCCGCTCAATCAACCGTTACCAATATCCTTCCTTCTCGATTAAGGGTACTTTATTTTTTAAGTCCTTTGAAGAAATTACTTATTTAATGTTTTAGTGCTAAGTTTTCTTGGTCTTCTTCGAATACCTCTTCTGGCTAGTGTACATTGAGAGATTTTTATGCCATCGTTGTTGTTACATCCTCATAGTTATCCAAACCCTGTAACTTTTCTTTTCATAATTATAACATTCTCCTCTGTTTTCATCCGTTTCCTAATTTATTCCTTCTGGATTCTTTGCAATCTTGATCTCTCTTCACTTCTTAAATAATTAATTTCAACTGTCAAAATATTTTATATTTTTCATTCACAATCCATACTTCACTGTAGCAGCATTAAACTAGTGTACATTATGTTCCTGTAAATATTCTTACCCTCTCTTACTGAATTGAATAATTCTGAAACTGTTCTTGTCTATTTAATCCGTAATTGAATATATGGAGATCCAATTTCCTCTTTTGTAATCAGGGAAATGCATGGCATTAAATAAATCCTTTCTCTTCAAAATATGGAAACAAGCGTATGAACATGTCTTCCAAAAGTTCGTTGTTTGCACATTTGTTGACCGCAAATTTCTCTTTACCATTCTTCCATGCCTTGGCTTCTTCAGAGCAATATACAGGTTCAGCAAGTACAGCATATAACTTAGTTATAGAATTAAAAAATCCAAAATATTCCTTTTCGTAAAACTCTTTCTCGAATTGTTCAAATGCATATTCTTTCGGCTCATGGTTAAAAGCTGTTAAAATTCTTGAAAATTCCTTATAATACTCCTGTAGCAAATCATTTTTTCTCCCAAAAAGAACTTCAGCTCTCACACTAGTATACAAAAAATAGTGCAAATCTAGAACTGGTGATGAAAATCGACACATTTGAAAATCTATTAATTTAACGTCATCGATGTTCTCAGTAACAGAATTGTAGTGAAATAATATATTATTCACCCAACAGTCACCATGGTTCAAAACTGAAATAGAATCCTTGATTGGTTTTACAACTTCTCGAACTCTGTCTACTATGTTGTCCGTAACTTTTAAAAGTTTATCAATATAATAGCTCGCAGGGAGTTTAGAACATTTCCCAAGTTCTTTAATCAACATGTTTATTCTATGTTCTGAAAATTCTTTTTCATCGTTAAGTCTGTCTGGAGAGTCAGTGAAATGATTCTCGTGGACATTGTAAAAAAGTGTGGGATTTCTGAGGTAGATCGCATGTGACAACCCATGGAAACGTGCTAAAGATATCACGACAGCTTTTGCATGATCAAAATCAAACAGTTTGAGTCTATCTTTCATTATGTAGCCTTTCATTGTCATATCTTCCAACACTAAAGTGTCTTTAAGAGAACTTTCAAAGTGTTGCGGTGATAGTCTTTTAATGAAAATACCTTCTTTTTTATCAATTAGTTGATACATTGCTGGTAAAATTGTTTTGTACACGATTGTTTCTGTTTGTAAAGCTTTAACATTATTCATAAACTTGCGAGTTGATTCACATAATGGAGGGGATTTGGTGATAAATGTGTATTTTCTCAAATCTTTTTCGTCTTCGTTTGTGTAACTTACTTCAACTCTACGAAGGATCCCTAGATAATTTTCACCTTTTGGAACCGCAGATTTCACATCGACTGATATTAAAGATACCTTCTTGTTACATTCGTTATCTTTAAGCAATTTCTCGACGAATGCTGTGTTCAGCCACTCGGGTACTTGTGTAGACATACTGCAGTGAATTTCCTGTAAAATACAAAATTAAAATATTATATTTGATATTTTATTCTAAACATCTTAGAACGGTACTGTCTCTTGGCCATATGATCAGAACTTCTAACTACAGTTCATAAGGCCTCGCGTTCGATTCCCACTCAGAACACAGGAATTTATCCTTAAAGGGAATTATTGCTTTGGTCCCCCAAGGTATGAAATGTTAAGTTTAGGTTTAAGGATAGTTAAATCTTTAGATTCCGATAGACAGGACATGTTGCACGAATGGGACATGAAAATATGAGCATGGGAAACTTCTTATAGGAAAACCAGAGGGATTAGGCCAATTTGCTGGCCAAGAATGAGGCGGGAGAATAACATTAACCATGACTTGAGGGAATTAGATTAGAAAACATTAACTCAAGGTAGGGATGTATGGAAAGCTTATGCCCGTTCGGCCATGAACATACGGGTTCGATAATGCCTGTAAGTAGTTAGTTAGTTAGTTATTGGTTTAAGGGTTCTCCTGGTGCTTCATTATCAATTATTTATTATCGCCCATCATATCATCGGAGTAACATAAACCCGCCTTCCAGTCTCCCCAAACTCAAAGAGTGTTAAAATTCGGACAATGCCGGGGAAAAATGTCAGAAAGCCCTAGGACATCCTGATGGTGTTGGGAAAAAAATCTTAGGGACGATCACAAAAAATTGATTAACTCATATGTCCAAATTTAAGATTTTTTAAATCTTAAATCCCCCCAGGTTGTAATTACTACATTTCTGGAATTCTCTCCTGACATGGCGTACTAATAATCCACTTCTGAGGTTGGGCGCCTGGAAGGCGGGTTACGGCTGCTCCGATGATATGAAAGATGATGATGGTGATAATTATATCCCTTAAACTAAACTTAATCTAATGAGGAGAATATGATATTGATGATAATGATGGCCAGATGGTGTTCGGGTACCGTTTAGACCTTAAAGTTTTCTGACATTTGTCTTGCAGGTTAGGAAAAGCCCTGAGAAACCCTCTTCCCGATGGAGAATCGTTCCTATTATTTAACACAAGTTTAAAATTAGTTTTACTCTATGGATATGAAACGTGAAAAATGACCAAACAAATAATTAACTTGCTCCAGGTGTTCGTGAATAGGTGTTCACGTCGGATATGAAATTTATTAATTTATTTTAATCCAAAATTATGAATTAAAACAGTGCTGGTTGAATGCACGCCACCTAGTATACAATTTCCAAGTGCGTGGACATACGCTCTCCATACATCCCTATCCTGAGTTCATGTTTTCCAATCGTCTCCTGTATAATCTATCAAATCATGGATAATGTTATTCTCCCACCTCATTCTAGGTCTACCAACTGGGCGTCTTTCCTTAAGGGAAAACGCCCAGTTGATAGACCAGGAATGAGGTGGGAGAATATCATTATCCATGATTTGAGGGAAGTAGATTATACAGGAGATGATAGGAAATAATTCAGGATGGGATGTATGGAGTGTTCATGTCAGTGCGGCCATGAACTTACGGGTTCGATAGTCAGTTAGTTAGTTAGTTAGTCAGTCAGTCAGTTAGTTAGTTAGTTAGTTAGTTAGTTAGTTAGTTAGTTAGTTAGTTAGTTAGTTAGTTAGTTAGTTAGTTAGTTAGTTAGTTAGTTAGTTAGTTAGTTAGTTAGTTAGTTAGTTAGTTAGTTAGTTAGTTAGTTAGTTAGTTAGTTAGTTAGTTAGTTAGTTAGTTAAATACTGGAATGTTACAGCAAATAAAAAATATATATACCATCCTCTTCCCTCTAATGTCGGACAACTCATTTCTTTATAGTCTAGCTCGGACACGGTGAATATTATGATTAGGCCTACAGCCCGGATTTGTATGCAAAATAAAGTACTAAATATGCATAAAAATGTAAAAAATATGCACACTAAATATGCAAAAACAGATTCTAATAAAATCAACTAAATTATTTGCTTTGTGGGTTATATTAACGTATTCCTAGCTTTTACAGTATATCCATCCGTAGTAATTCTGCCCGAGGGCAGGTCTTTTACTGCAATCATAGCATTTTAATGCTATGCTTTGCAGCTTTACTAGGGAATTGTAGGTGTGGTAGTTTCCCGTTGCTTTCCACACCGGTGAAGGATGATGATGATGATGATGATGATGATGATGATGATGATGATGATGATGATGATAAGGATGATGATGATGGCCATATGATTTCGGGGACCGTTTGATCCTTAAAGTTTTCCTGACATTTGTCTTACAGGTGAGAAAAAAACCCCGAGAAAAACCTCACCCAGAAAAACTGTCCCGACCGGGGATCGAACCCGGGCCCGCTGCGTGACAAGGCAGCAGCGACCTCGAGACCACAGCGGTAGACTTACAGTATATAAGGAAGGTTTGCATGAGTTTTTTTTTGCCAGTGAAGAAGGTTTTATACAATGAAAATGGCCATTCTACATCACATGGTGTCACAGGTACATGTAAAAAACACCACAGTTCTTCAGTGAATTACGTTTATATCCAATTGATTGCAGAGACTTAATTAATAAAAAAGTATTAAATCATAATTAATTAATTAATTACTAGTAATTAGCTGAAGGAAAATTATAATTTAATATCACATTTAGGAGTAAAATATGCATTAAAAATCTAAAATAAGCATTTTCCCCCCAGAATATGCATTTCTATTCATTATCAAATACCGCTCAAATTGTCTGTGAAGGAGCCACTTAACATGTAAATCATTTCAGCATACTTTTTAATGCATAAAAAAAGCATGCATTTCGCATACAAATCCAGGCTCTAATTGTGATATTTACGATTAAGGGACGAGAAAACATAACGAGTATTTGAGAATAGAGTTCTTAGGAAAATTTTTGGACCAAAGAGAAATGAACAGATAGGCGAATAGAGAAGACTACATAAGAGTGAGCTACATGATATTTATAGGTAACCAGATATAAACAGTTAAGTCTCGTAGACTGCGATAGACAGGTCATATGGCACGAATGGGGAATGGAAAAGGAGTATGGAAGTTTTTGTAGAAAAACAAGAGGGGAAAACGCCCAGTTGGTAGAGCAACAATGAAGTGGGAGAATAACATTAACAATGATTTGAGGAGGTAAATTATACGGGGGATGGTTGGAGGGCATTAGTTCAGGATAGGGATGTGTGGATAGCTTATGTCCGCGCGGTCATGAACCTGTGGGTTCGATAGGGCCAGTGAGTTAAAAATTATAATAATAAGGAACAGATTTCTATGATCTAAAAATAAGATGATGTGCATGCATTTATAATTTAAAAAGTCTTAAAATATGGCCCAATTATACAAAAAAACCTACATTTTAATGAATCTATTAAAACTATTATTTTATAATAATAATAATAATAATAATAATAATAATAATAATAATGCTTTATTTATTCTGGCAGAGTTAAGGCCATAAGGCCTTCTCTTCCACTCAACCAGCACAAATACAAATAAATATTTGACAAATATAGATATACACTATACTAATTATAAACAGTTAAAGATACATTAAATGTAGCAATGTAAATTTCATGTACAAAGAACATTTTATAGGATAATAAAAATAATAATACTTTATATATAAAACTACAAATTTATACATGAAACTATTATTCTACCAGTTATATTATATGGATGGGAAACATGGACTCTTACTTTAAGGGAGGAAAGGAGATTACGAGTATTTGAGAATAAAGTTCTCTTCAAATTTTTTGGACCAAAGAAAAATGAACAGACAGGTGAATGGAGAAAAGTATATAAAAGTGAACTACATGGTCTTTGTAGGAAGCCAGATATAATAAGAAAAATATTATAATGACATTGTGAAAGGAAACATGAATGTCTGAACCAGGAATCGAAACGTGGACCTCTAGTTCTCCAGAACTCTACACCATTCGAGACTCGGCACAAACATTAACAATTCTTTCCACATATACAAATCTATAATTCTCGTTTCGTCCGCTGCCATGTCACTACCATCGCCAGCGGCCGGCTTCGTTTAGAAGTCATTTTATTTGAGAATTTTACACCACCACTTTCATAAGCACCCGGCTGACATGAAGTGCCGATTGTCTAGAAAAAGTGGGAGCCTTAACCTCCTACTACCCCAAGGGCCTCCGGGTCTGTTGTGGGAACACTTTACTTTCATAAGCAGTAAACGATGTTATTTAACATTTTCCAATACAGCTATTTTAACACAGTTCCAATAATGGATCACGTATTATAATATTATAATGATATTGTGAACAGAAAAATTAATGTCTGAACCAGGAATCGAACCGTGGATCTCTAGTATGAAGCCAACTACACCATTCGAGACTTCGCAGTTAAGTCTCGTAGACTGCGGTGGGCAGGACATGTGGCACGAATGGGGAATGAAAGACGTGCATGGAATCTTCTTGTAGGAAAACCAGAGGGAAAACGTTCAGTTGATAGACCAAGAATGAGGTGGAAAAATAGCATTAACTATGATTTGAGGAAGTAGATTATACAGGGAATGATTGGAAAACGTTAGTTCAGGATCGGAATGTATGGAGAGCTTATGTCCGTGCGACCATGAACCTACGGATTCGATAGTGCCAGTGATGAAGGTAGTTAGTTAGTCAATTACTAAATATTTTATAGGCCTACTAATTGTATATTCATGAACGTTTACCAAACTTTCCACCATTTAGTATTAAGAGTGGTTTTTCAAGGAATTTACAAAAATAAAAAGCGACCTTCGTGCAAATGACATTGCAACTTACGACTTACATTCATTATGTTGATTTAAATTTGTTCACGACTTATAAAATTCTCCAAAATATTACTAAAATATTACTTTGTTACGGGGCACGCCGTAGTGTAGTTGGTTAAGACAATACACTACATACCGGAAGGTCGAGGGTTCGTGTCCCGGTGGAGTCCCGGAGTTTTAAACTGACCCAAACTTTCTAGTGACACCATGGCCCTGGGGTCAACTCAGCCTCTGACGGAAATTACTACTAGATACTTGTTGTGGGGGTAAGGCGGACGTCACGCAGGGCTGACAACCCGGCTAACATCAAGTTCCGATTTTCTAAGAGAAATAACATAAAAACATGAAGTATTTGACTTTTAAAAATTCATAGCGCGACAGGCCTAGAAGGCCCTTGGCCTATCAGCCGGCTGCTGGCTTTATATCCGCATGTGTTAATCACAGAGGTAGACGATCATTTAGCCAGCATGTTGGGTCCCCCAGCCGTTATAGCTGGTCTTCTCAACCTGGAGTCGCCAATTATTGTAGCTACCAAAATGCCTCACGATGCTGGGTTGGCACCGGTCCCATACTGGCCGTAATTACATTAGAAAATGTCTTCACTCATGGGGACTCGAACCAGCGCAAGTCCCGTAGCTTCTTGCCTTAACCATTCGGCTACGGCGCGGGCTTTTAAGACACAATAAAATCGCTAAATTTTCATCGGAATATCTAGGCCTATATAAATGTTATTTACATACTCGATACTCAAAATAAAAGTTTAAAAAATATTACATGCTATAGGAATCCATTCCCAAATAATAATTATATTGAGTAACTTCTGGCCTTAAACTGGAATCCCCAATTTAGAATTTATAATTTAAAATGTATCTTTCCATGAGGACTAAGGCCTCCAGCCCGAAGGTAGGGTGACTTTCATTCACTCCACAGGTGTGTTAGTCCTATAGAGTGTTTGACCTTTTATTTATGTTCGCGATTACTTGTGTTAGCGATTTGCGAACTTACACTGATTCATCAGCATCAAGTATTATGCCTTAAGGTATGTTCCGATATCACCTTAGAATTGGTCTCTCCATTTTTAATCGGTCTTTCTGCATTTCTTCATCCTAGAGTCTATGTATTAACTATAAATGTTGTAAAAAACACTATACCAAGGGAATGTTTATAAATTGTCCCTATAGTGATAAATCTGTTTCGGTATTGCTGTTATTCATTCTATTGATGCGGTGCATCCATTCATCTCTATACTTTGCAATCCTATCTAATAATTTGAATATATTTATTTCTGTTCCTATATCTTCATTTCGTTACCGATCTGCTAGTGCATAGGCAGTTACACTCATTTCTGAAGTTTCTATTCTTAGTTCCTGGTTTTTTTTTAAGACCACAAGTACTGCACTACTTGACATTGTAGAGGACATAAGAGACTCAATGGACAAAAGCAAACTCACCGCAATAGTCCTACTCGACTACAGCAAAGCCTTTGACACAGTAGATATAGACTTAATGCTAGCGAGACTAAAGACACTACATCTGTCGGAAAACTGCCTTGATTGGTTTGCATCTTACCTCACTAATCGTCAGCAATCAGTTTCTGTTAATAATCGCATTTCTTCCTGGCGCTTGGTGAGGAAAGGGGTACCTCAAGGCGGCGTCCTCGCTCCTCTTCTCTTCTCGATTTATATTAATGACGTGACCAAGAAACTACAAAACTGCAAGCATCATCTTTACGCCGACGACCTACAGATTTACACACACTTTAGGCCTGACGAAATTAATGAATATATTGACAAAGTAAACACTGACCTCAGGCATATATCTTTATGGTCCAGACAATATGGGCTGAAACTAAATGTAAACAAAACGCAAGCAATAATTATCGGACATCCAAGGCTATTACACCTCATAAACAATGGCAATATGCCGGCTGTCATATTAGATAATGAACAAATGCCTTATACCGACGTCGTTAAAAACTTGGGATTTTACTTAGATTCTAATTTAAAATGGCATGAGCAAGTAAAACAAACATCTAAAAGGATCTTCTCCATAATGCATTCCCTAAAGCGACTTAAACATTTTCTTCCTACAACTCTTAAAAGAATTTTAATCCAAACTTTAGTGATGCCGCATTTTGACTACTGTGACGTTCTACTAACTGACATAAGTGACAGATTGTCGGACAAACTGCAGCGTGTCCATAATATGTGTATCATATTCATATTTAATGTTCGAAAATACGATCACATTTCTCCATTATTCCACGAATTGTCATGGCTACATCTAAAAGAGAGAAGAAAATCGCACTGTCTAATTCTCCTATTTAAGATCCTACATACCTCGATTCCCAATTATTTATCATCCCGTTTCCAGTATCTATCCTCAAACCATAACTTAAACACAAGATCACAACATAGTCTCTTACTTAATATACCGCAACATAGGACATCACATCACTCCATGTCATATACCATCTCCACTTCTCGCAACTGGAATTCCCTACCACAAGAAATAAGGGGCTGCCGGACATTGGCATCTTTTAAAAGAAATCTAAATTTATATTTGCTCTAAACTCGACTTCATTATTATCCAGTGTAAGATATATATATATATATATATATATATATATATATATATATTAATTGGCGTTTCCCGTATAATGTATCATATTTATATTATTATTATTATTATTATTATCGTATCATTATTGTTATTACCCTATAAAATGTTGTTTGTACATGACATTTACATTGTTACATTTATTGTATCTTTAACTGTTTATAATTAGTATAGTGTATATCTATATTTGTCGAATATTTATTTGTATTTGTGCTGGTTGAGTGGAAGAGAGGGCCTTATGGCCTTAACTCTGCCAGAATAAATAAAGTATTATTATTATTATTATTATTATTATTATTATTATTGTTCTAATACATATAGTAGTGTTGTAACTTCCCTTGTTTTATAAAATGTTTACCCTTAAGTTCGTAATGTATCCTTTTGGATACATCACTTGGTTTAATTAATTTAATATTTTAAATAAATCCGGCTGATTTCCATGAAGCTGCTCAGTAAGATAAATGTCACCTGGAAGCGTTACGAGCGTTTCGCAGGACAAGGATGGTGGAAAGGCTGCTTCCTCTGAGCCTCTAAACATGTTCCTCTGGGTATCCACCCCCCAAGAGAGGGCTGCTTCTTCCGCTCTTCAAGCCCTACAAGTTTAGCTGTGCTATTCCTTGTCGCCCTGTTGACCGTTGAAGACTTGACGAAGATGTGGCCGCCCAATATGGATACAGACGCCATTCCTTCGTTGTGAGCTATACTTAGTTCCCCTCGCCTCTTACCCACCAGCAAGATTAAACTAAGTCAATCTTCCCCAGAAGGGTCGTCTGGTTCATCGGGTACTAAGCCCCCCCCCCCACCACGTCAAGGTGATAGTTTCAAATATTTGGGCTGTGATGTTGGCTACAATGTGGAAAGAGATATTGACTCCAAAATAAATAAATTTCAGACGGGGTGTGGAACAATACAGAGAACATTCAAAAATAAAATTAGAAAAGAAACCAAGATAAAAATGTATAATGTTATGGCGGTTCCCACAATATTGCATGGATGTGAAACTTGGGCTCCAGTGAAAAAACAGAAGGATAGAATACAGACGGTGGAGATGAGGTTCCTAAGGGCCGGTTGTACGAACTTCAGGTTAACTCCCAAGTTAGTCATCTGACGCTTAAGGCTAGCAGGACTACAACGTCAATATGCATTGTACCACCTGCTTTTAACCGCCAGTTGCGTATACCGGTTTTAACTTAACTTTTCAGTTATGTTGGTAATGAATTCCAATTTCCCTCCGTATTATGTTGGCTGAATTGGGTATCCGCGCATCATCTTTCTTATGTTTTCTTATTTCCCATAGCAAAAATTCGTCTGCTTTCATTATTTATCCATACTGCATCAATGTTTTCAATTCTGATATAATTAATTTTATACTATATTATAGTTTATTTTCAATATTATAAATTAGTGTAGATGTACGTAGTTTTAAATAAATTGGGTTAGTTTCCATTTTCGTGTTATTCATTTTAATATTATTTTTATTTCTTTGAAGTTTGTTTAATATTATAACAATTCAATGTAATTAGGCCTACACGTAGTAATAGTTTTGTGAAATATATGTACGGTATAATTCACGCACACACCAAAATTTAAAAAGTCTTAAATAAATTGGGTTGGTTTCCATTTTCGTGCTATTCATTTTAATATTATTTTTATTTCTTTGAAGTTTGTTTAATATTATAACAATTCAATGTAATTAGGCCTACACGTAGTAATAGTTTTGTGAAATATATGTACGGTATAATACACGCACACACCAAAATTTAAAAAGTAATGCGATGTTTAATTATATGAAATTCAAACTTTCTCATATTTGTTATAAATAGAGAGAGGAATTTTATAAAATTTCATGTTTTAAACTATTTGTCAGAGAGCGCTGAGGTTAAGTATCTTTACATTTTATGATATGCAGAATCAAATAAGACCAACAAAAAACTTCATATTTCATAATATTTTAACAAAATGTTCATATTTTAGTGAAAATTTCATACTCCTCCATATTTTTCAACTTTCAAATTCCGATATTTTTTTTTCAATAAAAGTTCTAGGAATTCATTAAAATATTTTGAAATGAATGTATTTGTGTAATTTTTGACAATGTAATGTGGTAGACAAGTGAAAATTTATCAGTATCTTTATAAAAGCAAATAATTGGATGATGAGTCACAGAGTGTCAAGTTCGATGGAGTTTTTTGTCCCCCAGAACAAGATCATGAGCCTAGATGAATAAGTAGAATAACAATATTGGAATTTTCTGTAGTCAGGTAGCTGTCAGTTCGTTCTTGCTACCTGAGGACAGTCTTTACTCTGTGAACAGATTACAGAATTGAAATGTAAGAAACTTGAAGCAGTGCTTTGTGAAATTAGTAACGTTGATGTAGGTTAGGCCAGCATTTTTCTCACTTACATCAAAGTATCAAATATAGCATGATACGAGTATCCTCCCATAACATCATGTGATGTTGAGCATAATTTTTCATTCTGCAAAACAATTCTGACAGATAGGCTGTATAGTTTACTATCACAAAATATTTAAAAAAAATCCTATCTATGTGTTATGAACAAAATTAATAATTGACAATTTGATTGTTCATAGCACAAGTAGACCAAGACTAGACACTATGCAAGACCTATTTCATATATACAAAAAAACTAACGTTAAAATAATTCTAACTACATTTCACCATGTTTATAGTTCAATATTAAATGTAACTGTAATTGCAAAGAGAGTTCTGAAACAATCCCTAGATTCAATTATGGACTAATAACTTTTAACATCTTGTCTCTCCAAATATGACATACTGGAATGGTTTACTTGTATTCTAAATCGTCCAATTTAATGTTATTGTTACATTTGCATCTACATGAATTTAATATCTTCATGCAATGTAAAGATAGCAATAACCCAAACTATACCGGTACCTACTCTAAACTTTGTCAGTGCTATATTTCATGGAAACTTGTTAGTTTGGGTTGCAATGTTTTGTTTCTTGCATATGTTTAAATTTCATAATTAAAAATCATTCAATACATTAATTAATTGTATTATATATAAACTCTCAGATTTGATTTATGAAATAATTCCACTACAGTCTTGGGAGGCCTTTGGGGTAGTGGCATGTTGAATTTTCCATCTTTCTAGACAAAAGGCACTAGATGTCTGCCGGGTTGTCAGATCTGCCTGATGGCTACATTTGTGCCCAGAACATGCATATAGTACTCACTTCCATTAGGATCTGAGTCGATCCCAGGTCTACAATGCCATCAGAAGGTCTGGTCCAGCTAAAAATCTTGACCATATCAAGACTCGAACTCACGACTTCCCTGTTTGTACCACGTTTCCTTATACAACTACGCTATGGTATGATCCATTAAAATTGTTTCAGATCATGAATATGATATTTTATATTGGGTCAAAAATAATGAAAAATTATAATCAAAATACAGTGAACATTTTGATTTCTTGTGCTATAAATAAGTTCTGTTTGTGCTGTATGTACACTTATAAGTCGTAGTGCGTCTATGCATATAAATATATGTAAAAAGTTTAGAAAATAGTAGCTTCATTATATTTTTGTGTCATAATTTTCATATTTTGTCTTTACGATTTCATATTTTCTTATAATTTTTCTTCATATAATTCCTCGCTCTAGCTATAAATAGCTATTATAAGTACCAAGATTTGTTTTTTGATTAACTGAATTTTTAATTTAAGATAGTCATCAGATGACTGAAGGCAAGTAAATTGTCTTATGTTATATATAAACCTATTTGGTTATTTTGATATTTTTTTTCTATGTAATCTATGTCTATTTTGTTGGAAATTGACCAATTATAAGAATCTCAATTTTTTTTTTACATGTAGGCACACTAGAAATAAACTGCATAAAAATAGCCCAGTGTGAATTTCTGTTAATTTTAAGTTAGTATGTTTTTTTGTATTATTGCATTTTTTCCAAAATGAAGTTGCTTTATTAAATTTTTGTCCATTCTGTGTTGAGATCTCTTTACTGTATTATAATATAGTGAAATTTCTGCATACAACTACTCTTTGAAACCAATCACAATTACTTGGAAAGGATTATTCCTATGACTATATATTCTGATCCTCTGTAAGATGACTCTCTCTCTCTTCCCAACCAACGCCGATGCTTTTGATAAGTTTATAAATGTCTTACTGCCTGTATTTGCTCATATTATGTAATAAACCTAATGAAGGCTATATTCTTGTCACTGTGTGCCAGAGGGGTAGAATAGTAGTTATTTAAATCCTGTATCCCATTGAAATCTAATAATACAACAATTGAGAATAAAAATATTAACATTTTTTTTCCTATTTAGGCCTAACTATGCAAGACATTTGGTTTGTAAATTCAGAATCTTTCTATGATAGCTATTGATATATGAGTTTAGTCTTCAATTTGTACATATTTAAATGATAGTTAAATTAGTAACAGCAACCTCTGCTCAAATAAATTATCTTACCTGAACTCAGTAGTATTAATGTGCTTGCAATAAATTATATTCAGATGTTGATATTTTCTTCACATCAATTTCTTTAGCATAGTTAATTTTTTTCCATAAAATGGGGAGCTGGGCCATTGTTATAATCCCCAACCTGGAGGACCAGATGATTTTTGTTCAAGGTTTCCTTCCTCTAGGCTTTGACGAACCAACATATCCTTACAAGGCAGCAGTTGCCGTATCCTAGCAAGGAGCTGTCACAAAGTACTATCATCCAGGCCAGAATGAACCCTGGTTTTTTAAAGAGGTGTTATTCCTCCATCACTCCCCATTTCTCCTGGCTTGTGACAGGCAGAGTCTAGGTTGGCTGGAAATCCCTATACTATATTGGGCATTAAGCAGAGAGCAAGCACATAAACTATAGGCGACAGATGCAATTTTGGAGGAGGATTTCTAGAAATTCAAAAAGAGACAAAATTAGAAATGCTAAAATCACAGAAGTAATGGATGTTCAAAAAGACATTCCACAAGTTATTGAAGAAGACTGAAATGGTTTGGTCACAAAGAGAATGTCAGATGACAGGATCCTAAGATGATATTAAATCTTGAAGCGGAGGGCAACAGAAGAAAAGGGAGATCAAAAGAAAGTGAATTCAAGGAGTGCATAATAGGAGTATAGTGTCGAGAGGATAACAGAGTGTGATGCAGATAATAGGGATTTATGGAGGAGTAAAATTTACAATGGGTTGTAGGAAAACTACTGTATTATAAAGAAATTCCTAATAAAGAAGAAGAATGTTAACATTTTCCAATTATGGTGTAAAGGTCCAGATTGTATTCAGGATGAGGAGATATCCCCTATTAGAAGACTGCTTTTAAAGTAAATTTTTGATGGTCGACTTAAAGACCACCACTATACGTTTTTTCATTTGTATTTTATGATTGATTTCTTTCACAATTTGAACTAACATAATGCAGATAAAACAAATTTGAACGTTTATATGTTTTTAACATAATTATATCATCTCAAATTTTCTATCATATTTTTGACAAATTTGTTATTGATAGAAACTGTAGTCCTTTGTGAAACAACCAATCATAAGACAGTAGATTTCAGATTTTCTTTAGGGACAACCTTCTGAGGAGTAATTTATTGGTACTAGTTATGTACATTTAATAAAAATATATTACTCATACATTACTTTATTATAAAAAATTATACAATGGATATTCAACATGCTTATATTATACACAATAAAAGTAAACATCACCTACGTAAAATAAAAATAGACCACATTAAACTATTTTTCTACATAATATGATGAAACCCAAAGCATGAAAGGTGCACCAGGTGGCTTTGGAACACACACATATATTATACAGATCTTCTCTTCTCTATTGTAATTTAACCTCATATCTTATAGGTTGGGAGAGAGAGAGACTTTGGATCACACATGGTTACTGAGGACCTCCAATCCAGGACCTGCCCCAAGACAACACAAATATTTAAGACAAGATGCACAATTCACTCACATTCATACTAAACCTGGCGAATATGATGATCACAGATTGTTTAGGGCCTTAAAGTTTCCTAACATTTGTCGTACAGGTTCAGAGAAACCATCAATAAAACCATCATCCAGGAAATCTGTCATGACTGGGGATCAAACTCAGGCCCTCTGCAAACAAAACAGTGATGCTAGCCCGAGACCATAGCCGTGGTGTATATTACAAATAAAACTTTAAATAAACACTTTCTTTGCAGATGTATAAATACATTTCAGATAATTTATATTCATTATGTCCACCGCTGTGGTCTCGAGGTAGCGTGCTGCCTTGTCACGCAGCGGGCCCCGGGTTCGATCCCCGGTCGGGGCAGTTTTTCTGGGTGAGGTTTTTATTGGGGTTTTTCCTCACCTGTAAGACAAATGTCAGGAAAACTTTAAGGTCCAAACGGTCCCCGAAATCATATGGCCATCATCATCATCCTTGTCATTACCATCATCATCACCATCATCCTTCACCGGTGTGGAAAGCAACGGGAAGCTACCACACCTACACAATTCCCTAGTAAAGCTGCAAGCATAGCATGAAAATGCTATGATTGCAGTGAAGGACCTGCCTTCGGGCAGAATTACTATAGATGGATATTCATTATAGTGAATGAATGAATCTTTGGATTTCTGACTACAACAAGTAAGTCATGGCATAATAGTGGCTAGAAGGGAGGGTGCAGCACAGGCATGTGAGAATTTATAATGCATTTACAATATTTCTATCTGTACAGTAAAACTACACATAATTTGACCAATATCATGAGACAAACATTTAATATATAGAATTGCAACCTGCCTATTAGGATTGCATTTGTGAATATTATTAATGGCAGTTACCTGGAACATATTTACTTATTTTCTCACAAGGAAATTTAATTTGCAGTCATCTTATTTTTTTTTGTGGCAGAAAGCTTAAAAAAAAACTTGAAGAGAAAAACATAAACTACTGAATTCTGCTTATATGATTCTAACAAAACGATTATAAAATAGTATATATCTCAATATCCGGCTTGTGATCTGGGGATTAAGTTGCTCGTCCCAAGAGTCAAGGGTTAAAATCTGGCTGGGGTCGATATATTATTAGGATGGATGAATCCTAGAAAACAAAAAGTTTTCTGGAAGAAACTTAAAGTCATGGATTCCGAGTCTGAAGATTTCAGGCTCGTAACATAATCTCAGCCTACATTGGAGCAAAATTGAATGGCCTTTCCCATCCAAGTAAAGGCTTTGTAAAGACTTAATGAAAATTAGCAGCAGAAAACATATTACAGTAATTAAGACATTTTGTCTGTACATTCTTACCTCTTTGGGTTGTATTTGTCGAACATTATGTTTCAAGGCTTCTGATTACAGTCTGTAATTGCTGACGATGGGGCTCAGAAGCCTTGAAACATATATTTGACAAAAACAACCATAAGAGGTAAGAATGTACAGACAAAATGTCTTAATTATTAAACAAACTTCTTAATGATACTTCCTATTGGCATTTTAAAATACTATTACAGCTTCAAAAAAATCTGTCTACATTGGTGAAAACTTAATTTGCTGATATACAAGATAATATATTAAATCAGTGGTTATGTACAGTTTATAAAATAATAATAGAAACCTTTATATGGGTTGGGAGATCAAAATTGGACCGTATATATCATGGGGATCCCTGGCTCTTATGGACCATAGTACTGGTAATGATGATGTCTTATGATTGACTCTCTACTCCATTTATACTAAAGAACATTTTACTCTCTTTTTCAAACTGAGTCTTCAATGCACAATTGTTAAATCTTGTCTAGTCATGTGTTTAGATCTTCAATCTTTTCTAAAAACCAACAAAAATGTGTACAAAAGATTGAAGACTGCAAAAAAATCGGGAATTATATCAAATTAATTGTAAAGATGTGTGAAAGATAGATCTACATAGGAAAAACAAAAAGGAATCTACAATACAAGATTAAAGGAACACCTCAGAAATGTTTTTAAAAAAGGAGAAAGAAACAGAAAAATCTGCAATAGCTGTAGATGCCTGGTCAGAAAAACACAGAAATAGAAACCAAAACAAAAATTACTTAAACAATTGGAAAAAAAACCGAAGGAACTCACAATTTGGGAAAAAAATTATATATGCAAGAATAAAAAACACAACTATGAATTTTGAAATACCCGGTGATAAGGAGAGGGGATTGATTTGGAAGTTCGTCGGTCAGCCATTCAGATGGCTGGCAGGAGGTCAGTCTGCAGGATAGGAGGCCAGTTGGACATCAGTTGTGAATGTAAGTAATACAACATTGAGAATATCACAAATGAAGTGAAGAAAGAAAACTCGAGTCTGCTTGGGAGTTAAGAAGTATGAGGTGAGTGAAGAAGAAACAAGCTAAACAATTAATATCTAAAATGTTTACACTGCACATCCATTACACTTTTATCCTTGTATGGTCCCGGTATTGTACTATCTGGAGAAATGGTCTTTTATGGTGCATGCAGTCCAAGTCTTCGGTGGACATTCGGGAATGAAGCGCGAGTAATATCCCAGCAAGCTTCTAGAAAAAAAAAGAAAAGAATGTTTTGATTTTATCAGATCAATCAAAGTGACTAATATTTATTCACCCATCAAATATAGACTATAGAACAAATGCATAATATTTTAGTGGTTCTTACTACTTTAAATAACATTGTAATTTCCAGACGTCAATAAGCTAGGGGCGAAATTTTATTTTCTGCTATATTAAAAAAGAATGTGTTCCAAAAAAACATAATGTGTAGCAACAATTGATATGTTAACATCCTTTATCATTTAATTGATTCCCTTTCAGTTACTGGTACAATGTTTATTCATGATTATGTATTAACAAGTGTCATATTCTCATTAGGTGTATTGGATTACAACTCACCTCTCATTCTCTTATTGTTTTCACAGTCCTACCAGAACATGTTATACAAATACAAATTTTGGGCAATTTCATACAACGTAAGTTGCTATATTTATGGCATTCTTATTAACTCGTTTAATTAAATGATGTTTCTTTATGGAGCCATATTTTTAATAACTAATTGGTGTACACAAACTTGCAGTGCCCCTGAGGCAAAGTTGGCTATTCTGTTTGACCTTGACTATGCATGGGACTAGGGCATAGAATCTCCAAAACTGACTTAGCTGTAATAAGGTCCCCTTATCAATATACAATGAAAGTTGCTTAATTTAGATGGCTGACTTAGTTCTGACTACTATCTATACCATCAACATTAATTGACACTGTTACACTATTACTTTTTCCATTTACTACCTTTCCTACTGTTTTAACATTTGTAACGATTCTAAACTTTTTTTATATTCTTATATATTTATCTATTTACACAATCTCTCATCATTTCCTAAGTTCTACAGAGCTGTAGTGCATTGTGCATGCCAAAGGTTTTGTCATATATGCAAGACTAACTGTTCTATTGTTTGACAATCTTCACAATTAACTACTCTTTTATTTTGTTTGGTTTAAGAAGGAAAAGTTATTGTCCACCAAATAGATTATCAAATAATAAATTATTCCTTTCTTTAAAAGCATGCTTGGGAACTTATGTGAAGATTGATTTTCCATGCACAGATATCGTCATCACGAGTAAGTTCTTAAGTTTGAGCATCACCCACGTTTTATGTAGGAAAAAGGAAAAACTGCACTTAACTAGCGTGATGAATTTTTCAAAGTCCTATAGAACAACAGGCGCATGCGCCAGAGTTTATAGAGCCAGCGAAACCACATCAACTACATATCGATTATCATCCTCGTTACTATCCGTCGCAATAAATTTAAATGACCAATATTGCAATAAATCTCCAAATATATGTTTAAAAAATATATTAATAATATTAAAATTACCAAACGTTTATTAAAAAGGGTGTACACTCACTTATCACTGCCTCATATTGATCCAACCAGCGATAACCCAAAACAGCAATAGAAAATTAGAGACTAGGTAATATTACTCTGTGGAGAAAATACAGCATTACAATATTGAATAACAGTATCATATATTGTGATTTGTATATTTAAATATATACTTCAAAATGTCTAATAATGTTATAAAAATTGTTTGAAAAAGTTTAAAATATTAAGTAATGTTAGTAAATATAGAGGAAGAGCTATAGTTTACAATATAACTGAAAAATCAAGTGCTTGTAGAAGTGCAGTTGAGCCGGAAAAACTTTAGTTTACCTTCCCTTAATTTTTGTGTCCTACAGTAAAACATGTGCATGAGCATAAGTTTATAGAGTTGTCACTGATGGAATCACAAAGAAGTTCTACAGAAAATTTAAAGAATTGACACTAGATGGAAGAATGTAGACTGCGACCAAACTTCAATACATCCCCAAACATTGTTAGAAATGGATATACACCAACTTTCTCCTTCCTAACTTAAAAATAAATTATTTGCATATTATTTAATGAAGCATATACTAATCTGATATACACTAACCTGTCCCATCAGAACCTACAAAATGAACTGAGTGAACATCTTTTTCTGAGAATATACTTTTGAATGTTGGTCATTCCAATTTTCACAGATATCTTCACCATCTAGTATAAGTTCTTCTAGCATTCACACATGTGCACAATGATTCTGCATACTTCAAAGAAATAATTGTGTATGGAGATAAATATTTAATAATTGTAAAAAAAATGTTATAAGTATTGTTGCAAAATGTTAGATAGATGGAAAGCTCTGTGGCCATCACTTAAGTGTTGGCGGTGAGCAATCCATTTTGATCCTCCTTAATAGGTAGAACCCCTGGTTCCTGTAAAATAACAGTAGCACCAGTTTAAATTTTTGAATTCAAATTTGAAGTTAATTAGCAGAGTGAAGTCGGAAGCGAAAATGTTTAAAAAAGTACAAAAGTTAGTAAAGACAGAAGGAGTACGTAAGTCCCAGGCAGACCCCACAACGCATGCACGACAAACGCGAAGCAGTTTACTCTATGGAATATCGCGATGCAGCCAACATTATACATGCTATTTAACAAACCTAAAAGCTACAGTAATGCAATTTAAGTACTCTAACTTATGAAAGACCAACCTAAAAGCTAACCTAACATAATTTAAGCACTCTAACCTGTGAAAGAATGCAACACCCAAAAATAAATAGTAAGTTCTCAAATTCTGAAGTACATAACCTATGTTGGCTGCACTGTTGTTGCATAGAATATTCCTTAAAATCAATATGGTTGCCACGTCTTCATGTTACGTATATAGTTAAATATCATAGAAAAATGTGTTCAAGTAATCGTTAGAAAAAATGTAAAATTTGTTGTAAATGGTGGGAAATAATTTGAAAATAAAACCTTGTTGGCGCATGCGCGTTGTGTCTGTCTCGGGCTTAGGAAAAATTCTCACTGCACTTAATGGAAACTTGAGCCAAAATAAGTATACGTGGTCTCTTGGATACAATAGCCAGTGCATTTTAATAATAATGTGTCAATGTAATAACAGCTTGAAAATTGGAAATTAAGTATAAGTTTAGAGGTCCATGGTAGTACAACATAATCAACCTTGCATATTGAACATGCATACCATAATCACTACTGTAACTTAAGTTTTAAGGTTATGGCACTGTAATATATCTCAAAATTAACACTTCAATGTTCTTTTGTTACATTTTTGTGGGTATGTAACATATAGCCTAAGAAATTACACTTGGATAGAAGACTATTTTTTATTAATTTTTTTACTAAATATAAAATATTTTACCTTTCTGTTGTAATCGATGTATGGTCAGATCCACATTGAACGTAATTGCTTCGTTTCAAAAGCGAAACCAGACGAAACAATCTTCCATACCTTCTTCAAGATGAACTGGTCTCCTTGAGATTTTTCTGTAGAATGTTGAAAAAATGATGGTTATGTTACTGATAATATCCTGATTAATAATAATAATAATAACAATTTATCAATTTTATGATAGTTTAGAAAAAAGGTTATGGCACACGACATAATACACATTTTTTTATTTAAAGTCAATGGCATAACCAACGTTGTAATTAAGATTTTAATTTAATGGCATTATAATATAACCTCAAAATTTGCACTTCAATGTTTTGTTAAATTATAGTGTGTAAAATAAAGCAATTATACTTTGAAAAGCACACTTTCATAGAAGATTATTTTTTAAACTCCTACCCCCTATTATAAAATGCATTGTATTATACAGTATTATCTAATGAAGCTACAGGTTCAAGTATGAGTATTAATGCTAATTCATGCTCATACTTCTTTAAATAAAAATGTTTAAATAATCACCTACAAATATTAAACAATGATTGTGGAAATAATAAAATACAAACGAAAAATGTTAAAATCTTACCTTTTCGTTTTATGTTCTAATCGATGTCTGATGAGATCAAGGCGAAAGCGGACGAAAATTCTTCATCATTGTAATTTTCAATATGATCCGGTCTTCCCCTGATTTGTCTGAGTTTCCGGGTCTTTAGAAACATATCGTATAATACTTCGTCGTCACTATCAGAATCCAGAAATAAATTTCTAGACATGTTTCTGGCTGCCATTTTGGAAAGTTAACTCGAGTATTTCACAATAATCGGCTTCGAATGACCGTACAAAGTCTACCGAGTTTATGCTCCGGCTACGGTGCAATACTGTCGTGGTACAACGCAATTTTGGCTGAATACTTGAGATAGCATGTATTCAGAACTTATACTGAGTTGGTACAACCGGCCCTAAGACAAGTAAAAGGATGTACAAGACTTGATAGAATAAGAAATGAGGATATAAGAGAAGAATTGAAAGTACAGCCTTTATTGGATAAAGTCACGAATTACAGACAGAAATGGATTGATCACATGGATGGAATGAGTAAGGAGAGATATCCATTGTTAGCAAGAAATTATCAAGCAAGAGGAAGACGTGATGTTGGAAGACCTAGAATACGTTGGGCTGATGCATTATGAAGTCGGAACGGGTAATTGCCTAATCCCTGGAGTGATGATGATGATTATGATGATTTTAAATAAATCAGAATAAAACGAACAAAAAGAAACCACTTAAATATGTGTCTAATTATACAATATTCCTATTAATAACAGTAACAGTTACACAAGATTGCCTTTTCACTGCGGTCTGCCACATTCAAATAACTAAGAGAAGAAATTGGTATTTTGCCAATTTAAGGTTTGAATGTGCCTCTATTCTAGTTCCCTTGAGAATTCCATTTATGGTGCCATACATACATATAGGCCTACATATTCTTCTTGTAAGCCCTTGTTTCTCTCAACGAGATTTTGGCGCTCTTCCCCTGCAGGGGCGAAATTGAACCATACTAATTTAGTTACACTTGTTTTCGGATAAATGTCAATGATTGGCCCGGAGTCAGCATTCCGGCTCATAGTGACATCTAGGAAACCATGGTAGTACTAGGACGGGAAAAGTTGGTAAATTTTGCTTAGTGGCCTTTTTATTCAGACTTATGTATCTTTTTCGAGCCTGAAAATCTTCAGACTCGGGGCCCACGGCTTAAAGTCCCTCACGGAGAAATGTCTTGTTGGATTTTTCCATTCTAAAAAATTTCATCGACACCAGCCAGGTTTGAACCCGCGACTCTCGGAACCAGAGGTAAATAGCATAACCACTACATCGTCCATCGCGGCCGACTACACATACAGTATATATACTAACTAACTAATTCAGTGGCTCTATCGAACCCGTATAATTTACTTCCCTCAAATCATAGTTAATATTATTTTCCCACCTCATTCTTCGTCTACCAACTGGATCATTTCCCTCTAGTTTTCCTACAAGAAGCTTCCATGCACCTCTTTCATCCCCCATACGTGCCAAATGTCCTGCCCATCGCTGCCTACAGAATTAACTGTTCTTATTATACCTGGCTTCCTATACATATCACGTAGCTCACAATTATGTAGTTTTCTCCATTCGCCTCACTGTTCGTCTTTTTTTTTTTTTTGCCCAAAGTTTTTCCTAAGAACTTTATTCTCAAATACTCGTAATCTTCTTACCTGCCTTATACAGCATATATATATATATATATATATATATCGCTGTGGTCTCGAGGTCTACCTTGTCACGCAGCGGGCCCGGTTTCGATCCCCGGTCGGGGCAGTTTTTCTGGGTGAGCGGTTGTATCGGTGGTTTTTTTCCTCACCTGTGAGACAAATGTCAGGAAAAATGCCCTATGATTGCAGTGACTAGCGGCCTGCACTTACGGGCAGAATTACTATGAATATATATATATATATCTAGTATATATATATAGATATAGTATAGAGATAGATATACATACAACCCCACACCACATTTTATTTTATTTATTTTTGCCTATGTCACTTGAGAATAATAATCTTAGAAACATTTTTTGGCCCAATGAGCAGGTGAACGGATGATTGGAAAAGACTATTATTAAACAGTGAACTATATGGTCTTTATAGAGAAGACAGAGATAATAAGAACAGTTAGTCTCGTAGACTGTGAGGGGCAGGACACGTACGCAAGGGACTGTTAGGAACGAAAAGAGTGCCTCCCTTGGAAGCGTTTTGTAGGAAAAGAAGTGATTGTAAACGCCCAGTTGGGTAACCCAAGAATGAAGTGCCGCCGCGAAACCAACGTTAGTAATGATTTGAGAGGAAGTAAAAAAAAATTATACAGGGAATGATTGGAAAACATTAGCTCAGAATAGGGATGCATGTAGAGCTTATGTCCGCGCTGCCATGAACCTACGGGTTCGATAAGCCAGTGAATTAGTTAGTTGGTTACTTAATGTCACGTAGGCCTACACTGATCACTGGTCTCCATGCACGGTATAACTCGCGTATCTGCCTAACACTTAATCCGCTTTTCTATTTCCTACTTCCGCAATTAATAATACGTGAATTTATATTGTAATATGTATATTTAACTTACCAAATTGTTAAAATCATATGTGACCATGCACAGTAGACAAGCAACTAATTGTGTCGCACATAAGTTCCACAGTTGACTTTAAACTCAAACATTCACGAGGTTACGAAAGTTACCAACACAAATATGTGATTAATTCTACTTTTGTGATATTAGTAGTAGTAGTACCGTTCAAGATAACGTCAGAAATGCCTGAAGGTTTCTGATAAAGTTCTAGCCCACTGTTTCAGTTATTATTCTAATTAGCAGGTTTCCAATGTTTCGTATCTTCCTGCGCCCAATTACTTTGTCATTCTCCTTCACATTTCTCTGTCATTCCAATCTTCATTGTCTTATACTTTCTCCATCATGCTACTTAAAACATGACCAATCCTCGTTATTTTTAGGGTTCTTCTTATCTTGTCATCCCAACTTCTCTCAAAAATCGTTAAATAAAAATATACAGAGTGGAGATAATATAAGTGCATTTATTTTAAATACGTATTCCTTGGGTGGAATAAAAACAAAGTTTCAGTAACATTTTGGTGTCCTATAAATATTTTTCTTTAAAACAATATGCAGGTGTATCACCGACAAAATGATAGGGATGATAGGCCATGCAGAGAGGATAATTTTTTGTGAAGGAACATAGAGTCGTAAACATGTAGTTCGTGAGTCATGCGCAGATGATTCTGTTCACCCGTAATGGTCGGAGTTTAATACAAACAATTGTACACGTATCATTTTATTGAAGAAGACATGTTTTTACAATAAGTGTTCAAACAACAAGTGTTTTGACGACGTCAAAAAGAATCCTGCCATGATCGGCCGTGCTGGTCGATCGTTGCTGCGACAATATGAAACATGCAAAGAGGCACAGGGCTTACTGTTTGAACATTTATTGTAAAAACATGTATTTTTCAATAAAAATGATACGTGTACAATTGTTTGTATTCAATTCCGACCCTTACGGGTGAACACCTTCATCTGCGCATAACTCATAAATGACGTATTTATGACTATATGTTCCTTCACAAAAAATGATCTTCTCTGCATGGCCTAGCATTCCTGTCATTTTGTCGGTGAGGTCCTGTTACACCCTGTATATATATATATATATATATATATATATAGTTTATAGTTCGTAGATGGAGAGTATATTATTGTATGGTGCGGAAACGTGGACATTAAGCAGAGAGCAAGCAGAAAAAATATTGGTGACAGAGATGGGCTTTTGGAGGAGAGCTTCTAGAAATTCAAAAAGAGACATGATTAGAAATACTAAAATGAGAGAAATAATGGAAGTTCATAAAGATATTCTATAAGTTATTGAAGAAAGAAGACCGAAATTGTTTGGTCACGTAAAGAGGATATCCGATGACAGGATACCTAAGATGATATTAAATTGTTAAGCGGAGGGCAACAGAAGAAATGGAGATCCAAAAGAACAGTGATTCAAGGACCGCATAGGTGTATGGTTTTGAGAGGATTAACAGAGTGATGCAGAAAATAGGGATTTATGGAAGATTAAAATTTACAATGGATTGTAGGAAAACTACTGTATTAATTTAATTTATTTTATATAAAATAATATTTAATTCCTAATAAACAAAAAGAAGAAAAATATAATTAGTTAAATAATAATATTATTAGATCTACTTTATTATTATTATTATTATTATTATTATTATTATTATTATTATTATTATTATTATTATTATTTATTTTTTATTATTAGTATTATTATTATTGTCATTAATATTGTCATTGTTTTTGTCATTGTTATTATCATTATTGTTATAGTCATTATTATTATTATTATTATTATTATTATTATTATTATTATTATTATTATTATTATTATTATTATTATTATTATTATATATTATTATTATTATTAATTATTATTATTATTATTATTATTATTTGTGGGATAATAATTTAAAATAATTTGGGCTTATAATAATTGTTATTAAAAATCTAATTACAGCATTTCAGAATTTAATTTATTGCTTAACCCAGATTGACGAAGCACTAATTTCTCGTGTCGGGTATTTGAACAGACAACAAAAAGGACGAAAATAAAACCGTATAAGAATGTAAGTTACTTTTTACTGCATATGTTTGTGTAATTCGACACAAATATATGTAGTTTCCACTCGTTCTTTTTTCTGTTCTTTAATTAACAATATTAAACATATTGCATCAATGTATATTATAGTATACATCTACAATGTAAGGTTTAAATTTGTATGGATTCATAAAATGGGAAACACCTTCTCCTAACTTTAATTCATAAAGCTGTCAGTGCTACCATCTGTTGCCACTTACAGTATTACGTGTAAGAGCTGCAATGTTTTGGTAAAGAAGCGATCTGCAATTCTGGCCGAATGAAAATGAATAATATTATTCATTATTATTAATTATAATTAATGGTGATCAAAGTCCAGATTACGATTTCATTATATCAAGGCACAATAACAAAATTGATGTTAATAATAGATCATGCAAAACTACATACAGACATATCTAATTAAATTACAATTTTGAGAATTATGCTACCCCCCCCCCTTGAGGACAAAGGCGCTCCCTAAAGTGGGTTAAGTAACCACGCTTAATTTGTTTGATCCCCTTACATCCATAAGTTAGCTATGACGTGTGATTATCATATCGCCTCTAAGAGACATCTACAACGCCAACTAAGGTACTACTTGGATAGCTGATTAAATTTTAGTTCGAGGGTTTAATTTAGTCTTAAAGTCCCTTTACGAGCCTGAAAATCCTCATACTTGGGACTCATGGTTTAAAGTACCTCCCTGAAGTGTGTTGGATGTTTTCTTCCTAAAAAATACATCGACCCCAGCTGGATTTGAACCCGGTAAATAAGTTAATATGAAGTTTAAATGTGCATTGATAACATTACCTGAATATCCAAAAATTAATCAGAAGTCTTAAAAATAGTGCCTGCACAAATATTTATTATTATTGTTGTTATTATTATTATTATTATTATTATTATTATTATTACTATTATTATTATTATTACTATTATTATTATTATTATTATTACTATTATTATTATTATTATTATTATTATTAAATTATTATTATTATGTTTATTGTGACAGAGTTAAAGTCATAAATCTTTTTCTTGTAATCATCCACCAAAAACACAAAATACAGATTATAATGATACATCGGCCTATATATTAAATTATAAAATATGAAAAAAAATGATAATGTACATAAAATGTGTCCACCGCTGAGGTCTCGAGGTAGCGTGCTGCCTTGTTACGCAACGATTCCCGGTCGGGACAGGCTCCGGGGTGAGGTTTTTTCGGAGTTTTTCCTCATCTGTAAGACAAATATCAGGAAGCTTAGGGCCCAACGGTCCCCGAAAATCATCCAGCCATCATCACCATCATCATCCTCCTCCTCCTTCACCGGTGTGAAAGCAACGGGAATCTACCACACCTATAATTCCCTAGTAAAGCTGCAAAGCATAGCATGAAAATGCTATGATTGCATTGAAAGACCTGCCCTCGGGCAGAATTACTATGGATGGATATAAAATGTTTGCATACTCCTTTTTAATACTGCTTAAAGTACTGCTAACTAACTAACTCACTCACTGGGATATCGAACCCGTAGGTTCATGGCCGCCCGGACATAAGCTCTTCATACTTCTCTATCATGAGCTAATGTTTTCCAACCATCCCTGTATAATATATTTCCCTCAAATCATGGTTACAGTTATTCTCACACATCTTTCTTGGCCTACCTACTGAATGCTTTCCCCCTGGATTCCCTACATTGAGTTTCCATGCCCCTCTTTCATTCCCATTCGTGTCACATGTCCTGACCATCGTAGTCTACGAGACTTAATTGTTCTTATTAGATCTTGTTTCCCATAAAGATCACTTATTTCATGTTATGTAGTTTCGCCTTTCTGTTCGTCACTCTTTGGTCCAAAAATTTTCCTAAGAACTTTATTCTCAAATAGTATAAGATCGGGAATAAAAATAAGAAAATCTGTAATGTCGGTATTATAATCGAAGACATAAACTTGTAGGCCTATGTTTTGTACTTCATGATTTAATATAATATTGGATTAATATTTTGTACCAGTTACAGTTTTATCAATCAAATGGGATTATTGACATTTATATTATATTACAGCATGTCCCTATTCATCCTAATTTTTAGAGTGAATAGGGACAATATTTTGGGTGAATTGGGACAGTTTTCAAATTACTTTCTTCGGTACAATTTTTATCAGGCATTTTAAACACAATTTTATAACAATTTTTTTTTTTTTCATATTAGGTCTATAAACATTTTTTTTTTCTTCCCTCGGTTCCAACACTCTTTCCATGATATCACTCTCGTTCTTTACGATGACAGCAGATGCGTTCTCCCAGTTTTGATGGAATGAGATAGTTGAATTTTATAAACAAACCCCACACATAATGTTATTCCGTCCCACTACTCCAGTATTATCATCATAATTTTCTACTTCTTGTTCAGATTCTGACGATAATAAATTTGAGCTTATTGAAGTTTTATCCGCGAAGCAAAAATCCGCATGCATTGTTGAAATTTAATGCAAATCCACATGCAGACAATGGAAGAATTTTTTTTACCTGTTACGAATACATAGAGTATTTTACATAGATATTCAATTATTTCATAGATTATTTTAATTATTCCAAATAAAAACAGTTGTTGAAATAAAGCACTCAGACATATTATATTTCAGGATAGAGTTTTGATTATGGCAAGGCTAACTGTAAAATCTCTGCATTTAGACTCTAGGAATGTGTAGTACAGTTATTGTAGCTGTAGGTCAGAAGCTTAGTATATAACCTTTTGAAAATAGGGGACTCGTGTCTGTCTGTTGAAGCAGTAGCTGATGGGTAAGTCTACATACCATTTTTCTTAATAAATTTGCTAGGACAATTAGAAAGAGAATTCAAGTGTTTTAAATATTTTAATACTATATTTCTAAGAGTGTAGAGTTATTAGATAATTATTAAAAATATATAATTAGGGTAGATTTATAAACCGCCACCTCCCTCTTTCAAATCTCGAGAAAGTTCGAATGTAGGTTTTCTTAATATTAAGTTTAGATTAGTTATTTAGGGTTAGAATGCTTAGGGTTATTGTATTCATTATACTCTAGAAATAAAATAGATCTTCTTCTTCTTCTTCCTTCCAAGTATTAGGCCAAGGCTTGTTACGATCCTATAGAAAATTTTCCCTCCAGCGTTTAATAGGACGGCCCAGTGATCTTCGTCCTCTTGGTATATAATTATAAACAGCTTTGGGGATCCGATTTGAACTCATTCTTTCAAGATGGTGTTTCCAATTTAGTTGGTAGGCCTACTGTTTAATATATTCCAAAATTGGCGTAGTCTTCAATTCTTTTAAGATATCGGTGTTCCTTTTCCGATCCCATCTGGTGTAACCCGCTGTTCTGCGCATGAATCTCATTTCACAAGCCGTTATTCTGCTTTCATGTTGTTTTCTTAGTGTCCATGCTTCACTACCATAGGTCAACACTGGTCTAGCCAAAGTGTTATATAAACGTAATCTGGTGGTTTTTGTACAAGGGATGGTTTCATAACTTGATTAATAATTCCTAAACTTTTATTATAACTAGTAACTTTTTCAGGGATATCCTTTTCATCCCAGATAGAGAGATAATATCCAAGATATTTAAATTGATTAGATCTCTCTAAAATTTTATTCTGGAGACAGATTTTACTTTGTATGGGGTCCTTCCTATGAAATGCCATAATTTTAGTTTTGTTAATTGATATTTCCATATTAAAGTTGGCACCTATTTTTTGTAAATTATAAATTGATCGTTGCAAATCATTTTCGGAAAGTGCCAGAAGAGCTAAATCGTCTGCAAAAAGAATATCATCGAGTTTGAGGTTCCTATTGATGGGTATATATCCTCGTTGTGTATTAATTTATTCATGTATGCAATGAAAAGCACCGGTGAAAGTCCACATCCCACTCCAGTGTTGATCTTTTCCCAAGAAGATAATTTGCCATCTTGTTTAACATTTCATTATCTTTATAGATGTTGAAGATATTAGTAATATATTGTTGTGGAACGTTATCATCAGCTAAAATTTGTAGTAATATATTTCTGTCTACTTTGTCAAAAGACTTTATGAAGTCAACGAAGGCGATATGAGTTTCTATATTGAATTCCTTGTGCTTTTCTAATAGTAGTTTTAGAGTAAAGAATCCATCTGTACAAGATCTACCCTTTCTGAATCCATTCTGCTCTTCTCCAATTATATTTTCATAAATTTTCCTCAATTTATTCTTAACTATATTAGCATAAATTTTATATCCAGAGTTCAACAAGCTAATTCCACGATAGTTATCTTTGATTTGGCGACTTCCTTTTTTGAAGATTGGTATTACAATGGATTTGTTCCAGCTTTGTGGTGGTTCTTGTCCTTCCCATATCATATTAAGGAGAATAAGAAATCTGTCTAAAAAAATTTTAGTTGAAAATTTAAATAATTCTTGATTAATGTGGTCTTCTCCGGGAGCTTTGTTACTTTTTAATGATTTAACAACATCAGTTAATTCATCTATAGAAATTTGTTCCAAAGCAGTGTTATTAGAGATTGGTATCTGTAATAAATCATCCTTTTGTGTCCATAAATGATGAAAGTAGGTAAGCCAAGATTCTTTAGATATACAATTTAAATGTGCATTTTCTCTTGAATCATTATTTAATTTTTTTGAAAACTTTATATATTTTTGGTTGAGGCCTAGTGATATCATTTTCCAAAAATGAGACAAATTGTTCCCAGCTTTGTCTATGTTTTTTGCGAACTTCAATTTTAGCTATGGCTCTCTTCCTATAATACTCTACTTTATCTTCATCTTTTTTTGTAGACAGAAATTTGAAGCATACAAAAATAAAATAGATAAAATTAAGAATCCATTTGTTTATGTTCGAAAACACGTATGCATTTATAACTAACACATCCACATATTAACGCTCGGCTAGACCTCATACTACCAAAATTCCAAGTCCCGAAGGTCCTTTAAGCCCCAAGAAAACCAACAGTTCGTAATACGAGTATTACCAACTGCTTTTTTCAACTGATCGTCACTCCCGCTGTTATGGTGACGTTGAAATCACCAACGGCGAACCCCAAATAACTCTGCCGCATGATACAATCTCCTCCCCTGGCGGATTGCATTAATAGCTCTACGCATATCAACTTCTGTCCAATTAGTGAAATACGCCGTCCCTAATCATTATCATCAACAAGGATTAAGCCCAATAGCCTGTTCCGATCTCATTATAGGTCGAATTGGTCCTTCCATCTCTTCAATGGTCTTCCCAACATTCTTCTCCCTTTTGGTTTTTAATTATTAATTTATATTCTTCTTGGTATGCGCTGTTCATTCATTCATAATACGTGCTGAGGTATTTTATTCTTTCACAGAGATTAAATATATTAAATTCCCGTCCCTATTTAGCCGAAAATTAATGTTCATTTTCAACCGAAATACACCATTTAAATATTCATAGGTTGGCAACACTTAAACTGTTGTCGAAAGAACGGGAATTATCGCAATCTCTCTGGGGATAAATACTTATTAATATAGCAAAAATTAATTCTTAATCGGACCATTAGTTAATAAGAGACACACATGATGAAAAACGAAAATAATTAATGTACGAAGCTATTATTTCACTTACCTGCAACACCAATTCTTTGTTGTGTAATCTTCAGGTAACAAACGAGAATCAAAATGTTACATAACTGGTTTTGATACATGAAGTACATAGGTTAGCCGACAGATGCCAGCACGTTTGCTGTTTTAGATTTAAGTGAAAAGAACAAGTGTCCCTTCTCCCCGTGACCCGATACAGCCAAGTCTATCCTACTCGTAATAGTTTCTCCTAACTTAAAGTAAGAGTCTATGTTTCGCATCCATGGGCCTATAATATAACTGGGAGAATAACAGTTTTATATATTTCAGTTTAATTTTTTTTTGAGAAGTTGGATAAAAGTCCCTGTAATGCATAATAGCATGCATTTACAGAATTGAGCAAATATTCGATTTCTTTCTGCACGTTATTCTTGTTTATAATTATCGTTCCTAGGTATATGAATTCAGTCATTTCTTCAAAATCTGTCTTTTATTCAGTCACTTCTTCAAAATTTTCCTCATTTGCAATAACTGTCCATTTCCATTATATAATTAATTTCTATGTGTAACCAAATATTTAGATTTATTGATGTTTACTTCCAGTCCCAATTTCTTAAAGCTACTTAATAGAGTGTAGATATTGGTCCTTAGTATCTCTCCGCTATCGCATAGTAATACTGCATCACCATCATAAATTAGCAGCTTATTATCACAATTGAGTTGTAGGCCTTCTTCATCCTCTAAAGACTTGATGACCTGTTCTAATACAAAATTTAATAGTAGAGGAGATAGTGCATCTTCTTACTTTAACCCACTGTGATTTTCAAATGTATCTGAAAACTGTTTGCCTACACGCACCCTACTTTTTGTTTCATTTTGAATCATTCATCCGAATGAATCTAACTATTATCTGTCCAACGTATGAAGCATACTTTGACATTTAACTTCCTAATGTATTACTCCGCGCACAGCACATGTAAGAGTGCAGGCGGACCCTGTCAGCTATTTGTTACACGCCGATAAACTAATGCACTATACAGTTCACTACAGTAACAGGATTATGCTCCATAAACTTAAAAAGTACATTTAACGCCTTTTTCACCAGTCTTTAACAGTTTCCCATTGTGCTTCTAATAATTTTGACCACACATTTTATCACTGAGTTAAGTTAATATAAACTACCCACAGCCGCAATATTTGTAACTGACATTCAACTTCATCTCAAGAATCGTTCAGTTTCAAACAAATGCGAATTTTTAGTTAGTCTCCGACCTTCGAACAAATATGTAGGTATATACTGTATTCTGATCAACTACAGTTAACATAAATAGCTTTAAATACGTAATTATATTAATCGAGTACTTTTTCTATTTTTTTCGCTTCCGCTGAACTGTGCTTTGGTCATAACGAATCTCAGTAACTGCAGCATTCATATGCTTCGTGGATTACAAGCCCATTTATTTTCCTGAAGTGTCTTTCTTTGACTGGACAGAAAATATCATTTAGGAATTCCGAACTCCAACAGAATAACATGTAACTTCTTCTCTTAATTTAATGGCATGCCTTTTTTTTATGTCTACACACAGTTGATGCACAGTGTCATTATATTCCCAATTATTTGTTTTAAAATCTGCCCTGTGCTAAAAATCGGATCTTTTGTAGATCTATTTCTTTTAAATCCACATTGATGATCACTTATTACGTCGCCAATATAGGGAATAAGTCTGGATACATTTATTTATTTATTTATTTATTTATTTATTTATTTATTTATTTATTTATTTTTAGAATTTTGTACGAAGTTGAAAATAGTGAGCTACCTCTGCAGTTGATGCAAACTAGTACTAATTATTATTTAATTACTCATAAACTACATTTATTATATGAACACCTAGCAAAAAAAATGAGCGGATTCTTGATCTCGAATATTTCAAGTTTTAACGCGCGATTCACGCGAGTAAACTAATTGCGCAATAGAGCTGCAATACGTTTCCCTTCCTCCAATGAAGAGCATTCTTCTATGTATACTGCATGCCAGCGAACGCTTAGCTCACTGCCTTATGGCTTGCTTCGTAGGCAAGATGTTTCAGGTTCGATTCCCGATGAGATTAAATGTTTTAATTGTTACAATGTTTTCTATATTATTCTGTCTGTCCACGCTTAAAAAAACTAACTATTTGGAAATATTACTATTATTATTATTATTATTATTATTATTATTATTATTATTATTATTATTATTATTATTATTATTATTATTATTATTATTATTGTCCATCATCTATTGGTTAGTATTAGGCTGGACTAGACCTATATAAACTAAATATTTTAACTGAAGGGTGAAACTTTTTCCTCAGTAATACGTAATAAATAAATAATTATATGAAGCTATATTATCTTTTATTACATAACTTTATAGCATTATTATTAAAACGTGGTACTGCACAAACAAATTTATACCAATAGCTAAATAGTGTTATAGAGTTTACGAAGGCAGGATTATTACTTAAAAAAGAGTAAATTGAACGTCGATTTGTGGCTGGAATTAAATATTATAGACGTATTTTGCGGAAATACAAATAAATAAAAAATAATTGTCGAGGGATTTGAACCCTGGCTCTCATACATATTTCATTTTTTCGTAATTTGTTTAATGATCTACTCTACTCGAACGTCGGATACTAGCCGTCTAAATCCTGGTTGTCTTGTTACTTTTACACTATGCATGAGAGTTGAGCTTTATTTGAAATGTCGCAATTTGAGTCATATTGTATACGTCGAATACTCGTAAATATCTAAAAATATGCCTCCTTCACTTATTTAACTATTTAAGACGATTACAACCATATACAGCGTATATAAAACATTTAAAAATGCGTTACCTTGTGAACCACAGCTTTAGCTTTTCGAGCATGCGCATTTGGTCATAACAGGGACTGCGATTTGAAGCCGCTCATTCCTTTTTTTTTCTAAGTGTACATTATGTAGGAACAGTGTTGAGATAAAATTTAAAACAAACTGAGCGTGTGTATATATATACACACACACATATATAAGAAAAATAAGTGTTTGAATTGGATTCGCCTGGTGGTGTAATGGATATCACGCTGAGGTACAGACTCAGAGTTCCGGGTTCGAATCCCGTCCAGGCATTTATTTTTCTTATCATATCATACCATATATAATCTTATAAACCTTGATTTAAAAACTCAAAATCTCCTATAGTCTATTTTTTTAAGGAAAGAAAGATCCCTTCAACTCTTTTCAGAGAGAGAGAAAGCAATTCGACCATCTACATCTGAATTATCATTATAAATAGGATAAACGTCGGTTATCAATTATGTGTAATGAGGGTAGGTGGGGTTTTGGTGACCTTGGTTTCTGGGTGAGTGAACGTTTGAGTTAAGATTTTACATTTATTACTCAGGCTACATTATCAATTATCTACAGGACGTAATAAATTACGTGTTTAACTACATCTAGTTCTCTTTATACAGCTGTAGTTTTTTGTGCCCTTAATATTATAACCTTAAATCTATATATATTATCTGAATTATCGATGCAATTAACTGAGGAACGTTATATTTTTAATGCGATTATATCTCTTTAGGATTTTTTTTTTTTTGAGTTTATGGATTTGCGTTCCTATATCACAAACCCCGCCTTAGAAGAGGGAGGTTGTACTATTTGAAAATAGTGTTGGGATCTTTCCTTCCGTTGAGAAAAACAGACTACAGGAAAGTCTATACTTACTTATGCAAAAGTGCTAGATTTCATACATTGAGTGTAAAAGTAATCGGTGGTTGGTCGGTGTCTAATGTGCTGCATCTAACAGTGAAGTCATTAGCAGTCTTGCTCTCCAGTACTTCGAAGTTTTGGAAGTTTCCTCTTTGCCGACTGCACATTTGTTGAGGTGCTCATCACCCCTTTCTTCTTCTGGATGGTTGCATAGAATATATATTGGTGTAGACAATATGTTGATCTTGTGCAATTGTTTAGCAAGGCAATCGTGTCCTGTGGTTAATCTGAATTGTGCAACTGCTGTCTTCCGTGGAAGTTCTGATATGATATATCCACGTAGACTTCCACGGCCGGAGTTGCTATGATGATCTTGAAGAAGATTTTCGGGCTGTAGGCCTCACGACCACGGCTTGAGGATGCCAGACGCTGTCTCTGGCGAAACGTCGAGGAACTTCAAGCCTCGAGACCTCGGCCTACAGCCCGGAAATCTTCTTCAAGATCATCATATGACTTGTTTGTTTATGTATATATATATAGTTCGTATTCATAAAAGTCCTTTCCTCTCAAAATAAGGCAAGATCTGTTCATAATACTTTCTTAACACAGAATCGCTATACACCTTTCTGAGTGAATTAAACATTCCTGTTCCACGAGAAAAGTCATTTGGAAGAACAATATCATCAACATGGCCAGGGTTCACAACAACAAACCAAAGTTTGGTACAAGCTGTGATCAATGCAAACTTTTCAGTTCTCTTAAGTTCTTCCTTCAATTTAGCTAACGTTATTAAATTTGAGTCATAGCCACAACATTGTAAAGTATTGCTTAATTCTGAGTGATATTCCTGTATCAGTTCACTGAACCTTTGAAACAGAACTTGTTCTTGTAAATTCAAGTAAAGAAAGAAGTGCAGGTCGATGGCTGGTGAGGTAAATCTTGCTAGTTGGAAGTCAAAAAATCTTACGTCCTCTACCTTATCATTAGATACAATTTTAAACTATATATTATTGATCCAAATATCTCCATGGTTCAAAACAGAGACTTCACCTTCTTTTGGCTTCGTCTGTTCTACCATAACATCAGTAGCCTTGCTTGCTAGTTTATCCAATTTGTTCACAAATCTTCCAAGTCCTTCCCATTTCTCAACATTAAATATCAATGCATCAAATGTTTGATTATGGAAAGATTCCACGGTGCTATTCATGAGCTTTGTGTAATGACCTTCACTGAAAGTCTCCATTATTTTAGGATCTTCACGATGTAGCACAATTGAGAGAGCATGGAATTTAGCAATTGATCTTATCACAAGTAAAGATTGTTCGAAATCTAGACGTTCTCTTCTGTCTAACAAGGAAAATCCACTTTTCTTCAAATCTTCCAAAATAAGAACATCAGATTTAGGACACAAGAAACATTTTGGAGAAAAAGTGAATAGTTTTTCTCCTGCCAGACGATTCATTGCAGGTAATATTTTTTCGTACATTGTTATTTCTTTTAAAAAAGCATTCACATTCTTTGAAAATTCTATCTGAAAGTGGTCGGTTGGCTGTGATTTGATAATCAACGAAAGTGTGATGGGATGTAAATTATTTACAGTATACTGTACTGTAACTCGGTGAAGAACACTGAGGTATCCTCCACCTTTCACATCAGCTGTCGTAACATCATATTTTATTATTGAAATATCATCTCGGTTGCCCATGTCTATCTCTAGAACTGTCTTCAAAAAATCTTCATTAATCCATGGTGCAAGATTTTTAGCCTCCATTTTTTTAGCTGAAAATAAGAAAGCATATTTATAAATAATGCACTCAATTAATTCAATATTATATACACCATGTAATCATTTCGTGACTACAACCTGTTACAGCGTCGCAGTCAGTTGATGGATTTATACGAAACTGGTGTCATTAGAAAGAGAAACTTAAGTAATCACTGGTCTAAAATGATTTTTTCTTTCACAAGAATAAAAATAGATTTTAGAAGTTTCAGGTTGAATTCAAACAACATTTCAGTTTTTCCTAATCAAGCATAGGCTTTGTGCGATATTCATTTGAATTTGTTATAATACTACTCATTCTGTCTCACCTAGAAAGTGGTAGATAGTGATTTTCGGGCATATTTTGCATCTGGAACATCTCGCTTCTTGGTCCAGCAATAGTCAACCAGCATATTAGAACTCCACTTGCCATGTTACCTGTTTTCCATCGTAGAAATTTGCTGATGAAAACGCTCACCGTGCTCATCGCTAACAACCCAAAACTTTTCCGGGAAGAATTCTAATTTAGAGTTCAAGAAGTGAATTTTAAAGACACGTTCCATCCCATAGCTTTATAAGAAAGCAGAAGACCAGTCACTATGCCACGATAGTTTTCTGCTTTATGGTTTCCAAGGAAATTGCAACATACATTTTTGAAAGACTGCCAGGCTGCTTTTCCAAGTGGATTTAACAGTCTTTCAAAATGTTCTTCAGCCATTAATGACCATATATGTGGCCCTTAAAAATTCCTTATTTCAGTTTAGCATCACTGACTTTGGGTAATTTCGATTTCAAGTACAAGAATCCATTAGAAAGGTTATCCATAGCTGTCACGAAATGTTTATTTACTCCTAATTTAATATGCAATGGAGGTGAATATATATTTTTTTTCAGGATTCACTAAAGGGACATGTGACACATTTTTCTGGCCAGGGATAAGATATTCACGTTTAGGCCGTGATTTTCTAACGTAGTGAAACTGGCACATCGCAATACCAGTCATGTCAAAAAATGAATGAATATGCACAGTCTTGTCTTTTGGTGGTTCAGCATGATATCTAATATTTATAAATCAATGTTTGTTGGTTTGTTTGTTCATATTCTATGCACGGCCATACCGTTGATCCGATTTTGATGATTTTTTTGCAAAATGTTCAGGAGGTTCCCGGGATGAACATAACCCCTTCACTCCTAAAAATCACCCTTTGTAGTGAAAAAGTGCAATAAAGTCCCTATTTTCACGCTTAAATGGCTTACGCTGCCTAACCCATAGCAAATACACCAAATTAATGTACACAGAATTTAATATCTCTACAAAAAAAATGTCCGCGACAGCTTATGTTTATCTTTAACGGATAACTCACAATAACCATTTTTTGTCTTTCATTGATACCAAGAAGATCGGAATAAGTAGATTCCCGGGCAAGCGTGCTCTGCCATACCGTTCATCCGATTAAGATGGGGCTTTTTGAAAAATGTTCAGGATACTCCGGGGATGAACATAGGCTATAAGAGAGTTATAATACTCAACCCCTTCACCCCTAAAAATCGCCCTTTGTAGTGAAAAACGTGAAATAAAGTCCCTATTTTGACGCTTAAATGGCTTACGCTGCCTAAACCATAACAAATACACCAAAGTAATGTACACAGAATTGAACATCTCAAAAAACTCTACAAAAAAGTCCGCGACAGCATATGTTTTTCTTCTACGGATAACTCACAATAACCATGTTTGTCTTTCGTTGATGCCAAGAAGATCGGGATAAGCAGATTCTCGTGCAAGTATAACAGCGCACGGCTGGTGGTAAAAACACATTAACAATTATTTAGGAGTAGCAGTGCTCGCCGGGTATTAACTAGTTATATATAATTTATTTAAATACAGCTAGAATAAAATCGCTACATATGAGGTATCGGTTCCTACGACACGTCAAAGAGAATGCTAAAATCAGATTTTAAAAAGTAGCTGTTAAAAAAGATAAAAAAAAAAGTAAGCCCGATTGAAAATGACTACATTTCAGAATTCAGTATGAAGAATTGCACTAGATTCACTAATCAGATTTAGTGTGAAGAACACATTCTCGACCAATGTCATTTATAATTTATATGTTGACAGAAACAACATATGGCAGCACAAGAAGAAAAAAAACTCTGTATACCGTTATTTCGCTTGTCATTAAGGCATTGTTGGAGACAAAGAAGTTGTTACATGGTATGAATGTTAAATTTTCAAATGTGTGTGAATTGTGCAACATTTAGTGGGTTATGAAGAATCCAGAGGAACGTAGTTGGTGTATATTGGAATATCCGAGTATAGATATTGTAGGCCTAATTAGGGTGCAGCGTGCATTCAGACATAATTTTCATAAGTAATGCCACGAGTTATTTCCAATTTATCTAGAGAATTTGTAAATCAAGAGTGGCATTTGTTAGGACTATTTAACGAATAAAATTAAGCTATTTACTCACAAATAATTATTTAAATATAGTTATTTTAAAATATTTATACATTTAATGTAAACGGCAATGTTTGAAAACAAATGAGAAACGATTGGTACGCTTCATATGCTTCTTTTGTTCATCACTGCAACCAGATCATTATTTATTGCCAAAGAAACGCAATATTTTAAGAATGCACTCTAGTGGAGAAAAAATGAAACACATCAAACTGTATATTAATTAATTTTTTATGTTCTATGATGTAAATATGACAATTATATTTTTCTGGAATGTTATTATCTGGGAAAAAAATACATTTAAGAAAGTGCAAACAGTAGTTTCTTTTTAATTGCTACGAAGGTTTTTATATCAACTCCCGCATGCGCTATGTGTTGACATTCATGCACTATATATATATATATATATATATATATATATATATATATATATATATACAATTTGGTAGCCGTATTTCTTGGAGAGTCAGTCATTGCAAAATAATGCTATGCCCTATTCAGAATGTTAAAAAGGAGGTGCTTTCTTTATTATGATAAACTTTAGTTGGTAAATTCTAGACGAAACACGACTGTGATTGGTTGTAAATAAAAAACCATTGAAATATGTATAAATTCAACAACTGATTGCGATGCTATACCAGGTTGTAACCACGGAATGTTTCTGCGGACACGATGTTTTAACATAATGCAATACATGAAAAATATATTTCTTAACATGAAATAAACATTAGGCTACTTATAAATTAAAACCTAAATTGGCAAAAACAGTGATATTTTAATACTATAGGGTTTTTCATGTCTAGAAAATAGTTTTCGTCTTATGGGAACGCTGTTGCCACTTGACGCCGCAGACTGAGTGACAGATAAGAAAATATAATTATCCCTAAGTTTCGTTGAAATATGATGGTTCAATGACATATCCATTATTTAATATAGGCCTATGGTTATAATTATACGTTCTACAATATTTTTTTCTTAAATCGGATACCCACCTTCTTGGCAAAGCTGTAACTAACTAACTCACTGGCACAGTATCGAACCCTTAGGTTCATGGCCGCATGGACATACGTTCTCCATACATCCCTATCCTGAGCTTATGTTTTCCAATCATTCCTTGTATAATCTACTTCCCTCTCATCATAGTTAATGCTATTCTCCCACCTCATTCTTGGTCTACCAACTGGGCGTTTTCCCTCTGGTTTTCCTAGAAGAAGCTTCCATGCACGTCTTTCATCCCCCATTCGTGCCACATGTCCTGCCCACCGCAGTCTATGAGATTTAACTGTTCTTATTATATATGGCTTCCTGTAAAGACCATGTAGTTCATTTTTATGTAGTCTTCTCCATTCACCTGTCTGTTCATCTCTCTTTGCCCAAAGATTTTCCTAAGAACTTTATTCTCAAATACTTGTAATCTCCTTTCCTCCCTTAAAGTAAGAGTCCATGTTTCGCATCCATATAATATAACTGGTAGAATAATAATTTTATATATTTTCAGTTTAACGTTTTTTGAAAGGAGTTTGGACGTCAACAGTCCCTGTAATGCATAATTGCACGCATTTCCAGAATTGAGCCTATGTTTAATTTCTTTGTGCTTGGCAAAGCTGAAGGTAAACTATTTAATCCTTTACTTAAAATGAATTAATTAATAAATCAATCTCACATGAAAGGACAGTTTACTAGCAAGAATTTCTCCATAAGAGCAATGCTATTTTCTAGACGTGAAAAACCCTACAGGCATGTAAGTAGATTAAAACATTTGGTTATCTATAAAATAATAAGTTTATTTTATTTTCAACTTTAAAATATGATTTTAGCCAATTCTTTGATATATTGTACTTACAATTCAATTAAATAATCACTTTTCTCTAAGACAATCGGTTCTATTAAGTTACTTGATATTTCACGAAAGAATAGTTTTTGATACATAAAATCTGTGTATCTGCATACTATTGCTTCAGATAAAATGAAAGTACTTGAAAATTTGTATAATTTCACGACAAATAGATAAGAAAGATAAGATTATGCACAAGTATATGTAATATTTTGTTTTATCATTCTCCAATTTTTCCACTTATAGTTAGTTATTTATCATTAGTACTTTTTTGAAGTTATGTAAAATTAGCGTAATAATGGCCTTTTTAAAATATAATTAATGATTTCTGAAGCATCAACACACAGTTATTAAATGAAAGGAAATTTTAAAAATAATGTATTAGTACATACTACTTACACTTCTTCTTTTTTCTTCTTCTGTCAAAAACACAGGTTAAGGGTTTATTCCCGTCTGTAAACTAGGCCTACAACTGGAACTGATCTGTCCAACGGCAATATGAGGTCGACCTAAGTCTCTGTTTCCTGCAGAATTATAATTTAACATTTTTTTTGGTAAACGATTTTCTGGCATCCTAACAACATGCTGTCTCCATTTATGTCTCATTTAGCTATGGGAGCATACTCAGACAGAAAAGCATGCAGGTCCATGGGGCATAAAGTTGGCAATCCTACCATGGACTTACCCAACCACGGCTTCTTTACCCGTGATGGGGATATGTTACTTAACTCAAAAAACTACTACTTACACAATACCAATAATAATAATAATAATAATAATAATAATTCATTCATTGATTTTGAGAATTTTCCCCTTCATTGAGGGTTATCTCCAACCAATCTTAGTAATTAACATGAATTAAAAATAAATAAATATAAATGACTACAAACTTACAGACTATCAGTTTGCAACAAACATTCACAAATTTTCCTTAATTAAAGTTATCCATCGTTCTCTGTCGTCTGTGTCTTCATCTGTTACACCAAATTTCCTCATAGAATTTTGAATATTGTTCTTCCAGGTTTTCTTGGTCTTCCTTTTTTGTTCCTTCTTTCAATTTTCCATGTATAGACGGCCTTTGGTAGTCTTCCATCCTGCATTCTTCTTACGTGTCCATACCATTTTAGCCTTCTGTATTCAATCTCATGTATTATATTTCTTTCTGTATTCATCCATTTTCTGATTTCTGTATTTCTATTTTTTTCCGTCGAGATTTTCTGGCAGCTCTTCTCCAAAAATCCATTTCAACTGAAGTTATTCTGCTGACATGTTGTGTCATTATCCAAACTTCCGATCCATATAACATTATACTTTCTAGTATGGATTTATAATTTAGTTGTTTTGTTCTGTTAATTATGTTTTTACTCTATAGTATAAAGTTTAACATTCCTATGGTTTTTCTTCCATTACTAATCATTTATGCTATTTCTTTATTTGATGTTCCATCTTTCTCTATAATTGATCCCAAATATCAGAAACTATCGCTCTTCTTTATCTTTACCCCATCAATATATAATTCATCTGGGTCATTTGTTAAATATTCTGTTTTTGTTTCTGTTGATTTTCAAACCCCATTTCTGATATGTTGTTGACAACGATTACACATATAATTTGCATCTTCTCCATCCTGAGTTATAATTATCTGATCGTCTGCAAAAAGTAAGTGATGTAGATAATAATAATAATAACTTCCCCTTCCATGAAGTTAAGTCACTTGTAGGCCTGTTCCGGTCCCTCTTTAGACTTAGTCCAGAAGTCTCTTCATTGGACTTCTTTATCTTTTTTCCAATTTGTTTGTATGACTTCAGGATTTTTGGTAGTCTGTGGTTTGCTATTCTATCGACATATTCTAACCACTTATTTTTGTAATTTTCATTTTTTTTTCTAACACCATAGTTATTTTTAGTTCATTTGTTATTTCTGTATCAGTTTTATAGTCAGACCACTTGTATCCTGCTCTTTTTTGCTTGCAACTCATCTCTCCTGCTTTTATTCTTGAGACGTCAGCTGTTTTGACAGTCAACTGTGGAAACGCATGCTATTATGCATTTCAGAGGCTCTTTCGTCCATTCGTATCACAAAAAAAGTTCATCATCAACAACATGGATTAAGCCCAATGGCCTGTTCCGATCTCATTATAGGTCGAATTGGTCCTTCCATCTCTTCAATGGCCTTCCCAACAATCTTCTCCCTTTTGGTTTATAATTATACATTCTTCTTGGTATGCGCTGTTCATTCATTCGTAATACGTGCTGAAGGTAAGCATTTTGATAGTATTTTATTATTTCACAGAGATTAAATATGTTAAGTTCTGTTCTTAGATCTTCGTTTTTTCTTTTTATCGGTCCTTTGGTATCCTGCTATTGCTCTCAACATCTTCATTTCAGCAGCCTCTATTTGTTTACTATCTGCCTTTGTTAATGTCCAGGTTTCACATCCATAGATAAGAGATGGAACTGCCAATCTTTGTAAAATTTTAAAATAGTTTCTTTTCTACTTTTATTCAATAAAGTACGTTTAATTGTGCCACAACGCAAAAGAGAAAAAAGTATAAAAAATATATAAAAGTTATTATTATTCTTCTAGTTATATAAATGTGAAACATGATTTCTTACTTTAACGGAGGGAAAAAATATTACGAATATTTGAGATTAAACTTCTTATTTAAAAAATTGGATCAAAGAAAGACGAAAATAAAAGTGAATGAAGAAGAGTACACAAAGCGAGCTTGGTCTTTATGGGAAACCAGATATAATAAGAACAATTCAGTCTCATAGACTTGGTAGGACATTTGGAGAGAATGGTGAATGAAAGAGGGTAGAGAAACTTACATAAAAACTAGAGCGAAAACTCCCAGTAGGTAGGCCAAGTTTGTTCTGGGAGAATAACATTAACCTGATTTGAGGGAGTAAATTATACAGGGCATAATTGGAAGATATAAGATCAGAATAAGGATCTATGAAGATCTTATGTTCTCATGGCCATGAACCTCCGAGTCCGATAGTCTCAGTGAATTAGTTATATGTGTGCGTGTGTTTCAAAAGCCTAGCAGGAGATATTGAAATGAATCAATATATATTACTTAAGTTTGTATTAAATTATAAAAAAAGTATATGCAATAGGTTCTCTTGCTATTATTCATGACAGGTCGAAACTTTTAAGGCGGAAATTTCTATTTTCTACATTTTTTAAGTTACATACTTGAGTTTTTGTACACACATTTATGCCATAATATGTAATGTTATAATAATAATAATAATAATAATAATAATAATAATAGCTTTATTTTACCTGGCAGAGTTAAGGCCTTAAGGCCTTGTCTACCACTCAACCAGGTTTAAAAAAATACAAACAAAAAAATAGTCTTAAATCTAAATTACAATATATATATAAACGATTACAAGTTATGAATACAATACAATTAATATTTATAATGTATTTTGATTTACTCTAAATTTAACGAATTAAATATATAATATGTACAATATATATAAAAAACAGGAAAAGATTAATGACATACTATAAAATTAAATAAATAGAGAAAAATTAATTATTAGACAACAGGTAACTGTATAAGCGTGACTTAAAGGTACCAAGTGTGCGGCAACCCCTGATATCTTGAGGAAGGAGATTCCAGGAGCGGGCAGAGGCTACTGTGAAGGAAGTAGAATAGGAGGAAGTGCTATGAAGAGGAATTGTTAGCAGACTGCTATCTTGTGATCTAGTGTCAATATTGTGGTAAGAGGATAACTTCTCAAATCTAGACGCCAGGTAAGTAGGGATGTAGGAATTCAGAAGCTTGAAAAGTAGTGAAAGAGAGTGCAATTTACGTCTGTCAGTAAGACGGAGCCAAGAGAGGTTATTAAAGTGTTCGGAAATATGGTCATAACGGCGGATATTGAAAATGAATCGAACGCAAGCATTATGAACACGCTGCAGTCTCTGCGACAAGCCATAGTTTAGATCATTATATATAATGTCACAATAATCGAAGTGTGGTAACACAAGATTCTGCACAAGGTTTTGTTTTAACGAAACTGGGAGAAAATTCTTTAAACGTCTAAGTTTTATGTTTTATCTTTCTAGGCTTAAAAGTTTTTGAGTTATTGAAGAAACTCCATTTAAAAATTTGCATATTAAAATTTTTAATTAGTCCCATAACGTTTTAGTAATATTTTTATGTTTTTCTACACGACCACTGACTTATTTAGAACAACATTATGCATTAACTTTTCTATATCATTATAATAAAGAAATAACAAAATATATACATCCTCTGCATATGAAAATTTATTTTTTTTAATTACTACACATATTTTATTTTTTATTTAAAACACTATCAACGTTGATCCCTATTAGGTTCGTCTTCCGGGCATATAGGCCGTGGTCCAGTCGTTCTTCTACTCGACGTTTCGTCTACTGCTGCGGAAGACATCATCAGGAGATACTGCGTGCTCTCTGTGAACTCCTCAACAGTCGGCTGCAGACTGGCTGGTCGTTGGAAATTCCCTCCCTATTTATAGGTGCAGAGGCGGTTTTCTGCGCGGTCCGTGTTGCGTGCTGTTTTGTCCAGGCTGTCGCTAGCAGAAGTCATAGGCTTCGTTGTCGTATTGTGCAGTGCCGGGATCCAGATTTTGTTTATCTTCATGGTTTCTTCTTTTTTGTTAAAGGAATTTTTGTGTTTATATATTTCAATGGCTTCTCTGTACAGTCTGGTGTAATAATGTGATGTTTGGGACAATACCTGTGTTTCTTCGAATCTTATTATATGTTCTTGGTTGTTCATCCAGTGTTCCGCTACGGCTGATTTTTCCTTTTGTTTTTCGTCTGAAATGCCTCTTGTGTTCTTGCAATCTTGTGGTAACCATTCTTTTTGTTGTGCCGATATAAACCTGTCCACAACTGCAAGGGATGCGATATATACCAGCAGTACTTAACGAATCTCTTGTATCTTTGGCTGGGCGCAGTATATTGCTGATTTTTTGTGTTGGCTTGTAGGTTGTAGATATGTTATATTTATTTAATATTCGACCAATTCTCTCCGTTATTGTCTTGATATATGGTAGGTACACCTTACCCTTTGCCTCCTCCTTGTTCCCGTTTTCGGATTTGTATTTATTGGGATTTATGTATGGCTCGGCGAAAATCTGTTTTGCTGTATCCATTGGATTGAAACGCTGCTTGGAGATGATTAATTTCTTCTTGTAGATACTGTGGTTCCGAAATCCTTTTGGCTCGTTCCACCAGGGTTTTAATTATTCCGCGTTTTTGTCTGGGATGATGGTTGGACCGCTTATGTAGGTATCTGTCTGTGTGAGTCTTTTTCCTGTATACCTTGTGTCCAAGTGTCATGTCTTGGTTTCGAATTACTAAAACATCCAAAAACGGTAGACTGTTGTTCTCTTCTCTTTCCAGGGTGAATTGGATCCTGGGACAAATACCATTTAAATGTTGCCTGAAGTTATCAAGTTCTTCTTCACCATGCTCCCAAATGACGAATGTGTCGTCCACATACCTCAGCCAAACTGAAGACCTTCAATAAATACAAATCCGAAAACGGGAACAAGGAGGAGGCAAAGGGTAAGGTGTACCTACCATATATCAAGACAATAACGGAGAGAATTGGTCGAATATTAAATAAATATAACATATCTACAACCTACAAGCCAACACAAAAAATCAGCAATATACTGCGCCCAGCCAAAGAAAGAAGAGATCCGTTAAGTACTGCCGGTATATATCGCATCCCTTGCAGTTGTGGACAGGTTTATATCGGCACAACAAAAAGAATGGTTACCACAAGATTGCAAGAACACAAGAGGCATTTCAGACTAAAACAAAAGGAAAAATCAGCCGTAGCGGAACACTGGATGAACAACCAAGAACATATAATAAGATTCGAAGAAACACAGGTATTGTCCCAAACATCACATTATTACACCAGACTGTACAGAGAAGCCATTGAAATATATAAACACAAAAATTCCTTTAACAAAAAGAAGAAACCATGAAGATAAACAAAATCTGGATCCCGGCACTGCACAATACGACAACGAAGCCTATGACTTCTGCTAGCGACAGCCTGGACAAAACAGCACGCAACACGGACCGCGCAGAAAACCGCCTCTCCACCTATAAATAGGGAGGGAGTTTCCAACGACCAGCCAGTCTGCAGCCGACTGTTGAGGAGTTCACAGAGAGCACGCAGTATCTCCTGATGATGTCTACCGCAGCAGTAGACGAAACGTCGAGTAGAAGAACGACTGGACCACGGCCTATATGCCCGGAAGACGAACCTAATAGGGATCAAGACGCCGGCCGTGAAAGCCTACAGTTATACACTATCAACGTTGTTTCAAAATCCATGCACAGAATTGTTAGCCATAGTGTGTGAGACATGCAGTGAAAATTTCGTCCTTCTATCATTAAATTTGGCAATGCTGTTTTGATTTGAATGTATTGAAATGAAATGAAAATAAAAGTGTGGAAAAGCCAATTTGAAAGTTTGCATGCAGTTAAATTGAAAATGTAGCACACATGCCCTCCTACAGTCATTAGGGAGACTTACAAGTGCCATAGGACACTGAAAATTCACAAACTTATACTTTAAGGTACATAGTATTTTTAATACAAAAAACAAAAAAATGTTAAATTTGACCGAAAATGTCGAAAATTTCACCCATCATCTCCCTTGAATAAGTTGGCATCAGAAACCGAGTTTCTCCAGTTTAATAAACGGTATATATATATGTTCCGTGAACCAGCAAAATCAGACAATAAGTTCGACTTGCTGAGGAATTTGGTTAGATTATGCAGTTCCTGGGGGCACGCCGTAGCGTAGTGGTTAAGGCGCTGAGCTACAAGCCGGAGGGTCGAGGATTCAAGTCCCGTTGGGGTCAGGATTTTTAAACTGACCCAAACCCTCTGGCGGCACTATGGCCCTGGGGTCGACTCAGCCTCTAACGGAAATGAGTACCAGACGCTTGTTCTGGGGTAAAGGCGGCCGTCACGCAGGGCTGACAACCCGGCTGACATCAAGTGCCGATTGTCTAGAAAAAGTGGGAGCCTTGACCTCCTACTACCCCAAGGGCCTCCTGAGGCCTGTTGTGGGATTACTTTACTTATGCAGTTCCTACGTGACAGACTGTAAAAATATCGGGTTTCATATATTATATTTATTATTATTATTATTATTATTGTTATTATTATTATTATTATTATTATTATTATTATTATTATTATTATTACTTAGCAGGTTTCACAGTGTTTCACAACATCTTCCTTCGCCCAATTAATTTACTGTCATTCCAATCTCCATCGTCCAATCCTTTTCCCTCATGCTGTTCAAAACAAAATAAACAACAATAACAATATTAATAATTATTATTATTATTATTATTATTATTATTATTATTATTATTATTATTACTATTACTATATACCCACTTCTAATGGTCGGATTTCGCTGATTTTTTTAGAATTCCTTCCTCGTTTTAGTCCAATTACGTATACTTTCTTTTGTTGCGAAAACTCGAAAATAGCGACCGCTTGAGAGATTTTTAAATTTTCGTTAGAGGTGAACTCTTACTTCTAATGGTCCGATTTTACTGGTTAAAGAACTCGATCGTACTTTTTAAATTAACTGTTTCATGTTGATTCCGATAAATTAAAAATTGCAGCTGCTAGCGCGTTAACACATTTATGCGTGTTTGTATATATAAATTTTAGTCAATATCATTTGCCGTGTCTACTAGTAGGATCGGTGAAGATCTATAAACAATTTTCAAAAATCTTCTCATGGGAGCAATTTCAAAAGCTTCATTCCTTCGGAATTCGCCAATAAATAATTATAAGTGACTATTTAACTCATGCCCCAAATGGGAATCAATGACCAATCACGTTTCAATGATTTCTGTTTTACAACCAATCAGAGTCGTGTTTCACGAAATATTTATCAGTGTTATGATTACCACATTAAAGAAGGCTCCTCCTTTTTAATATTCTGAACAGGTCTGACCATTATTTTGCAGTGACTGAGGGAACAGTAAAGCCGCCATATTTGAATGTTCAAAATGGCAGAAACAAGATTTGGCTGTGCTTCAAATGAAGATATAGACGAAATACAAATTTGACAATTGTGTTTTTAAATAATGATATTACCGAGTTCTTTTTGATAATTCTGTGTTCAATAATTGTGTTTTTAAATAATGTTTTTTCCTAGTTGTTTACTAAAAAATAAATTAACCTATAATTTTGGTTATATACAGTTTGATGTGTTTAATTTTTTTCTCCACTAGGATGCATTCTTATAATATTACGATGATATTTCAAGTTTCCCACACCAGATGGCAATATACGAGTATAACAAACATTATATGATCTTGTTGCAGTGGATGGAGAAACGAAACATAACGTTTCTCATTTGTTTTCAAACATCGCCGTTTACATTAAATAAATAAATATTTTAAAGTAACTATATTTAAATAATGATTTGTGAGTAAATAGATTAATTTTATTCGTTAAATAGTCCTAACAAATGCCACTCTTGATTTCCAAATTCTCTAGATAAATTGGAAATCACTCGTGGCATTACTTATGATAATGTAGTCTATGCCAGTATGTCACAGCATTCCACGTAGGGGCACTCCAAATTTTGCACACTAATAATGACGTCATCCATTACAATTTACTCGTGCAAAAGTCCGAAAATGTTTCATTGCCCGGTTTATTAATTATATACTAGGCCTAAGTTACTATTTATTTATATTTTATATTACATAATACCTGGCGTGCGTTGCTACGCATATGTGAAATATGTTTTTATTTTTTGAGTGAGTAAAGGTAAAGTAAGTTACAAATATGTAATCCAATACTAAATAGTATTGTCACATGTGAAGCTAAAACATGGAAATTGAACAAAAACTTATGTCGATGGAAATGGATATCTTAAGAAGAGCAGCAAGATGTTCAAAATTGGATAAAATAAGAAATAAAGTCATACTTGAAAAATGAATATTAAATATGCAATAGTAGATTTATAACATATAAGCAATTAAATGGTATTGGCGAGTACGACTCATGCAAGAAGAAAGATTGACAAAAAAACATTGGAATGGTGTCCAGCTGGAAGACGAAAGAAAGAAAGAAAGACTTTCGAAACTCATAGATGCAAGAAATAAGAAATGGAATCAGAACAAGAAGACTGGAGGAATTGGAATAGTTGGATAGGGACGAGTGGGGAAGGAAAATAAAACTTTAGACACAGGAAGATGTGTAAACATTTAAATCTATAGCCCATATAAATGAAAAAATATAATTAAGGGTTAATTGAATTGTAAGGTATGGCCTAAATAGCGACGAAACAAACTTGGCGGTTGCTAGAGTCAATTTTTAATTTCGGATTTCAGGTAAACCCTCTTCTAACATTCGGATTTCGCTAATTTTTGTAATATCTAGCTCTGTTTATTTTACTAAGATTACGGTAGTAATCTTAGCTTTTAAAGGATCAGATACCATAAACGCTAAAGTAATTCTGAAGGGTAAATCTGTTGGACAAGTTAACCATTTTAAATAACTTCGTTATGAAATCCCCTATTTTAAAAATGAAGATATTTTTTAACAAATTGATTACATTTATTAAATTATATGTCGCACAATTAGGAGAATATTTAAAAATACAAAAAAGGAAACAAAACTAAAATGTTATAAAGCTGTGGCAGTCCCCTTACTGTTGTATGGTAGTGAATTTTGGGTTTTAACTAAAAGAGAAGAGAAAATTATAGAAACAGCTGAAATGACATTTCTGGGAAGTGTAGCTGGTTTCAAACGTCTAGATAAAAGAAGTGAAGATATTATAAATGAGCTAAATACTTCTAAACTTTTAGATAAAATAAAATACTCTAGAAAAAACTGGAAAGAACATGTTCAAAGAAGAAATGATACTTAATTACAAACCAAAAAAGAGACAGGAATGTTGGTAGACCGAAAAGAGATGGATTCAACCTTTTGAATGAGACCGGAACAAGCCACTTGGGCTTAATCCGTGATTGTTATGATGATGATGATGATGATGATGATGATGATGATTACAGTAGTCCCTTTTTATCATAATAAACCAAGAGACTTTGAAATATTTCTTTGAATCTTCTTCCCCGAAAACAGATTAGATTTACTTGGTGAAAGAGATTTTTCAGCTACCAAGTCGCACAATACTAAACAACCTTGATATAGACCAAACACATCCTTTTCTTCAAAATCTTTCATAAGTTGAGTTAACTTAAGTTGTTCAGTGTTTATTTCATACATTTTCAAAGTAGTGATAAGTTCGGAGTGGTACAACTGAAGCAGACTTTCTCTGTGTTGGAAACGCACTTAATCAGCGGCGCACATAGTCATCAAGTATTGAAGATCCAGTGACGGTGACGACACTGTTGTCAGTTGAAAATCAGTAAACCTCACATCTTCAACATCCCCAGTTTGTGGATGATATTTAAACATCAAATTATTAATCCAAAAATCTCCATGGTTCAACACAATAAAAGTTTCTTTGTTTGGTATCACTGTATCTAACATTTTGCCATAAGCTCTCATTCCAAATTTCTGAATCTTATCCGCATATTTCTCAAAGGTTGGCCATCTTTTTTATTTCAGATACTAGATCAGCCATTTTTGTTTCAAAATATTTATTCATTGTTGTATAATTTTCATCACATCTTGCATAAAACCCCTCTCTGAACTTGTCAATGAGCTCGGGATTTGTTTCGTACAGTTTTCTTGAAAGCGCGTGGAACTGAGCTAGCTTTCTAATGGTGACCTTACAGTGATCGAGATTAAGGCCAATCTGTCTATCTGCCATTTTATATCCTAAATATTTCAGATCCTCGAGAATAATAGTGTCTGTCTTATCTGTTTTGAAATATTTAGCAGCAAATGGAGATATTTGTTTTGTAGATTCCATATATTTGTTCATAGCAGGTAAAATATATTTATAGATAAGTAATTCTTTTTCTGTTCCTTTAATTTGAATTAAGAAATTTTGACAGGTTTGTTCTGATGGTGGTGTCTTTACTATATATGATTTGTGAAGGATAATTCCATTTGGATTTTCATATTCCGCTGTCACTCGGTACAGTACACCCAAAAAGTTTTCACCTTCAGAGATGGCAGGTTTGACATCTAATGCCTTGATGGAGATTGTTATTTCCTCTTCTTTAGACAATATTTTTGTAAACAATTCGGCATTCAACCATGAAATATCATCTGTATCTGTTTTCTCCATGTTTTTTCTTGATTCTGAAAGAAATGCATAAAAATATTTTAATCTTCATCAACTTGAATTAATAAAAAAATGTACGATTAAACTCGAAATAAAATGTACCATTTATTACGAAGTGAATCTTATAATTTAAAAAAATATGTAAGGTCTATTATGAATAAAATCTTATAAAAAGAATGAGATGATGGTATTTTATACTTAGGAATATTATGATTTTATTGTTTTATTTATGAATGTTTTGATTCTGTGTGATAGAAACCAAAAGTAGATATTCTTGATGTACGATTTCTTATTTAGTGTTTCTAACGTAACAAAAATGAGCTTGATTTAGAAACAATATAAAACCAATAATTGCATTCACATTTGATGTTTTCCTTAATCGTAATTTTTTTTCCGAAATTTGATTTATGTAATTTCAGTGTGAGATTTCTAAACAAATTAAATAAAATACAAATGGATTAGACATCCTTTGACAAGCGAAGATAAAATATAGAAAAAGCTGCTATGGAATGGAATCCTCAAGAAATGTCCAAAAGAAGAGGAAGACTCAGAATCACCTAGAGAAACATTGTGAGAAAGGAAACTGATCAATTGGGAAAAGAGTTGAAGTGAACTTGAGATGCTGTCAAGAAATAGAATCTGTTGGTTATTTTTCATGGAGGCCCTATGCTCCTTGGAGTGGTGATGGGAATTACTACTACTTTACATATTTTCGGTACTTAAAAAACAAAGCCCCTCAAATGTGTTTATTGTATTTCAGGGTCATTTGATGATTTGCCCTAAAATAGCCATTCCAAAGAAAATAATTTTCATAAAATATCTGTTTTATTTTTATTGCGATATAACAAATCATGGAAGTAGTTAGGTTAAATTTCCCTCTATTTTCTACAAGAAGTTTCCATGCTCATATGTTATTCTCCATTCATGCCACATGATCTGCTCATCGCAGTCTACGAGACTACTTCTTTTCGTTATAGGCCCGCAGCCTGTCAACTATACTTAAGTGTTCTTATTACATCTGGTTTACCATAAAGATCATGTAACTCATTGTTATGTATTTTTCTCCATTCACCCGTCTCTTCTTCTCCCTTTAGTCGTTTTGCTATGAACTTAATTTATAACAAATTCTCCTCTCTTAAATTAAATGACTGATTCGCATCCATGTACAGTAGTATACCTGGATAAATTAAATTTATTGAATACACAGTTATCCTATTATTTTCTCTGTACATAATATATAATATCGTAATTAATATTCCTCATCATGACTAGGTCGACAACTCATGAAGGGTCTTGATTGTACCAAATGTTTTGGCCACTGTTCTCTATTCTTAAACTTGGTTGTTCAGTTTCCTTTTCCAATAACTTTAAAATATTCTTCCACGTTGAATTCCCATCTGATTTTCAGACTCCCTGTTATAATATATGCAATGGCTGGTTCTCAATTTTCACTTTTGATATGCATAATCAGTATAAAAATGTATGTCACAAATTATAAAAATATATACGCAGTTATATGTTTACCATGACCGCCCCCGTTGTTTAGCATGTCTTTCTGCCATCAACTATAACATAGATTATTTTTTTCAGTGTAATCTTGAGGACAACTAAGTACCAAACTTGATATGAGAAGTAACAAAATCCTGACAAGAAAACCCTAAGTAAGGATAAAGGGCTGCGTCATGCTAACCATGTGACTATCAGTATGGTGTTTTGCTAGTCAATGACATCAACCAATTTAGTCACTCTTTTTTCATCAGAACTTCCGTGTGAAGGATTTTTTATTTATTTTGCATCTATAAATAATTAATGTTTGTTTGGAAATTTACTTATGACGTTTGTTAAAATGGCGTATGGAGAACATTGGCTACAGCAGGTCTGTTAATAAGTGCTCATTAGCTCCTCTTAACTTTACGTTGGATAGGCTGACACTGCTACTCACGTGTCAGTTGTGTTGTTTCATTGAATGTCAACTCTAGAACAGTATCTTTATGTCCGATACTAGAGCATTCTTCGCTACACCGAAACACAGCTCAAAAAGCAGGAATCAGCGTTCAAGCTTCAAGAATACTCTCGCACATGCGAGAGTACTTAAACTGTTTGGAAAATGAAGATGAGTTACTGAAAACTGCACTTCATGGAAATCAAAGTAGGAAAAAAAAACATGACCTAGGTACAGGAGCCAGCTTGTTTCTCGCCACTGAGAAAATAGGATTATACCTATCTATCCGTTTATTATCCTCCCTTTCAACTGTAGGACTAATTTTAAGAACATCTATTATTAAAACGTTCTAATCTTAACTTGAATTCTGACCATGATTTTAAGTTAAAATTAAACTATAGGCCCCTATGTACAGTGAAAGTCTATGATCCACTATATATTTTATAAACCCATACACTATGACAAAGGAACATTTATACCTTCAACGTTATAAATAGATAAGCTTCTTTAAGTCTTAGAAATTCATCCTAATAGCTTTTCAAAAGTGTTATTTATTTATTTATTTATTTATTTATTTATTTGTTTATTTATTTATTTATTTATTTATTTATTTATTTATTTATTGGTGTCCGCATCCGATTATGCGAATATCCAGTAATCGTCACTGAATAAATTATTATATTATATGGTAGGGCCTATTTAATATGACCGCCTTTGAATTTTGCGGATAAAGGCATGGATTATGTCTCGCCTTTCTTATAAGGTAGAAGGAGATTCTTTAGCTGGCGATTCATGAGTCGGAGGGACCTACTTTCCAGAAGCGTCTGCAGGAATCGGCCTCTTGGGTCTTCGATTCGAGAGATGTCCAAAATGGGCTTCCAGATTATTTGGCTCTTGCTTATAAAAGAGATGCAAGTTTGACCAAGCAGTCACGAGTCAGTCTTGAGACATGTGGGAGAGAACGACCAGTGAAGGTGATTTGATTAGTGAATACATTGTTGTTATTGAGAGGACAAATCTGCAATATCAAAATTAAATAATGTTTTATGGGATCAAAATCTAAGATCTAAAAAAAAAATATTTTAATAGCCTACTACAATAATGAGTACAATGTCATACGGAGCATAAACATGGAATTGAAATTAAAAACAATAATATTAAATAATATGGAAACATATGCTTTTGGAGGTGATCAGTTGGAATTTCTATAAGAGATGGAATAAGAAACGGTATAATTAAACAAAAAATTAATATTCGAACTTCGATTTTAGATTTTGTTTAAAAGACAAACAGTTAATACGGTGTGGTTATGTAAAAAAAAGGACAGAAGACAGATTCCTAAGAAAGTACTAGAATAGGTGTCACCAGATAGAATAAGAAGAAGAGGAGGACGGGCAAAAATAGCATGGATTGACTGTCTTTTAAGCAGCATGAGGCGAAAAATTATTTGACGATGGAGATTGGAATGACAAGGAGATGTGGAGTAGAATGAGAGTAGGCTAACATATATATATATTTTTTTAAATGCCCCACGTTGTCTTTCGACATTCCTGGTTTCTCTCCTGGCATGGCGTACGGTAGGGGGGAGGGTTACGATGCCCCGATGATATGTGTGATGATGATGATAGTGGTGTGCCAGGAGAGTCCCTAATCCTAACCTTAATCTAAGATGAATATGAATGATGATTGCGATGGCCATATAATTTCGGGGACCGTTTGGGCCTTAAGTTTTCCTGATATTTGTATTACAGGTGAGGAAAAACCCCGATAAAAACCTCACCCAGAAAAACTGCCCCGACCGGGGATCGAACCCGGGCCCGCTGCGTGACAAGGCAGCACGCTACCTCGAGACCACAGCGGTGGTCACTAGATTAATAAAATTGGGCCTAGGAAGATGTGAAATTGTTAAATAAATAAATAAATAAAAATATATTATACAATGCATATATATATATTACATAATGTTTTATTATATACTATTGATGGTTCTTGTGAATTAATGGTTACCATTAAAATATCACCAGAAAGAAAATCATATTGCGTATCTGCTAAGCAATCTTGTATTTTATATGCTACAGTAATTAAATCTAAGGCTTATAGAAGTCACAGGTCAGTGCCACATTCACTAAGGTTCCTATTCTTTCTGGATGTCCTACACTAAAACTCAATGCTGCGATCTCTATGGCCCTTCATTGCACCATATCATTAGTCAAATAAGTTCAGTATTTTTTTTTTAATTTCATGATATACCACCGTTAAGTGTATTGATTAAAATATTAAAATCCGTACCTCTTGTATCTGTCGCTCTAAACTAAACCAAGCTTATGTTTAAAAAACATCGTCAAACATTTAAAAAAATGTAGGCCTTTCAGAAAACAGTCTTCCATCATCAGCATATACAATTCTTACCTGTTGTATCAGTCGTCCTGAACTTAACAAACCTCTGTTTATAAAACATCGTCAAATATTTAAAATGTAGGCCTTTCAGAAGATAGTCTTCCATCATCAACATCTACAATGGTAACCAAGCTTTGCCAAGTATGTAATAGAAACAGGTCATCAGTTCAACACAATGTTAATCTTGCACAGAAAAAAATATTAACTATAAATCCAACATCCTAGAATACATTTAAATCTAAAAAGAAGTAATGAATACAAATATGTTGAACGAGAACACACCTAATGACCTGAACCCGCTGTGTAGGCCTAATATCTACTAAAACCTTCAGCACCATTGTAAATGCTGATGACGGAAGACTGTCTTCTGAAAGGTCTACATTTTTAATGTTTGACGATGTTTCATAAACAGAAGTTTGTTTTAATTGAGGACGACTGATAAAACAGGTACGAATTTTAATATTTTAAAGTAAGTTCCAGTTCATATATCTGATATTCAGTTCCCGGTTATTTGCCATAACATGTCACTGAACAGTTCCTTTGTTTATTAGTTCATACTAACTAGTTCAATATCTGTTTGCATATTTGTAATGCAATCGTTCATTATTGAATAATTTAGTGTGAACTAATAAACTACGGAAATTTATATGAAAATTAAAATTTACAGATAAGCCGTATGTAGGTAATGGTTAATCTAGCTGGAGAAAAAAACTAAAGATAGGACAATTTATCCTTACTCCGGGTGGTGTGCCAATATAGCTCAATAGTGGAGTGTCAGTGTGTAAAGCTTCAGATCTTGCGTTGAAATCTCGGCTCGGAGGTATATTTTTCTATAGTTACGTTAACCATTGCCTACAGAAGACTTGCCTGAAAACATTAATTTACATATTATAATAATCTAAATTAGCCTTTACAGGTGGTTCGGGGATTAAAGAGAGGAGCACTTGTGCTTGCTCCTTGGAGGTCCGCAAAGTAGCCTTAATGGTAAGTTCCAGCGCGTAAAGCTGAAGATCATGGTTCAAATCCCAGCTCATGTGCATATTTTTCAATTTAATTATGTTAATTATTCAGCGACGTGTTATGACAAACAACCCCACTTTCCTAAGATCTATCCAGTTTTCCTTATCTCACCTCCGCCAAAAAACGAAAAATAATAATTAGGCTAGTTTTATATTAAAATATGTCATAGGCCTATGTTAGGTCTACGCTTTCCACGTAGGGCTATTGCAATTCAAAATTGGCTTTTACTTCTAGTAAGTTGTCAAGGAGTTGACGTGGCGGGTTTTGCGTTATTGGGTTGCTAGCACTAATATTTCCTGAAGTTTATAGGAAACAATCTCAATACGTGTGATGATTTAACGATGTTGGCAATTTTATAATATTTCAACACTTACATTTCGGTTTGTGACGGGATAAAAAAAATCACATTTGAGAAACAGGGAAATTAAACCGGTGTTCAAGAAGCAGTATAATACAAACTTCTGAATAATTTTACTTGCAATATTGTATATGCTATTTCTTTTATTCAATGCCACCCAGGGTGCCATTTCGAGCATTTTGTGTATTTTCTCTTGCCATTGGCGTAATGTTCGGGCGGCCTGAAAGCGGGATTAGACTCGGCCGACCGATGGATGTGAATGGTGGGTGGTTGGTGGATATTGACGGTTAGTGGAGTCGCCAAAGAGAGTCCTTAGATCCTAAACGTAATCTAAGGTAATCGATGAACGATGTTGACGGTCATATGATGGTTTGGGACCTTTTTAAAGGGCCTTAAATGCTACTGACATTTTGACTCGTAACGTTATAAGTGAAGAACAACTCCGAGAAAACATCTCACCCAGGAAAACTTGTACCCGACCAAGACTCGAACTCGGTTCCCTATCGCGTCTCAAGGCAGCAGTCATTTTTAACCGTCCGGAAGGTCGAGATACGGCGGCTGATTACCTAAATGTAATTGACTAATATATTTTAGTATATTGCACTTACCGTGGTAAACACAGTTCACAGTCAAGTTGCACAATGTGACAAAATTCAAGTTTTTATCAATTCGAATGTCCTGTTTTTTAAATGATTAGATCACCGTTCTTCAGCAATGCGTTATCTGGTTTGTAGCCTGAACAATTGTTAACCTCGAAAACAACGACAGTTATGTAATAAGAGGTTACTTTCACAGATATTCTCTATCTCACTCACCCAGTGATGCCAACTAGGAACACGCAACCATTTTAATGATCAGATTCCACTACAGTTACCAACTTAAGGACCGCAAAATTCCTAGAATTGTAAAGGGAACATTTTTACGCAATTATTGTAGGTATTGTTTATGGACATCTTACTTGTGACTTCTTATGGAGTCCATATACAATTTTTAATGAAGATTTTTGGTAATTTTTTTTCTGTGTATTCCATCTTCTTTTCTTCGGACTCGATGTTACCCAGTGGTTCATAAGCACGCATGGCAATATAACTAGTATGATTTTTCTTTTTAAGTGTTTATTTTATTTCATACTTTGTTGAATTTGATTTATTTACGTTATTAAAATGACATAATACCGTTCTCAAAATCCTTTACCGCAAGCAACTTTCGCCAACATAAAAGTAAAATGCAGCGTGTGGTGACTCATTTTAAAATAAGTAATATTAAGAACACGTCCACCGCTGTGGTCTCGGGGTAGCGTGCTGCCTTGTCACGCAGCGGACCCGGGTTCGATCCCCGGTGAGGTTTTTATTGGGGTTTTTTCTCACCTGTAAGACAAATGTCAGGAAAACTTTAAGGCCCAAACGGTTCCCAAAAAATCATATATGGCCATCGCAATCATCATCATTCATATTCATCTTAGGTTAAGCTTAGGATTAAGGACTCTCCTGGCGCACCACTATCATCATCTTCACCCATCATATCATCGGGGCAACGTAACCCCGCCTTCCAGGCGTCCCAACCTCAGAAGTGGGTTACAAGTACGCCATGCCAGGAGAGAAACCAGGAATGTCGAAAGACAAACCTGGGGCATTTGGGGAAAAAATATTAAGAACACAACTTATAACAATTTTTACTTTAGCGGAATCAATTAAATGTCCACCGCTGTGGTCTCGGGGTTGCGTGCTGCCTTGTCACGCAGCGGGCCCGAGTTCCATCCCCGGTCGGGACAGTTTTTCTGGGTGAGGTTTTTATCGGGGTTTTTCCTTACCTGTAAGACAAATATCAGGAAAACTTTAAGGCCCAAACGGTCCCCGAAATCATATGGCCATCGCAATCATCATCATTCATATGCATCTTAGGTTAAGCTTAGGATTAGGGACTCTCCTGCCGCACCATTATCATCATCATCACCCATCATATCATTGGGTAACGTAACCCCGCCTTCCAGGCGCCCCAACCTCAGAAGTGGGTTACAAGTACGCCATGCCAGGAGAGAAACCAGGAATGTCGAAAGACAAACCTGGGGCATTTGAAAAAAAAAAACCACTACGTTAAATTGTTTTATTTTTATATTGTATGACCCATCTATGTCAACCTTGCAATTTTTAACCATGATACTACAATCGAATTCTTATGAATCTACCTTAATTTCACACTACAAGCCCACCATTTCTCCACTTTTACTCCTCCAATATTATTCTTAAGATTCTTCTTTCAAAAAAAACCAGTCGATTACCAATTTATTTTCAGAAAATCTAAGTCTTGCCACGTATGTACTAATAGGCATTAAGGATTTATCCACTGATATAAACGGGAAGTACAAAATCTTTTATAAGATAAAAATTAAAAAATTAAAATTAAAATGTACCTGTTGGCAGATGCCGTCGTCCTCAACTTTGTTGAAATGATGTATTGTAACGACTCGCTTTATTTCTTGTTTCTTATTCTTTATTATTTCGAAAGGGCTTTACTCATAACTAGGTAGCGTGCCGAGGAAATTATAGGAATGCATGAAGTGAGAACAGGACTTCTAAAAGAATTTACACATTTTTTTTTACGACATAAAAAGAAGCCATTGACACGGTGTATCAAACACTTTAATATATATATATATATATATATATATATATATAAGAACATATTATAGGTTACATTTGAAAATTACTTAAGATAGAACTTGGAAGCACCATTTAATAATAGGTTAGTATTTGCTTATAGGAGATTATACTTTGATTTTGGACATTCCCGAGAGAATTGAAAATACTCTAAAACAAAACTCTACTTACATAATTATGAATTTGGCCCAGCAGGGCGCTGGCCCTGCGTTGCGACCGCGCTGTCCGATGGCTCCGACCAGACTTCACTCAGACTGACTGCCTTTTTCCTCCCCTCTAGTAACGTTGGTTATTTTAAAAAATCCCTTGTCTCATAAAAATACCTGAGAAATGTTCTTTCACAACCCCTCACCCTAGTGTATTTTTCATTAGTGTTGATCTTATCTTACCATAACTTTTCTTTCAAGGGTTTGTTTTAAAATACCTCTTGTCTCCCAAAAACACCCCTCGTCTCGCGCTATAACATGTATATTAAATATTAACTGTAGGCCTTTCGGAAGTTAACTTCCATCATCAGCAGAACGGGTATGCGTTACTAGTGGTTAAGACGCTATAGACATTGCAGGTCCTGATGTCTCTCCAGTAGAAACTGATTGGTTTTTAAGTATATCATATAAGGGGTTGTATTTTTAGGTGCGTTCTCATTCAATAGAAAGTTGTTGTCGACTTGTTTCAAGATTTCAAGCTCTTCCAGTAGATTGATTTTAGCTGGTATTCTTTCTGGGTGAACTATCGATAAAGTGTGTTCAATTGTGTGCATGCGATGACCAAAGTTAATTATGTGTTTAGCGTAGCTTGATTTGCCACACGCGTACATAAAATCTCTGACGTGTTCCTTAAATCTTATGTTGAAGTTTCTATTTTCCTGCCTATGTAAAATTTATTACAATCTTTATATGTCAGTTTGTAAACTCCTTTACTATTGAATGTGTTATGTTCTTCTATGGCATTATGTATTATGTTGTTTAATTTGTTATTGGTTTTGTAAGCTATGTTTTTGTTTACTTTTTTCAAAGTTCTAGCCAATTGTGTGGTTTCATTTCCTGTATATGTTAATGATATCCATGTTTTATTGTTAACGGATTCTATTTCAAGTTTTGTTATGTACGTCATTTTTTCTTTTTTGTTTCTTTACCAGTTTATCTATGATTTGTTTATTGAAACCGTTACTTTTTGCCATGTTTTTAATATATTTCAATTCTTAGTCACAATTTACTTTGTTAGGGGTAACTTTAGCATTCTGTCAAATAAGCTGTTAAATGTGATGATTTAATGCTGGTATTGGTGTCTAGATTTGTTGTTAAGGTGTGCATATTATTTGTAGATTTACAAAAAATTCTTATTTCAAGTTTTTTCTTCTTTATGTTTTCGTAATCGTAAGGTCAAGTTAGTTAATTCTATTATTAAGTTCAAACTTATCTGTAAATTCTGTTTTATTATGCATTTTGTTTAGTTCTATCAGGATTTAATTTTATTTTCTGTTCTCATTCTCATAAATAATCATGACGCCACCTACATATCTTGTGATAATGTTTATGTTAAAATTATTTATTAATTGTTCGTAATATTTATTTTTCAAATCTTGTAAAAATATTTCCGCTAATATACCTGATATGGGAGTCCCATTGGGATTCCTCTTCTTGTTCATATATCTTATTATTAAATTGGAAGTAATTTTGTTTCATTATACTTACTTACTTACTCACTGGCACTATCGAACCCGTAGGTTCATGGCCGCGCGGATATAAGCTCTCCATACATCCCTATCCTGAGCTAATGCTTTCCAATCATTCCCTGTATAATCTACTTCCCTCAAATCATAGTTAATGTTATTCTCCCACCTCATTCTTGGTCTACCAACTGGACGTTTTCCCTCTAGCTTTCCTACAAGAAGCTTCCATGCACGTCTTTCATTCCCCATACGTGCAACATGTCCTGCCCATCGCAGTCTACGAAACTTAACTGTTCTTATTATATCTGGCTTCCTATAAAGACCATGTAGTTCATTGTTATGTAGTCTTGTCCATTCACATGTCTGTTCATCTCTCTTTGGTCCAAAAATCTTCCTAAGTACTTTATTCTCAAATACTTGTAATCTCCTTTCCTCCCTTAAAGTAAGAGTCCCATGTTTCGCACCCATATAATATAACTGGTAGAATAATAGTTTTATATATTTTCAGTTTAACGTTTTTTGAAAGGAGTTGGGACATCAAGAGTATCTGCAATGCATAATAGCACGCATTTCCAGAATTGAGTCTATGTTTAATTTCTTTGTGCTTCTCATTCCTATTTGTGATTATTGTTCCTAGGTATTTGAATTCAGCCACTTCCTCAAAATTTTCCTCATTTGTCATTAGCTGTCCATTTCCATTATATAATGAATTTCTACGTGTGACCATGTATTTAGTTTTATTGATATTTACTTCCAGTCCTAATTTCTTAGTGTTACTCAATAGTGTGTGCGTGTTGTCCTTTAGTATCTCCTCGCTATCGGCCAATAATACATCATCTGCATAAACTAACAGCTTATTAATACCATTCAGTTGTAAGCCTTCCTCATTCTCTAAAGATTTAATGGCATGCTCTAGTACAAAATTAAATAGTAGAGGAGATAGTGCATCTCCTTGCTTCAACCCATTCTGGATTTCAAAAATGTCCGAAAACTGTTTACATACAGGCACTCTACTCTTTGTGTCATTTAGACACATTCGTATAAGTCTAACTTTTTAGGAATTTCGAACTCCAGCAGGATACTATATAACTTCTCCCTCTTAATTGAATCATATGCTTTTTTGAAGTCTACATATAGTTGATGTACAGTACCATTATATTCCCATTTCTTTTCTAAAATCTGTCTTATACTAAAAATCTGATCTGTTGTAGACCTGTTTCTTCTAAATGCACATTGATGATCTCCTAGAATGTCATCAATATAGGGAGTAAGTCTGCTTACTAATATATTTGTAAGAATTTTGTACGAAGTTGAAAGTAATGAGATGCCCCTGTAGTTGTTGCAATCAGTTTTATCTCCTTTCTTATAAATTGTTATGATAATTGATTCCTTCCATTCATCTGGAAGAGCTTATTTTTTCCCAAATCATACTAAGCAACCAGCATATCTTGTCCATCAATTTTTCTCCCCCTGATTTTATCAGTTCTGCTGGAATCTCATCTGAACCTGATGCTTTATACATCTTCAATGTTTCTATCGCCATTTCAACCTCTAATGCATTTGGTTCTGCGACTAGCATTTCTGCTGTCTGTAAATTATCCTCCTCAGTGTCCTGTTCTGTATGTACATTTAATAGCTGATTAAAGTAACTTTTCCATCTATTTAATATACTCCTGGAATCTGCAATCATATCCCCATTTTCATCCCGAATTATGTTTGTTCTAGCCTGAAACCCTTTCTTCTCTATACTAATTCCCTGATATAATTCTCTAATGTTCCTATTTTTTGCGTTCATTTCAAGATCATTAATCTTCTCTCTCAAATATTCCCTCTTTTTACTCTTTAGTAACTTGGTGGTTTCCCGTCTAATACCACCCAATTGCTCTAAATTTACCTCATTTGGCTCGTGTAACCATTCCATTTTTGCTAGCTTTCTTTTCTTTACAATGTCGGAACATTCCTCATCAAACCATTTCTTGTTTTGCCTCCTTTTAAACAACCAATGCTTTCTGATGCTGACAATTTAATAGTATCTCTTATAGCCTCCCATTCTTTATTTATATCAGTTTCTCCTTCGTTTGCCACATTGTCATCAGAAGATTCAAGTACTTCAAATCTATTAGCAATTTTGATTTGGTATTCTTGCTGCATTTCATCATTTTTCAGGTTTTTTTAATTCAAATTTTACAGAATCATCTTTAGCGTTTGTTCCTCTCATAAGCGATAGCCGTTGTCTGATTTTCATTCTGACCAGATGATGATCCGAATTGCAGTCTGTCCCTCTAACTGATCTAACATCAATGACGCTACTGTGCCAGCGTTTATCCACTAATACATGATCTATCTGGTTCCGAGTTTCTCCATCTGGGGACGTCCAGGTGTATTTATGAATAGCCTTATGCTGAAATGTTGTGCTCTTAACAATGAGATTCTTCGATGTGGCAAATGTCACTAATCTAACCCCGTTGTCGTTACTATCTTCATGAAGACTGAATTTGCCTATTGTTGGTTTGAATATATCTTCCCGCCCCACTTTTGCATTAAAATCTCCTAAGACAATTTTCATATGATATCGTGAAAGGCTATCAAATAAGCATTCTAATTCTTCATAGAACTCATCCTTGATCTTGTCATCTTTATCTTCTGTGGGGGCATGTACATTTACAATTATAAAATTATGTTGTTTACCCTTTAGAATTATGTATGATATCCTATCACTAACAAACTTAATATCTCGGATAGCGGATAGGATCCTCCTCCTGATTAAAAAACCCGTTCCAAATGCAGGTCTTTCTGCACACCCGTAGTATAATGCAAAGCTTCCTGATTCCTGACTACCTTCTCCTGGCCACCTAACTTCCTGTAAAGCGACTATATCCAAGGGCGACTTATCCAATTCTCGCGTTAATATGTCTAGTGCCCCATTATTGTATAAAGTCCTAACATTCCATGTTCCTAGGAACATGTCCCTGTGTTTGAGTCTTTGGCATGGGTTCCCTGAAGTAGTCCCCGCCCGGAGAACCGAATGGGGGACTATTTGATCTCCGGAAAATTTTACCCCAGTTGAACCCATATCCGCATTTATTGACGGTTGTATTTTTACGGTGAAAGATCGTCACTCTTTCGACCAAGGTACATTTTTCGTCTGGCTTATCACCTTCGACCAGTCCGGCATGGGTAACCCTATCGGCAGCAATGCTACCGGCATAGCTCTCGGGATCATTTAAGCACGCAAGCCACTCCACCACGACAAGGTAAAGATACCATGGAGGGTTTGTTTCATTATAGATTTATTAATCGTATATAGTTGATTTATGTAATCTTTGTTCAAATTACTGTTTTCCAGTTTATGTTTTATTATGTTTAAAGTTTCATTTATTGAAAAATTGGTGTAAAAATATAATAAAAATATATCAAATGACGCCATTTTGTATCATTGTTTACTACTATATTTTTGAGCTTATCCGCTAATTCATACGAGTTTTTTTATTGTATATTGATCTTCTAATTTGATGTCTTCCTTAAGTTTTTGAACAATTAATTTGCCAACAGGTACATTTTAGTTTGTATCTGATGACTATTCACCTCAAGGGAATTTGATATGAATTTTATTAGTATCAAAACCTTTTAGTTTGAAGGCAACTTTTTTCGAACGCTCCCCAAATATTGCTTAACAATACTTACCATCTGCAGTATTCTATTGTTCTGTCTTAAGATGTGCGTTTATTATTCCAACTATTTATTTAATAATAATAAGATTCGAGCATAAAAACTCAATTCAATCTAACCTAATGGTGCACATATACAATCTGGTTAAATTTGTATTACTATGATACGAATAAAATGCTGAGAATTATGTTTTTTTTTCAGGATTGTTTATGTTATATACACAGCTATCCTCAACCAATATGTACTATTTTTATCTTGCACACTTCCCAATCTCGCATGTCTGCTTCTGTCATATTTTTCTTCTTCATGTTGTCTTGAATTCCCTTTATCCACGTTGGCTTTGGTCTACAACGTTTCCCTTTCCAGGAAGTATCAAGTTCAATACTTCTTTGTTTGCTTCTGTGTCCCTTCTTCTCATTATATGTCCATACCATCTTAGTTGGATTTCTTCAATCTCGGTATAATATCCTTTTCTACATTCATAATTTCTCTTATTGTGTTATTTTTTATTTTGTGTAATTTTTATATTCTAGCCAATCTTCTTAAAAAGTCAATTTCTGTGATTAATAATTTATTTAAGTGTTTTTGCTTCAACGTCCATGATTGACTTGGGACCGGCAATGGAGGAGTTTTTTTTTTGAGAATTATAACTTATTTATTTATTTAGTCTGGTGGAGTTAAGGTCATATGACCTTATTTTCATTCACCAGGACAAACATATGTTACATTAGAATATAGCAATCACAACTTTAGTATTAAATCCTACTTGAAATGTTGACCATTTAATGTAATATGTATAAGAGTAATTTGGACAACATGCGTAATAATGTTAATGGTGATTAAATTTAAAAATGTAACAAATGTTACAACTTAAATTGTTCAGTAGACAGACAGTCTCTATCAAATGTAGATTTATTTATTTATTTATTTAGCCTGGTGGAGTTAAGGCCATGTGGCCTTCTCTTCCACTCACCAGGGCAAACATATATTACATCAGAATATAACAATTATAATGAACTCTAATATTAAATACTAAATAAAAATTTGATCAAAAAGATAATATATATTATATTACGATCTATAATGCAACTAGTTAATGTTAGTTAAAATTTATGACTAAAACTAATAATAAAGTGTATACAAGCAAGACATATTAAATTGTCCCTGTCTAATGTTTATAAAAAACAAAGAAAAATAATGCGATATAGAAAAACTAATGTAACGTTGGTACAATATTTTTAAAACAAAACAAAAGGAAAAAATATGATTAATTTTTTTTTTTCTGAATATTATTTTCATAGATGATTAAATTTATTAATTGTTAAAAGAATACTATCAGTGAGGTGTGTAAGTTAGTTGGTTATTACATACTTCTTTAATTTGTTCTTTGAAGGATGTTATAGTTGTGACAGTCTCTGACATAGGGGGATGAAGGAATTCCATGTGTTTGGTAAATGAGACCGTAAAAGATAATGAATAATATACAGTGTGATGAGGAGGGATATAAAGGACAATGTACTGATGGGATCGAGTGTCAAGATTATGTGTGTCGGATAGACTAATGAAGCGGCGTGATAAATAATTAGGCGACGATGTGTGAAGTATTTTATAGAGAAGGGATAGGGAATGGACAGTTCTACGATCTCTTAGACGAAGCCACGATAATTCTTCCAGGGACGGTGTAACATGGTCAAATTTGCGAATACCACAAATAAAACGTGCGCAAGAATTATGAACACGTTGAAGTCTTTGCGTGTAAATAATATTTTAGTCTATAAAAAGAGTGTCACAATAATCAAAATGGGACATTGCAAGTGTTTCTACTACCATTTTCCTAAGAGCGAATGGCAGACAATTTCTTACGCGATTTAATGAATGTATTATTGAGAAGACTGTTTTGCATGTATGGTTTATTTGTGTATTCCAATTTAAGTTGTTGTCAATAAATACTCCTAGAATTTTTACTGTCTCACTACAAGGGATTTGAACTCCATTTAGTGACACATGCGAGAGTGTGTTTAGGTTAATTGTAGATAATAGTCTCTGGTGACCCATAATGATTGATTGTGACTTTCTAGGATTTAATTGCAGTCCATATTTAACTGTCCAAGTCATTAGTGAGTCAAGATACTCGTTAATTTTGGCAACAGCGTCATTTAGAGAATATTTGTCTGTGTGGATACATAAAAATATAAAGAAAAATAATGTAATATGCCCTATGTAAAACTAATTTATCGGTTATCAATATTTAAAACGCCAACTTAAAATATTTGTCAATCTTAATAATATTTTTATAAATTAAATTAGATTATTATTAATTTCTAAAAGAACACTATAAGTGAAGTACATAAGCTTGTTATTAAATATTTTTTAGCTTGTTTTTGAACAATGTTATAGTTTGACATAGGGCGGAAGCTTGGCAGCGAACAGAAAGCAGTGCCTAAAACATCTCCCACAAAATAGAACCGTGTTCTCCTCTTCTACTTGTTTCATCAATCAAGTCAACACCCGTGTCAAGACATCGAATAAATGCTGTCAGGAAGGAAAACTTTACGTTATACAATTCTAGAGCATGAGCAGTATAACTGCATTTTATTCGCTCACAAGCTATAAATTCTTCATAAAGAAAATAACGGAAGCATGTTAAAAAGGATCTTTAAATAAAAGTCAGTTTTTTTTTTCAAAAATTAATTTCCAATTTTTCAATCAAGATGGACAACACAGAATGCGGCTGGTATTGCGGCTTCAGGAGAAGCTGACAAGGGGCCGAAGACAGAGTCCATTAACCCCAATTTAATATATACTGAGTCCCGCGCCGTAGCCGAGTGATTAAGGCAAGATGCCTTGGCGCAGAGCTACGGGACTTGCGCTGGTTCGAGTCTCTATAGGGAAAGAAATTTTCTCATGGAATTTCGGCCAGTATGGGACCGGTGCACCCGTAGCATCGTGAGGAATTTTGGTAGAGACAATAAATACCGCCTCCAGGTTGAGAAAACCAGCTGTAAGGGCTGGGGGACCTGACACGCTGACCACATGTCACCCTACTGACAGGATGATTGTCTACCTCTGTGATTAACACATGTAGATGTGAAGCCAGCAGTCGCCTGATAGGTCAAGGGCCTTCTAGGCCTGTCACGCTAAGGACATACACATTCCGAGGCATACATAATTTAATGTAAAACACTAAATCAATCAATGGTCCCATGGCTGGAGACGGACAGCTGTATATAAGCTCCTGTCACCTGTTTAGGTATATATTTGTATATTGCAATTTTGTATTAATTGTAAATTTATAGTATAGTCCTTCATATAACACTATGTAATAATAGACCTAGAAGGCCCATATTTTATTATCTGGCTCCTATGTTCACACTCACATGTGTCAATCACATAGGTGGACTATGATGGAACCAATATAGAGGTTATGTGGGTAACTAGTTAACGCAGCTAACCAAAATTCTTCACGATGCATAGTGTTAACCAAATGGTGTAAAAATTTTAAAATCTAAGTTGGGAATTTCTCAAGTAAAAAAATAAATTGCTGCTCCATACGCTGGCGGAAATTCCATGTAAATTTCTTCCCCAAGGGGATTCGAATCATTCTGTAGCTTTGCGCCAAAAGATTTGGCTACGATATTGGACATTTTTTCTTCATTTACCATACATAACTACACTGTATACTGTTCATTCTGGGCTACTGTGTTTTAAATAAGGCCTTTCTTGTTGTAAAACACGAGCAACTTCTGAAAAACTTCTCTGAATTTCTTCCTTGAAACAGTGTTCTTTGCGAAACTAGAACCTATATCCTCAGAATTGTCATCTTTCATATTCTTGAAATCCGGGACATCTTCTTGTTCTGCTACAATTACACAAAGTATAGTGCAAGCTGTGATTAGTCCAAAAAAGTTCTTCTCTTCAAATTCCTCCTTCAGTTGTTCAAAACTAATCAACTCAGATTCTAAACTCATAGATTTACAGTAGTCAGCGAGTTCAGAATAATATACTTCAAGCAAAGTAAATCTGTGCTGGAACCGAACTTCATCATTAGGACAGTTGCACATGAAATACTGAAGATCTAACGCTGGTGATGAATACCTGGCTATTTGGAAGTCTAAAAGTCTTATATCCTCCACTTTTCCAGTTTCAGAATTATAGCGAAATAACATGTTATTTACCCAGCAGTCTCCGTGATTTAAAACGTTGAATCCATCTTTTTTAGGCATGACAATCTCTACCATTTTCTCCAAAGCTGTCAAGCTGATCTTTCTCAATGATTCTGCATATTTTTCATATCCCTCCCATGTTTCTACAACTGATGCCAATGCTTCCATATTTGTTTTAATATGTTTTCCAGAATTCATGTCATTTCTATAAAGTCCTTCTACATATCTTTCAGTGAAGCTAGGGTCTTTTTTGTAAAGTGCTAAGGATGCAGCATGAAATCTTGCTATGGACTTAACTGTGAGTTTACAATGATCAAGATCGAGTCCTTCTTGTCTCTTCGCCATTTCAAATCCAAGATGCTTCAAATCTTCCATAACAATTATGTTATCTCTTGAACAGGTTAAGCGTTTTGCAGACAGAGGATGAATTTTACCTTTTGTAGATTTGATGATTTGATACATAGCTGGTAATATATGTGAATACATGTAAGCTTCTTTTTCAAAGCCTTTAATTTCTGATAAAACTCGTTGCATGATCTCGCCTTCAGGAAGTGATTTAATAATCATGTAGAATTTTTCGACGTCATTTGATGCTTCATTTTCTTTATACTCAACTTCGACGCGGTACAGGATACTAAGGTAGTTTTCACCTTTCGGTAAAGCTCTCTTTGCTGAGAAAGTTGTAACGATAACATCCTTATTTAAGTCTTCAGATAGAATTTCCGTAAGTAATTCTGAGTTAATCCATGTTGGGATTGTAGAGTCATCAGCACTGTGTCCATTTTCCATGTTTACTTATCTGAAATTGTAACATACTTTCGTTAGAATAGTTAACATACATGTAATACAAGGTGTTTCTGCGATGGTGGGACGGGAAGTAAGAAAATTGTAACTCCAGGTAGAAGCTGACGCAGGCAGGTGACTCATTAAATTGTCCCACGCACAAACTACTCGCGCTCTCAACCTTGGAATTCGCATACGTATTGTTTTAGTTCCGAGTACGGTTTGTATTATATATATATATATATATATATATATATATATATATATATGCAGTGAAACATCTGTTGTAGATTTTAGGTAAGTCTATGCGATTTTTCTCACTGAAGCATCACAATATATTACATGCCATAATGCAGCGCTTTAACAGAGATTTCCAGCGCCAGGATCGGAGGCCAGTCCCGCCTTCGCAAGAACACCTTGTATATAAAACTGGAAAAATATTTTTTTTTAAATTTATTAGTTGAATTTTCATCTTCACTCCATTCGCGATTATTGTACGATCCACTCGATAAAAGTTTCTAGTTATAATGTTCTTGTTATACTTTAGAATTTGATACAATGATATTCCCACTAATAAATTGAAAATAATAATTTAATAAAAATGCTCTAAACCAAATATGACTCTAGGATGGTATCTCATATTCAAGGTTAGTAATTCGATTTAAGGACACTCTCTTTGCACCGAAAATGGAGTTTATCTTAGTTTTGTTTACAAGTGTACCTTCCACTGTAGCCTAAATCTGCTTCAATGAGCATGTAAAACATGAAATGTCGATTTTATGATCCTCTCCATATTTATACTGAGAGTAATTGACTCTATCGACGGACTTTCATAGGTTATTCAGAGATGTTGTTTGGCTGTTTTGATATGAGGTACCCACAGTATCCGAGGACGAAGTGCCACCCATATTACCAAAACCCTATATATATACATTTTATCGTGTAACAAATAATTTGCTCTGTTTTAGTACTACAATAATTGAATTCAATGAATGTATTTTAATTGCTCATTTTATGAAGTTTCAGAAATTAAACCTCTCCGCTTTGTAACTATAAATGCATAAAGAAGTACTGGCATCAGAAACAAATTGAACAATCACAACATTAACAGAAAATTATAGAATAAGTTGGAGAGACCACGTCCTACGAATTCTAAGCATTAAGATGGTAAGAATTGTTTTATATTGTAATCCGAAGTGGACAAGAAATATAGGTCGACCTTTAAAAGATAGCGTGTGCCATTTTGAGTCGAAACAGACCAACAGGTCTAATCCTTGAAGACGTTGTTGATGATGATGAATAATCACCATATTTTCTGATGAACCCACAAGACTGTACTTATAGAATTAAAAATCCGTAACTAAATGCAATATACAGATAAATGCAAAGAAGGTGCTAGCAAACATTCAGCGCGCCGTCACCGGGCAGGGCGTGGTCGTTCGCCAAGCTCGAAGAAATTTGCGGAACCTGAAGCCAGGTTGCGTTGGCGCTTTGTTTCCGGCCTCCATCTGTACTGCGTGTAGTCACAGTGAGTGAGGCGGTCGCATGTCGAGAACTCTGAATGCTTGAGGGCACCTTCTTTGCACCTCTCTGTAATTTGTGTCATCCCTAAAACCCTTGTAACATTCCCGTCGGGCCATGCGTGTTTGCGACGTACAACTGCAAGAAGCGGACGGTTATTTAGAAGTGCATTTAAAATTTGTTTTGTCTTGCACGTTTTAATGAATAACAATGACTTTTTTTTATTTGATGGGTCTTATTTTCGTGTGAATTTGACGTTAGAAATTTGTTCTTTGCGCGTGGAATATTAAATAATGTTGAAATATCCATACACTTTTTTTTCGGTTACTAGTATATATATAGACCACGTCACTGTATTATGACAATCAAGTTTAACCACAGATTTTAAAGTTGGCAATACAATACTAAATACCATATTGTTTGCAGACGATCAGACTATTCTTAGCTCTTCAGAAAAGACAATTTACAAATCATCACAGCGTATAAATTAAATGAAATAGCAAATAAATTCAGTATGATGATCTCTGATACAAAATCGAAAGTAATGGCATTCAACGGGAAAGACCATATGAGATGTAAAATCAGCATTAATAACAGTACAACACAACAGGTGAACAAGTTCAATTATTTAGGATGCAATATATGATACTGCCATAAGGAAGATATTAATATTAAATTAAATACATTTTACAGAATGTGTGGCACTATAAAACGGACAGTGAAAAATAAAACTTTGAGGACACAATTAAAATTTTATAAAATTATGGCAGTGCCTGTCTTAACATATGCAAGTGAAAATTAGATTCTTAACCGTTCAAACAGAAGAAAATAGAAACTGCAGAAATGAAGTTATTTTGTTCAGTAGCAGGTGTGACAATTTTGGACAGAAGAAAAAATGAAGATATTAGGAAAGACTTAAATATGTTTAATTTAACAAATAGAATTGACAATATGAGTAACAACTGGTATAAACATGTTAAAAGAATGCCTACAGATAGAATCCCTCAGTTGTTATTAAAGTACAAACCAATAGGACATAGAAGTGTTGAACGCCCATTTACTAGATGGGAAGATTCATTAAATCCCACTTAATGTGAAAACAGGCCAAAAGGCCTAATTTCATGAAGTAGAAAAAGAATAAAATGTTTTTATTGATAAAGAAAAATAATGTTAAATATATTTTATGTCACTCAATGAGTCTGCTAAGAAAATAAAGATAATTGTATTTTACCGTGAATAATTAATTCAGTCTTCCTCAAATCCAGTGTATTTTATTCCTTGTAAAAAATACTGAAGATGGACTAGTTATCCGAAAAGTACAGGAAATTAAAATATTTTGAAGTTGAGATTGAATAAATTATTTACGGTAAATATAATCGAATCAGCAAATTTAAAAAGGGCTTCAAAATTATTAAAAATCCGTTTTCACTTCATAACAGCGCCTTGTTTCGAATATACATCCTTCGTGTGGAATGGACTTCATTCTAGACTTATTTATAAATACACCGGCCGCATTATTTCATTTTTCACTTTAGAAAGATTTTTATTCCCAAAATAAAGTAATTTCTACATTTCACGCTCTTGTGGTAGCTTTTTGGAGTAACCATTTTCCGAAATGACTGTTTCAATTTCATATTAAAATTTATTTTATTTATCGGCCTAGTTGGTGTATAGGTGATAAGTTCCTTGACTCTGGTATCGAAGTCCCGGTTCAAACCCCATCAGGGTCGATGGATTTTTTAGGATTGAAAACTCCAAGGGACAAGCTCTCCGGTAGGTTCCAAGTCTGAAGATTTTGCACTCATAAAAGAATCTGAAGCCTAAATTAGAGCCTGTGAGAAATATTGATTCGTCCTTTTCCATCCGAGCAATACCTTGGTGCTTACTAGTAGTCTTTTTGAGGTTATGTGCTAACCGTATGTCACTCACTGGCATCTATAGGGAAATAAGCGGTAACAAAATTTTGCTTGGTAAAGTAATTCGCTCTAGGGAGCAGCCTTGTTCCCACTTGGGGATTATCGACTATAGACTAGACTAAACCAGACATAATTGATTGCTCAGCCCATAAGCATCAAACACAAAATGGATATTATTTATGCATTATATGTTATAACTGTACTAATTCCGAGCTAAATTCCAGTTGAACTGTAAACAAACTTAGATAAGATATTACCTCGCCGACACCATCTATTGGGGGGAACCACGGTACTATTTTTACCCGGCGTATGACTGAATTTTGTACGGAACTGTCATCGATGAAAACATTGTTCTTAGGCAACATCGTGTTTTACGGAAAATAAGACTGAATATCCATCCATAGTAATTCTGCCAGAAGGCAGGTCCTTCACTGCAATCGTAGCATTTCCATGCTATGCTTGCAGCTTTACTAGGGAATTGTAGGTGTGGTAGCTTCCCGTTGCTTTCCACATCGGTGAAGGATGATGATGATGGCCATATGATTTCGGGGACCGTTTGGGCCTTAAAGTTTTCCTGATATTTGTCTTACAGGTGAGAAAAAACCCCGATAAAAACCTCACCCAGAAAAACTGCCCCGACCGGGGATCGAACCCGGGCCCGCTGCGTGACAAGGCAGCACGCTACCTCGAGACCACAGCGGTAGACAGACTGAATATAAGGTAAAATTATTCCAATAAATAGGAACTTTCTCCATTTCTTATTAATTTATGACAAGAAATTATATATGGATTACCTAATCAGACTTTTTTTTCTCCATGATGCTGATAGATATATTTATTTACAATTTCATTAAGAGCAGAATTTATGCTCCTTGCTGATTTACCTGTATATTCGGCTGTTATTTTCACATCCTCAATGACTAATGCATGATATTTTTCACTAAACTGTTTAAAAACACACAAAATAATTAGTTTCTCTCCGACATTTAATGGTTTTCCTTTTAGATGCTATTAAAATTGTATAGGAGAAGCAGCCATTTGGAACAATCGAAATTCTAACGTATGCTGCGTTTCTCATCTTAAGAGTTATAAACGAATTGCTTATTTATTTAATCTATTAAATTTGTAATTATTATTTTAAGATTCTCACATATAACGTATATAGACATGTGCTAGACAATGCATATTCTTTAATTATTTTTATTTCGAGTGTTAGAGAGCGAACTACATTTTCTTACACGCTTGGAGGTATTATTCGACCAATGAAAACGCACAATACATCTGGTTTCTATACATTACAACTGGAAAACGGTTTCTCAATGCTGGAACTTGTATCTCGGAAGATGTATAATCCTAATCGTTATCGTGTAAACAGAAAAGGTCAACTTTATTTATTAATTTATTTATTCGCATCTCCTTAAGAAATTACATTTACTTACCTCTTTGACTTAAATTAGTGCTGATATTTAGAATATTTTCAGAAGAATGAAACCTTGAAACTAAAATTTATCCTGTTGGACGATGTGAAACCTTGACACACAAATGATAATTGAAATAAAGTACTGACATATATTCAGTGCGCAGTCGCATCCAAACTCTCTTCTCATGACTTAATCTTGATGATAAATGTAACTGATAAGAAATATTATTATATTACTTAATGTCAAATGTACAATTACAACATTCTCTGGTATTTATTTAAGATTATATTATCAATTATGGAATTTACGTCCACCGCTGTGGTCTCGAGGTAGCGTGCTGCCTTGTCACGCAGCGGGCCCGGGTTCGATCCCCGGTCGGGACAGTTTTTCTGGGTGACGTTTTTATCGGGATTTTTCCTCACCTGTAAGACAAATGTCAGGAAAACTTTAAGGCCCAAATGGTCCCCGAAAACGATATGGCCATCGCAATCATCATCATTCATATTCATCTTAGATTAAGCTTAGGATTAGGGACTCTCCTGGCGCACAACTATCATCATCACCCGTCATATCATCGGGGCAACGTAACCCCCCTTCCAGGCGCCACAACCTCAGAAGTGGGTTACAAGTACGCCATGCCAGGAGAGAACGCCAGGGATGTCGGAAGACAACCTGGGGCATTTGAAAAAAAATATATAGGCCCTATATATAGATTTTACTGTAGCCTTATGCTTAAATTTGTATTCATTCGCGTATACAAAAACAAAATATGAATTAGTAAGCAGACTTACTCCCTATATTGATGACATTCTAGGAGAACATCAAGGTGCATTTACAAGAAACAGGTGTACAACAGATCAGATTATTAGTATAAGACAGATTTTAGAAAAGAAATGGGAATATAATGGTACTGTACCTACATCAACTATACGATTCAATTAAGAGAGAGAAGTTATATAGTATCCTGCTGGAGTTCGGAATTCCTAAAACGTTAGTTAGACTTACACGAATGTGTCTAAATGGCACAAAGAGTAAGGTGCGTGTAGGCAAACAGTTTTCGGATACTTTTGAAATTCGCAATGCGTTGAAGCAAGGAGACGCACTATCTCCTCTACTATTTAATGTTGTACTAGAGCATGACATCAAATCTTAAGAGGATGAATAAGTCCTACAACTCAATGGTATTAATTAATAAGTTGTTAGTTTATGCTGATGGCGATAGCGAAGAGATACTAAAGGCCAACACGCACATACTCTTGAGAAATACTAAGAAATTGGGACCAGAAGTAGATATCAGTAAAACTAAATATATGATCACACGTAGAAATGCATTATATAATGGAAATGGACAGCTAATGACAAATGAGGAAAATTTTGAGGAAGTGGCTGAATTCAAATACCTAGGAACATTAATCACAAATAAGAATGAGATGCACAAATAAATTAAACATGAAGTGAATTCTGGAAATGCGTGCTATTATGCATTGCAGAGACTCTTGACGTCCCAACTCCTTTCAAGAAACGTTAAACTGAAAATATATAAAACTGTTATTCTACGAGTTATATTATATGAATGCCAAACATGGACTATTACTTTAAGGGAGGAAAAGAGATTACAAGTATTTGAGAATAAAGCTCTTAGGATTTTTTTTGGACCAAAGAGAGATAAACAGACAGGTGAATGGAAAAGACTACATTAGTGAACTACATGGTCTTTATAGGAAGCCAGATATAATAAGAAAAGTTAAGGTCTCGTAGACTAGAGAATCAGTATTTCGTATGAATTATTTTGGTAATCTTTTTACATCTATAATTATTACTTTATTATTATTATTGGTTTGTACTTTCAGAAGAATAAGATTTTTTACTTTTTATTTATTTTTTGGCAATTGGGCTGGACATGTGGCACGAATGGGGAATGAAAGATGTGCATGGAAGCTTCTTGTGGGAAAACCAGAGGGAAAACGCCCAGTTGGTAGACGAAGAATGAGGTGGGAGAATAACTAACTATGATTTTAGGGGAAGTAGATTATACAGGGAATGATTGGGAAACATTAGCTCAATATAGGGATGTATAGAGAGATTACGTTCGCGCAGCCATGAACCTATGGGTTCGATAGTACCAGTGAGTTTAGTTAGTTTAGTTATACACAAACATGTGGCAGGAGTTGGAAAATTAAAGGGGACATGGAAAATCAATTATACGAGATCGTCAAAAACAAGTCAGTTGCTGCTATAAACAGTTGGAGTATACATTACCGTACACAACAACACAAGTAGCGGAAACCCAACCTGCAGAAGATGGAAGGTAACTTCCGAAAAGAGCTCCAGTTAATTTTATATACATTATGTTAACAAAGTTGAGGACGACGGCACCTACCAACAGGTACAATTTAATTTTTAACTTTCATCATATGACTTCACCTCAACGGAATTTGATATGAATTTCACTAGTATTTGATTATAGAAATATTTCTCATAGATTTAATTGTGTTCTCGAGCAAGTAGTCCAATATTTAGAGGATAAAGGTGATATGCAACTCAATTGTATTAACCAGTTGTTGGTATTTGCTTATAATGTAGTATTATCGTGCGGTAGTTGGGAAATTGCACACGCATTCTGTTAAATAACCCTAACAAACTGAAGTAAGAAGTAAAATCTAAGAAACATTTCGTCACATGTTCAAATGCATTTATCGTGCATTATAATGGACAGTTAATAACAAACGAGACATTTTGAAGCAGTGGTTGAATTCAAATATCTAGGAAAAATAATTACAAAAGGAATGAGGTGCTCAGAGAAATTAAACATAGGCTGAACTGTGAAAACCCATGTTTTATACATTACAGGAATTATTGTCATCCCAACTTCTTTCGAAAAAGTTAAACTGAAATTTATATCAGTTATTCTTCCAGTTATATGTATGTGAAATATGGTATCTTGCTTTCAGGGAGGAGAAAAAAAAAATCCTAGGATTTTTTTTTTCAAGAAAGAGAGACGAATTAACAGGTGACTGGAGTAAACCATATAACACTCAGATACATGATCTTTATAGGACCTGACGTACTCGTAATAAAAAACAGTTACATCTCATAGACTTAAATTGGACATGGTATGTTGCACGAATGGGGAATACAAATGGGCATGGTAACTTATTATAGAAAACCGTAGGGAAAATGCATAGTAGGTAGCCCAAGAATGAGGTCACGAGAATAAAATTAACAATGATTTGAGGAATATGAAGTATATAGATAATGAATTGATACTATTAGCGAGGGAAAACGCCCAGTTGGTAGACCAAGAATGAGGTGGGAGAATAACATTAACTATGATTTGAGGGAAGTAGATTATACAGGGAATGATTGGAAAGCGTTAGCTCAGGATAGGGATATATGGAGAGCTTATGTCCGCGCGGCCGTGAACCTACGGGTTCGATAGTGCCAGTGAGTAAGTAAGCTGGGATAGAGATATATGGAGAGCATATGTCCACATGGGCATGAACCTTCGTGTTCGATAGTGCCAGTGAGTTAGCTTACGTATATATATATATATATATATATATATATATATAATATTTAAGCCATTTGTTTCTAGTGTTAGGTAAATGGTGGGGGCACGCCGTAGCGTAGTGCTTAAGTGGTTAAGGCACTGCGCTACAAGCCGGAAGGTCCAGGGTTCAAGTCCCGATGGGGTCAGGATTTTTAAACTGACCTAAACCTTCTGGCAGCACTATGGGCCTGGGGTCGACTCAGCCTCTAACGTAAATGAGTACCAGACACTTGTTCTGGGAGTAAAGGCGGCCGTCACGCAGGGCTGACAACCCGGCTGACATCAAGTGTCGATTGTCTAGAAAAAGTGGGAGCCTTACCTTCCTACTGCCCCAAGGGCCTCCTGAGGCCTGTAGTGGGATTGCCTTACTTTACTTAGTGTTAGGTAAATGGTATGTTTGTTTTTTTTTGTCATAACCATCTAGTGTAAAGTTGTTGGTTCAGGGCTTCTCTTCTAACTTAAATTGTGTTAATATAGTATTCGGACACATTGGAACATTATGTCGTACAATTATGATATAATATTTTATGACAGAATGAGTGCCCAGGAATATATTATTATTGAACAGAATTTCTCCAAAATTTTATGTTTTGTATGTAAGGAAGTTCTGAACATTTTATAGGCATTTTAGTATTTGTTTTATCCTCGCTTGGGACGAAGGTAATGTTTTACGGTAGTTAATTACCAAATTAATATAGTTGGGCTTATTTCTCTAGGGTTTTAAGCCCGTGACAATTCTTAGCTCACCGTATCACAGAGACACTTAATAATTGACAACTAAGGTATTGAACTTTTATAGGAATTTTGTTCAGATAATCTAATTTAGGTTTAATTTATTTTACGCCCCCCCAGGAGCTATCACCTTGACGTGGTGGGGGGGCTTAGTACCCGATGAACCAGACGACTCTACTGGGGAAGATTGACTTAGGTTAATCTTGCTGGTGGGTAAGAGGCCGAGGGGAACTAAGTATAGCTCACAACGAAGGAATGGCGTCTGTATCCATATTGGGCGGCCACATCTTCGTCAAGTCAAGTCTTCAACGGTCAACAGGGCGACAAGGAATAGCACAGCTAAACTTGTTAGGGCTTGAAGAGCGGAAGAAGCAGCCCTCTCTTGGGGGTGGATACCCAGAGGAGCATGTTTGGAGGCTCAGAGGAAGCAGCCCTTCCACCATCCTTGTCCTGCGAAGCGCTCGTAACGCTTCCAGGAGACATTTATCTTACTGAGAAGCTTCATGGAAATCAGCCGGATTGTCATAAAGGAACCGACCCAAGCAAGATAAAAGGATACGATTTGGAATAAAGGACATTTTGAAATTAGGAAATTGGAACGTAAGGGGAATAATACAAAAGAAGAAGAATTAGAAAGAGAATTTAAAGAAAAAAGAAATAAATATAGCAACAATAACAGAAACAAAAAAGAAACTAAAAGGAACAAAGGACTTACAACACTATACTATTTGTTATAGCGGAGTAGAACAGACAACAAGAGCGCAGTGTGGAGTAGCAATTTTAATAGATGAAAAATGGAAGAACAAATTGAATAGCTATGAGTTTATAAATGAAAGAATCCTGATAGCCAGATTTAAAATTGAAAGAGGATATATGATGATAATTGCTGTGTATGCCCAGAGGAAGGCAAGAAAGAAGAAACAAAAACATTTTATAAAACATTACAAACATTAGTTGATAAATATACAAAAGATCATCATTTAATAATAAGTGGAGACTTAAATGCCAGAGTAGGCAATGTCCCTATACCTAATGTAATAGGAAAATAATGGAGAAAATAACAATAAATGAAAATGGACAGGATTTGAGACAGTTTTCAGCCTATAATCAATTAAAAATAATGAATACCTATTTCCGAAAAAAAGGACATACATAAATATACAAGAAGTGGATATAACTCAAGATCAATAATTGACTATTTAATCGTAAACAACAAGCTAGGAGCCTTGGTTAAAAGATGTGAGAGTACATAGAGGCAGCGATATATACTCTGATCACTATCTCGTGATAAGCAAAATAAACATAATAGCTAAATGGCGGAAAAATAACATAAAGAACAAAAGAAACCAAGAAGAAGTATATAAATATATTTATTACAAGATCAAAGTATTAGACAACATTATGAAAGCAGAATGAATAAATATATATCAGAGATAGCGACGTCAGAAGATATAAATATTGAATGGGAAAATATATCAAATGTAATACATAAAACAGCAAATGAGATATTAGGAAAGAAAAATAGAATAAGGAATAGGAAGGGCTTGAGAACTTGGAATGCGAATATACAAAATGCAGTGAATGAAAAACAAAAAGCATATCATACATACTTACGACTGAAAACAGAAGAATCTTATGAAGAATATAAAATGAAAAGGAGAATTGCTAAAAGCATTATAAGAAATCCCATCAGGAGTCATGGGATAAATTTATAAGCTCAGTAGAACATGATATGTATGGAAGACAAGAAATAGGTTATAATTAGTGAAACATCTAAATCAGACTGAGAAAGATTCTGCCAGATTGAATATAATCCCAGAACAAGAATGGATCCAGCATTATGAAAAACTTTGGAAAAAGGAGGAAATTGAAGGAAAAGAGAGAACAATGAGGAAGAATAAAAGTGGAAAATATTGATGTAATAGACTAATGAATTAGAAATGGCTTTGAAAACCACTAAGAATAGGAAAGCAACAGGATTAGATAATATAAATATGGAATTAATCAAATATAGTGGAATATTGTGTAAACTACGAATACTCATCTAATTAATATATGTTGGCAGACCTATGGGATTCCAACCACTTGGAAAACAGCAATTGTCAAGAATATATTCAAAAGAGGAGACCGGAGAAATTGCGAGAATTACAGAGGGATAGCTTAATGAATACTGGCTACAAAATATATACGAAAATAATAAATAATAGATTGAGAAACATAACAGAAGTAATAAGAGAAAATCAAAGTGGATTCAGAAAGGGAAGGTTCATGTATAGACAAGTCTTTACACTGAAACAACTCATAGAAAAGAGAAGAGAACATAACTTAGAAACTCACATAGGATTTATAGATTTGGATAAGGCCTTCGATCGAGTAAACAGACAAAAATTATGGGAAATATTACGAATGAAAGGATACCCGCTGTGCCTTGTAGAAACAATAAAGACATTATATGAAGACACAAATATAATTATAGATACCGGATTCAAAAGAACAGATGCAATCAAAACAAATACTGGATTACGACAAGGATGTAGTTTATCACCCACTTGTTTAATATATATATAGACGATATTTTTAATAAATGGAAAGTTTTAGTAAATCCAGGAATAAGAATGGATAATAAAATGTGCATAAATAATCTTTTATTTGCTGACGATTGTAATCATAATACAGAAAAATGAAGACGACTTACAGAAATCAATGCATGCATTAAATGAAATATGTAAATTATACGATCTAAAATTTCTGTAAGGAAAACGAAGACCATGGCTTTTAGAGGAAGAGATCCAGTGAGAACCAAAATTATTTTAGAAAATCAAAGTATAGAACAGGTGTCTAGTTTCAAATATTTGGGCTGTGATGTTGGCTACAATGTGGAAAGAGATATTGACTCCAAAATAAATAAATTTCAGACGGTGTGTGGAACAATACAGAGAACATTCAAAAATAAAATTAGAAAAGAAACCAAGATAAAAATGTATAATGTTTATGGCGGTTCCCACAATATTGTATGGATGTGAAACTTGGGCTCCAGTGAAAAGACAGAAGGATAGAATACAGACGGCAGAGATGCGGTTCCTAAGACAAGTAAAAGGATGTACAAGACTTGATAGAATAAGAAATGAGGATATAAGAGAAGAATTGAAAGTACAGCCTTTGTTGGATAAAGTCACGAATTACAGACAGAAATGGATTGATCACATGGATGGAATGAGCAAGGAGAGATATCCATTGTTAGCCAGAAATTATCAAGCAAGAGGAAGGCGTGATGTTGGAAGACCTAGAAGACGTTGGGCTGATGCAATATGAAGTCGGAACGGGCAATTGCCTAATCCTTGGAGTGATGATGATGATGATGATGATTTATTTTACGAGCCCGAAAATCTTCCGATTCGGGACCATTGATTGAAATCCCTCCCGGAGGATTTTTTCCGCTTATATTTTTCCATCATAAAAAACCAATCGACCTTGGCCGTGTTATAACCCGCGACTCTCGGGACCACGAGAAGAAACTACCCCCTAGACCATTATTTTCTTAACAATAAATCAAGGCTCATGGGAGGCATGATCGCGATGATATACAATTCTTACTCTTATAGTCCTGTTTCCACAAGGTTCCCATTTTATAGGAGAACACGTTGGCACCAAGGACCGACTGGACACGAATAGTGGGGGAAAAAAATCGTCTCTCCGCTGCCGGAATCGAAATATAGTTATCAAGTTCCCAGTCAAATAATTTACGCCTTTTCTATTTTCTTTAAGATAAACTGAACTGTATTACAAGCTGTTTCCAAGCCTTTGTGCAGAGCTGCATGACGCATTGTTTCGAGTACCCATCGAGGAATATATTTTCTCTTGGAATTTGTGGCTGTATGGTTTACATGTGCCAAATTAGTTCGTACAGAGATTAGCTAGCTATCACAGGTAGTGGCTCAAGGTTTTAGAAATCAGTTATATCCACTCGAGTGACCGGACATGCTGATCACATGTCGCCCTATACTGGCAGAATGAACGGTAACATCTGCGATTGACACATGTGGATGTTGGGCCAGCAGAGACTGGTAGGACAAGGAGCTTCTAGGCCTTTCGCACCATGAAGTTAAGATGCAATATATTTAAGATAAATAAGTGAATGAATAAGTTTATTCTATCTTGATAGTATTGGAAGTTCGGGTAATATGGACCCTTCGGTTTGAGTGGACCCTATTAGTATATCTGCCCTTGAACAGAAAAAATTTAATTTCTGCCCCTCATCAACTTTGACGTGTGCAAGGCAAGTTTCTTTTATTCGTTTTGCGAAGAACGGTTTATTTGTGAAATTTATGAAAACGACTATTTTAAAAGTTTTTCAAGCTAAAAATTAATTCTTAATTTCTGCTATTGAATATTGTAAATATTGAAAATTCTTCTAACTATATTATATTATGTATATGTTGTTTTAATATACTGACGGGTTTGGTTTGATATTATGTGACATGTCGGCTATATAAAATAATTAATCATAACAAAGATATTCGGCTAATGTGGGCCCTACATGAGGCGGTTAAAGTGGACTTGGGTCCACTTTACACGAGTACGTACATTTTGTCAATGAGGACGCTATCTGTAAAAAAAACTTCCACTTAATTAAAGTTATTTAATATCCTTGTAACTTTACTAAACCCAAAGACCGTCGCTTTGTGTAGATGTATGAGGTGTGAATGATATAATCAACAATAATTTTTCAAAAAATTAAATAAATATCAACGCTTTTTAATTACGACCAGCCATAAATACTTTGTACCTGTATGTATAAATTAATAGAGTAAATACAGTTTAAACTAGTCTAAAAGCTAAGGTGGACTCTGGGGGTCCACTTTACCCGAATTTGGAGGTTAAAGTGGACCTTTCTTGTAATGTTAAAAAAAGTTTATAAATTACGAAGATGTTTCCATATTTGAACAAAATAACAAAGCTATTTCATAGTTATAACACTAATGATAATCACTGTAATTAAACAAAATCCAATTACCTTAATTAAAAAAAAACAAACAAATTCAAAAAAGAGGTCCACATTACCCGAAATTCCTCTAGTATTATACGTTTGCTTGCTTTATATTCATTTCGTTCTATATTGTTTCAGATCATAGAATTTTGTGGGATAAGAATAGGGTTAAAAAGTAGCTTCCAAGCAAATAAATAATATACCATATTTGATTCTAATTACCTGACGCTATTAATATACGACGGTCGTTTCATAAGGCATGGCAACTATTTTTTTATCAGTCAATAAAGCTGCAGGAAGTAAAATTCAGTATATACAAGTGAGAGTCCCTGGAATGTCCTTCACAATGGTGGTCCAAAAGTGGAATCTAGATACAGCAGCATATGAGTAAAGGACGTTGAAATATAGGTAAATAGAAATCATTGTTTTACTTCTATTACATGTGAAGAAAACAATTATATTAATATAACCCAGAGCTAACACCCTTCAAAATAATCCTCCAAGGCCGATACACATTTTTGTCAATGATGAGGAAGGTGTTGAATACTATCACCTGTTTGTGATGTGTCTATGTGCACCGTTCTTCGTTGAAATACTGTAAAGATATCCTCCTTGTTTATGAACTGCTTCACATGCGGCAGCATCTTCAATTATTATTTTGAAGGGTGTTAACTGTGGGTTATGTGAATTTTTTTTTTCTTCGCATGTAAGAGAAGTAAAACAATGATCTCTATTTACCCATCTTTCAATTTCCTTTACCTATATGCTGCTGTAACGGGACTCCACTTTTATACCACCATTTGTGAAGGACATTCCAGGGACTCTCATTTGTATATACTATTGAACCAAGATTACGTGCTATCATACCAATGAATCAATATGGCTTCACCCCGGGCAGATCAACGCTACACGCTGTACATGAAATTATAAAAGAAATAACAACTACCTTGGCGCAACCCACCACCCCTCTGTACGCAATCTTCATAGATTACGCTAAAGCCTTCGATAGCATCAACAGGAATATACTCATTCAAAAGCTATAAAGCGTACTAGGTAGGACTAGCAATGAACTACAAATAATCGCGTCTGTGCTAACCGCAAACTCTGTGGCTATACACGACGGCATAACTACGTCGAAAAATATCATCCAGACAAGAGGGGTACTACAAGGAGACCCGCTGAGCCCGATACTCTTTAACGTCATGACGGCGGACATCGGTCAGGTGATAGACACAAGGAACGTCAAACTCCTTATGTACGCAGATGACATGGCTATCCTCTCCAGGAGTCTAGAAGACCTACAAGCAGCCATGGAGAAGATCAGGAAATGGGCACTAGAAAATTCAATGGTAACAAATAGCTCAAAGACCAAAGCTATGAAATTTAGGAGAGGAGGAAGACTATCCAAGAGAGATCACCTCACATGCGACGGGTCAACTCTAGAATTCGTTAGCAGCTTCAAATACCTAGGAATAACATTACAGACCCCCGGAACAGTATTCTCGATGCATATACAAGAGCGTGCTACAGCTGCCACAAAAGCCATTTATACATTCCAAAGTTACGAAACCTGTCCCTACCAACGGCAATAGCATTATTCAACATCAAAGTTATGCCGGTTGCCACTTATGGAATCCAGCTAATATGGACATATCTCACAGCCAAAAATTTCATGAAACTTGAAAGCATAAAGCGAGATTCCTAAAACGGGCTCTTTCAATTTCAAAATTCACAAGACATAGCTATGCCTACATAATAGCAAAGGAGTCTTACTTCATAGAAGATATCCGAAAAACACTTCGATCTACCAGAAACGCAGGCATACAAAACAGCAATCGAGGAGAGACAGAGAAAAGCCCAGAGAGATTCCGAACGAAATCACGGAAACGGAAGCATTAAACACAGACGAATGGAAAGGACCAAATTTTCGACTTCGCCACTTATACACACGCTTCGCCGGTCACGGCTTCCATGGCAAAATATGTCATAAACAAAGTTACCATGAACCCGAGGAGACCTGCACTGTAAACTCTGTAGCAAACCGTGCCCAAAGTATCACTTAGTGCAGTGCGAAAACAGAACCAAAACAATTCACGAATTAATAGCAAAATGGTAAAACCATGTATATAATATTAGTGTACACATTGTGTTTAATAAATATATATTATTTGTATATACTGAATTTTGTTTCCTGCAGCTTTATTGGCTGATATAAAAATTAATGTATATTTGTTTGTTTGTTCGTACTTTATGCGCGGCCATACCGATGATCCGATTGTGATGGGGTTTTTTGCAAATGTTCAGGAGATTCCCGGGATGAACACAGGCTATAAGAGAGTTGTGATATTCAACTCGTACACCCTTAAAAATCGCCCTTTGTAGTGGAAAACGTGAAAAAACTAGCTCTTTGGACGCTTAAATGGCTTACGCTGCCTAAACCATAAAAAATACACAAAATTAATGTACACAGAATTGAATATCTCAAAAAGCTCTACAAAAAAGTCCGCGACAGCATATCTTTATCTCTTACGGATAACTCACAAACCATTTTTGTCTTTCATTGATACCAAGAGTCCCTTATCTCTTACGGATAACTCACAATAACCATTTTTGTCTTTCATTAATACCAACAGTCTTGCGCCGTAGCCGAGTGGTTAAGGCAAGAAGTCTTGGCGCAGAACTACGGGACTTACGTTGGTTCGAGTCTCTACGGGAGAAGAAATTTTTCTCATGGAATGTCAGCCAGTATGGGTCAGAAATGAAATCTAGCTGGGGGGGAAAAAACTGTTTTGACTCACTCTCATCAATTTATCTTTTTTTTTCACTTTAATATAATTGTTATATGACGGTTCTTAACTTATCTGAAAAGGAGGGTACAATTCTAATGTTCATGACTATGTAACGTCATCATTCACACTTCTTGAGTCACAACAGAAGGCTGTAAGAGGTTTTCTTGCGAACTTGTTTAATAATATCAAATTATGCCCTAATTTCTGAATTGTATGGTAACAATGTATCATATTTTTATCGTCCGCCCATGACATGAGAATTGAACGTTTCAGGCAGGACAACGTCTGCCGGGTACGCTAGTTGGCTGATAAAAAATAGTTGCCATGACTTATGAAATGACCCTCGTAAATAGGGTGTCTCATTTATCTTGACCAACCAAAATATATTTGTATGTAAGTACAAAATGAAAAATTGTTTTATACAAAAGTTGTTCACCTACGAGGGGGAAATAATACTGACGGTGAGTGAACTATGTAGGGTTATTTATTAACAAGATACGAAACTTACTTTTCTCAATAGTACTATTTTTTTTCCACGATAGTGCGTTCTGTCTTACTTACAGCAATGGCGACCATGATTGAAAGTTCAATTTCCTAAATTTTGGGGTTGCCAACCTAAAAATAACTAAATAACTATACTGTAATATTACAAATTACCTACCTAGTGCGGGAAGTAAAACCACTGCCCTTTATGTATACTACGTTCAATGTATATACAAAAATATATTCAAAAGGTAGTGTTAATATATATTATACGAAACAAATCACTGCACTTTAAATGAACCTAGCTTTATTTGAAGCAACATAGACAATAAATTCGCACTTTCCGTCATTTTATTCCTGATTGGTGTCACGGTCTGCTGTAGTCTCAACTAAATTATTTTCGGCATTTACCGTATAAACATTGGCCAGACTGTTAACGTTAGTCGGTTGTTTATAATGATCGAAAATATTTACAACAAATATGTTATTATTTTGCTGTTATTTATTATTTTGAAAACACCGTCGTGCAAAAAAAATAATGTACAACACACGCTATCGCTCGGTTTTTAATAATTTCTGTAAAAACCACTTCCCAACCTCGCATTGTAACATACTATTTCCACGATTCGGTAATTAAGCATTCCAAGACCTGTTCAAAAATGTATCATAAAGTGTTATTTCTAATAATTAGAACCTTATTAACGGAAACATGGAGGGGCAGTTCATTGACCTCTCGATGTTCTTATCTTGCCCCATTGGATTTTTTCCCTGGGGGGTTGATAAAGATATTGTCTATCGAGATATTAGGACAACTTCAGAGAATATGCAGGATCGTATTTTTCATTCTTGTAATTCCATTCATCTGGTAACATTCATTCGGCGATTTTACATGTGTCACTGATAATTATCACCATTTTGAGCACTTAATGTGAATGTTCTAATGTTCATAATTAAAAGTAGTATGGCAGAAATAATCTCACTTTATGTTTTCATTAATATCATTATTTTATTAGAATGACACATTATGTTACTTTTTTGAGCAGGTCTTGTAATGCTTAATTTACGTACCGAAGAAAAAAATATAGTCCACACTGTATGAAAGCAGTAGGTATCTGGTAAGTATTTCTTACTCAGCACATATCATGAAGGATTCATTGCATCAATTGCAATTTCCCGTACCCCCCTTCGTCCCTTGCTTCTCGTCAGTGGACTATACATAGTGTCATTCAAGAAAACAAAGTTAGTATTCGTATATTGTTAATAAATAACCCTACAAAGTTCACTAACCATCAGTATTATTTCCCTTTCGTAGTTGAACAACTCTTGTATAAAATAATTGTTCGTTTTGTACTTACGTACAAATATGTTTCGAGTGGTCAAGATAAGTGGGATACTCTGTATATATCTTGAACTATTAACTTTGAATTTTTTTTAATTCGGAGGAAATACACGCTTCAAATTATTGGTAAACCTAAGATTAGATGATGTTAATAATAGATGTTCTTAAAATTAGTTCTAAAGTTGAAAGTGATGATATCAAAAGGATTGTGTTGCTCAGGAACCACTTGAAAAAGGGTTATGATATTTCCAGGACACTTTATTCATTGCATGGTGAATTTCCCGTAGCAAATTAAGCAAAATATTTCTTATAACATATTTATATAATTTGTTTATATAATAAATATATAACATTTTTGAAGTTAAAATATTCAATAATTTTCTGCATTCAAAATGTCATAGGTACATTTATACAATTCCTACGCCCAAATGTTACACATAATGACAACACGAGGTTAAAAGTTCACTTTATTATTTATTATACAAGATAAAAATAACTTTTTAATTATAGATAAGAGAGGTATGCGATACCAAAGTCCAATTGATTAAACAATTCAGATTTTTTTTGTATTGTATTGTAAGCCCATGTTTTCCTTTACAGAGATTTAGGCGCTCTTCCCCTACAGGGAAGAATTTGAACCATACTAATGTAGTTACACTTGTTTTGTAGAGATGTCATTGTTGAGTGGTCCGTGGTCAGCGTTCCGCCTCATACTGACATCTAGGAAACCAAGGTAGTACTAGGACGGGAAAATTCGGTAAATTTTGCTTAGAGGCCTTTTCATTCAGGCTTAAGGATTTTTTACGAGCCTGAAAATCTTCAGACTCGGGACCCACGGCTTAAAGTCCCTCCCGGAGGACTTGCTCCTTGGATTTTTCCGTCCTAAAAAATCCATCGACCCCGGCCGGGTTTGAACCCGCGACCCTCGGGACCAGAGGCAAGGAGCATAACCACTAGTCCACCGCAAAAATGCATACATATTTTTAAAGCGAAATGAACTATTAATACACAGAATAATTATGTCAGGTAATTGGAACCAGATGTTGTGATAAAAATATATACATTGGCATAGATGATTTATACCTAAAATAAACGAGGAGTGAATCAGAGAGTTTAGGAACGCGGGAAAACAACATAACAGTGAGATTCATGATCTTCAGGAGAAACCGATATAATAAGAATAGTTAAATCTCGTAGACTGCGATGAACAGGACATGTGGCACGAATGGGAAATGAAAGTGGAGCAAGGAAAATATTTGTAGGAAACTATAGGGTAAGTTCCATAGGAAGGCGAAGAATGGGGTGGGGGAGAACAGCATGAACCCTAATTTTTGGAAGTCAATTATACAGGGCATTAGCTCAGGATAGGAATGTACGGAGAGCTTATTTCCGCGCGGACATGAACCTCCGGGATCTATAGTGCCAGTGAGGTAATTAGCTATAGAAAATCATTGACATAACTTTCTTCACATAAAGATCATAAAGTTCCTACCAATTTACAGAGATTCTTACAATAATTTTGACTTAAGTAGTTAGGCCCATCGAAAGGAGACTACGCGAACCAGAGATTCATATATTTTCAATTAAATTTCATACGAAAATTAAAACAAATTGAAATACTTAGACATCTACACAATTAATCAGTTGTGGAAAAGGATTTTCATTCATCATCGTCATCCGGTATCATGGCAGCTTCCGCCGTCTTCCGGAAACCAAACGCCATTCCTCTCTGTCCATTCATTGATCTTCCTCCAATCATCTGATATTCATAGCTATTGTACCCCTTCTATCGAAGTTTTCTTCGGTCTTCCTCTCTTCCTCCTTTCTATTGGGATCCATCCCATAACAATGTTAGGCAATCTTTGCTCTGGCATTCTTTTCACATGGCCATACCACTGTAATATTTTCTTTTCTGTAATGTCTATGATTAGGGTTGAAATTAAAGGTTAATAAAGGAATCTGGGTATTTAGGTGCACTGGACTAATTCAATAAAGGAATTTGGGTATTTAGGTGCACTGGATTAATTCAGGATAGGTTCGATTGTCGGAGAGCGGTGAGTTCTTTCTTCTTGGGAATAACAAGAGGAATATACGGGCAGAATTATTTCGTCGATAATTTTAATTTAATTAAGAAAATGGATTTTATTCATTCCTCGATACTAGGTACTTTTAGGCTGACAAATGTTTTAGGCGATGCCTACCGACGCTGTAACTTGGCAGTAAGTCGTAGTCGGAATGCTAATGTATCGTTTCCCGAAGTATATTAAACTTATTCGTTTCAGTATTATGCTAGCGGTTTATAAACCACGTTGCTAATATATTATGATGAAACGATATAATATGTAATATAATAAATACCCGACTTGAAACTTTTAGAAGTGTCCGGGATTTTTCCAATTTTTTTTTATTTTCCCGGCTATGAAAATTCTGTAAGTATTATAACTGACAAATCCCGGTCTTCGCTTGCTGATGAGTTTTCAGACTACTTTTCCTTCCTGGCTACGGGAAAGCTTCTGATATTTCAACATTATCATCATCATCAACAACAACAACAAGGATTAAGTCCAATGGTCCGTTCCGATCTCATTATAGGTCGAATTGGTCCTTCCATCTCTTCAATGGCGCCGTAGCATAGTGGTTAAGGCACTGAGCTACAAGCCGGAGGGTCGAGGGTTCAAGTCCCGTTGGGGTCAGGATTTTTAAACTGACCCAAACCCTCTGGCGGCACTATGGCCCTGGGGTCGACTCAGCCTCTAACTGAAATGAGTACCAGACGCTTATTCTGGGGTAAAGGCGGCCGTCACGCAGGGCTGACAACCCGGCTGACATAAAGTGTCGATTGTCTAGAAAAAGTGGGAGCCTTAACCTCCTACTACCCCAAGGGCCTCCTGAGGCCTGTTGTAGGATCACATTTATCTCTTCAATGGTATTCCCAACATTCTTCTCCCTTTTGGTTTATAATCATACATTTTCTTGGTAAGCGCTGTTCATTCATTCGTAATACGTGCTGAAGATAAGCATTTTGATAGTAGTTTATTCTTTCACAGAGATTAAATATATTAATTTCTGTTCTTATATCTTCGTTTATCTTTTTATCGGTCCTTTGGTACCCTGCTATTGCTCTCAACATCTTCATTTCAGCAGCCTCTATTTGTTTACTATCTGATTTTGTTAATGTCCAGGTTTCACATCCATAGATAAGAGATGGAACTGCCAATACTTTGTAAAACTTCAAAATAGTTTCTTTTCTAGTCTTATTCAATAAAGTACGTTTAATTGTGCCACATAGATAATTGAATCGTTGTATTTTAGTGTGTTTATCTAAATTTCTGTCATTGCCTAAATGACATCCCAAATAATTAAAATTCTGAACTTGGTCTATAATTACATTGTTTATCATTATTTTTGTTCTTATTACACATTTTCCTTTCAGAGTTAATATTTTTGTTTTAGATGTAGATATTCTTAAATTGTATTTTAGAGAGATATTTCGATCCCCGTTTTACTCATAAGGTAAATTATGGAAATTATTCCCACAATTCCAATGTCTGAGACACACCACCTTAAATTTTCTTACAAATATTTTGATTTGTTAATACACACGAGCATCATTACTTATGGAGTAGAATTTTGGTCATTAACAACAAAACCAAATAGGCATAAGTATATTTTGGCAACGGAAATGGATTTTATACGAAGGGCAGTAAGAATTTCAAGAAGAGAAAAAAATAACTCAGTTATAAGTAGAGCGAGGAATTATATGAAGAAAAGTATTCCAAAATATGAAATCATAATAACAAAATATGAAAAATATGAAAATTATGACACAAAAATATTATGAAGCTACTATTTTTTAACTTTTTACATATATTTATATACACAGGCCCTGCATAATTTATGGGTATACATACCAGCACACAAATGAGACAAGAAGACATTTTTTGTAGCATAAGAAATCAAGAATTTCACTGTATTTCCATTTTAATTAATTTGTCATTAACTCTGACCCAATATAAAATATGTTCGTAATTTGAAGCAATTTTAATGGCTCACGTTGTAGTGTAGTTGTTTCAGGAATCACGCTAACAAGCCGGAAGGTCGTGGGTTTGAGTCTCATTGGGGTCAGGGTTTTTAGCTGGACCAAACCTTCTGGCGGCATCATAGCCCTAAGGTCTATTCGGCTCTTAAATAAATGAGTACCAGACGCATGTTCTGGGACAAAGCGGGCTGTCACGCAGGGCTGAGAACCTAGTGGACATCCTTTGGCGATTGTCTAGAAATGTGGAAGTCTCAACATCCATCTACCCTAAGGGCCTCCCAAGCCTGTAGTTTGACACTTTAATTTAATAAATTAATACTGGGAGATTATATATATATATATATATATATATATATATATATACATACATGATGAAAGTTAAAAATTAAATTGTACCTGTTGGTAGGTGCCGTCGTCCTCTAATTTGTTAAAATATTGTATATAAAATTAACTGGAGCGCTTTCGGAAGTTATCTTCCATCTTCTGCAAGTTGAGCTTCCGCTACTCGTTGTTATGTACGGTGATGTATATTCCAACTGTTTGTAGCAGCAACTGACTTGTTTTTGACGATCTCGTATAATGTGTTTGACTGGGATGCGTTCTCATTAAGAAGTGAGGTGTTGTTTTTTTCCTTTATAATTTCAAGGTCTTCAAATATATTTATCCTAGCTGGAATGTTTTGTCAGTGGATTATCATGAGAGTATTTTCAATTGTGTTCATTCGATGACATGCGTTAATGACATGTTTAGCATAGCTTTATTTATCACTCGCGTGTATGAAATCTTTTAGGCGTTTTTTATATATTGTATTGAAATTTCTGCTTGTGCTGCCAATATAAAAGCATTACAATCTTTACATGTTAGTTTGTAGACTCCCTTGTTGTTGAATTTGTTGTGTTCTTCTATGCCATTGTATATTATGTGTTTAATTTGTTTCGTGTTTTATAAGCTATGTTAATGTATTTATTTATCTTTTTCAAAGTTGTGGCTAGTTTTGTGGTTTAATTTCCTGTGTATGTTAATGTTACTCATGTTTTGTTATTATTAGATTCTCTTTCAAGTTTTGTTATATTGTTTGCGTCATTTTTTTAAGAGAATCTAATAATAACAAAACACAGTAAATGAAACCACAAAACTAGCCACAACTTTGAAAAAGATAAATAAAAACATTAACATAGCTTATAAAACAGGAAACAAATTAAACACATAATATACAATGGCATAGAAGAACACAACAAATTCAACAACAAGAGAGTCTACAAACTAACATGCAAAGATTGTAATACATTTTATATTGGCAGGACAAGCAGAAATTTGAACACAAGATATAAAGAACACCTGAAAGATCTCATACCCGCGGGCGATAAATCAAGCTATGCTAAACATGTCATTAACGCAGGTCATCGAATGAACACAATTGAAAATACTCTCACGATAATCCACCGAGAAATTTTCCAGCTAGGATAAATATATTTGAAGACCTTGAAATTATAAAGGAAACAAACAACACCTCACTTCTTAATGAGAACGCACCCCAGTCAAACCCATTATACGAGATCGTCAAAAACAAGTCAGTTGCTGCTACAAACAGTACACAACAACAACGAGTAGCGGAAGCTCAACCTGCAGAAGATGGAAGATAACTTCCGAAAGCGCTCCAGTTAACTTTATATACAATATTTTAACAAAGTTGAGGACGACGGCACCTAACAACAGGTACAATTTAATTTTTAACTTTCATCATATGACTTCACCTCAACGGAATTTGATATGAATTTTACTATTATTGATATATATATATATATATATATATATATATATATATATATAACGATCAATTCGTTTATCCAATGATACTTAATTACGAAATCCAAACATAAACAAAAAAACAAAACATGGTAATCGAAACAAACCTGCTTCCATCGAATATACCAGTAAAAAATTTAGAGTGGGTACAGTTTGGATGACTGCTACGTATTTACCTTGCATAAAGATATTGAACTCCAAAATATGTAAATGTCACAATATTAAATTGGATGAATCGGAACACAAGTAGATCAAATCCAGTATGTCATATTTGGAAAAACAAGATGTTAAAATGCATCAATCCACAAATACAATTATTTGTAATTTGCAAATACAATTATTTTTAATTCTATAAACTACACGTATGGACATGGTGAAATGTATTAGAATTATTATTTTAACAATAGTTTCTTCATGAAATTGGCTGAGCGGAGTATCTAGTCTTGGTCTACTTGTGCATTGAACAATCCAATTGTCGATTCTGTTCGTAATACACAGTTAAGAGCTTTGTCGGCATTTTATACATTTTTTTAATGCCCGTCCGTCAGAATTGTTTTATAGGATCAGAAAGTACGTTCCACACCATATGATGTTATGGGAGCAAACATGTACCTCTCTAGGTATATTTGATAGTTTGATGTAAGTGAGAATAATATTAACCTTATCTACAAGAACTTTACTAATTTCATAAACTGTGGAGTAAGACCTTATTTCTCAGCACAGCTTCAAGTTTAGCAGAAGCAATCTTCCCTACATTTAAATACTGTAATCCATTCACAAAATAAGGACTGTCATTAGGTAGTAAAAGGAAGTGGTTGCTACATGATAGATAGAGTAGGTGGTTATTATTCTAACATTGTTGTTCTACTTACTCATGTTCTTGTACAGATTAGGAAATCCCTGTTCTTATTCTGTAATTTCGGACAAAAGCCTTCACTTGGTCATCCCATGTCTCCTTATTCAACTATTTTCTTTTTATCAAAACTATTTATCTTATTCTATGTGGGATACCGAGGAAGTTTCAGCTGTCTACCATATTACATAGTCAAATAATTTCAAAACTACAATCTCTTAAGTAATGTTTTTAACCAAGTATTATAAATTTTATTTTAAGAAGTTGAAAGTTGAAAAATATGAAGGAATATTAAATTTTTACTAAAATACGAACATTTTGCCAAAATATTATGAAATATGAAAAAAATATGTAGGTCTTATTTGATTCTACAGATCATAAAATTTAAAGATACTTTGTCTCAGTGCTCTCTGACTAATAGTTTAAAACATGAAATTCATAAAAAATCCTCGCTCTAGTTATAAGGGAGAAAATTAAGATTGAAGACACTATTTTAGATTATATTAAAACTCAACAATTAAGATGGTATGGACATGTCCAGCGAATGGAAGAGGATCGGCTACCAAAATCTGTTTTGGAATGGAAACCTGAGGGAAGACGAGGCAAAAGAAGACCTAAAACCTCCTGAAGTCAGGGAATATGTTTATACATGAAGGAGAAACATCTACAACCAAGAGATTGGATGGACCGACAAAATTGGCGATTAGGAATCGGACGATGTCAAAGACATTAATCAACCAATTATATATCTATTTGATACACACATGGATATGGGAAAAAGGGCGTATGTTTACAACGTTTCAGCTCGTGATGTCGCTAAAATAGACGGAACCATCCCCGCTGTTTACTCGCAATGTTGCAAATTTGTTCCCAGTTAGGCCCTGGGGTTTTCCTGGTGAGTTCATATTATCGTCTAACAGCCTATGTAAAACAGTTAGCGTCTACCTTCTGATCGAATTTTGAAGGTGTTGGGCATTTCCAGATCATAGAATCTGTCGACTTTCTTTGTATTCCACTTAGGAATTTGGTATTGTGTTTCTGCCAGACAATAACTTTCTCCAGCCTTACTGGCGCTGTTTGTAAGGAATATTCAAAGTTAACAAAAGAAGGGTTTATTTTTTTATTTTTATTACATTATAATTTCAACCCGTGTTTTACCATGGGAATATCACGGGATATTTACAGTTATTTACATACATTTACATTTTGTCTTGCTGCAGTTTGATTCTTCAAGAGTTTATTCTTGAAGTGAGCGGAAGATGTTGCTGATGAAGTTCGTCACTGTGACGATGTATATGTGGAGCTGTAGTATCTGAGGTAGAGTTTGGGTTGTTAGAACAGGAGGCCGGTCTCTTGAGTACAGTGAACATTCTGTCAGAAGATGTATTGCTGTCTGTGGTGGACTTTCGGGGCAGTTGCATAGGGGAGATGGTGACTTTTTGATCCTGTGGAGATATGAACGGAAGCGTCCGTGGTTGGTTAGGAATTGTGTAAGGATGAAGTTTGGCCATATAGATATAGAGAGCCGGTGATGAATAGAGGGAATGAACTGTTTGGTGTGAAATGATACCTCGGAGTTGGTATATGTTGCATTCCATATGTTGATGTAATAGTTTAGCAGAAGTTGCTTGGCTCGAGAAATAGGAATGGAGTTATAGGTTGCAGTATTTTTATAGCTGGCAGCTATTTTTGCTAGATAATCGGCTCGTTCGTTACCTCTGATTCCTGTATGTCCTCTGACCCAGTTTAGTGTGACTTCAGTTGTCTTCTTCAGAGTGATAATTTTCTTTCTGGTGTTGACTGCTATTGGTTGTGTAGTTCTTTTGTTAGAGATGGCCAGAAGTGCTGCTTGCGAGTCCACGTGTATTGCATAGGAAGTGTTTATATTACTTTGTTGTTGGATCCAGTCCACTGCCATTTGGATGCCTATAAGTTCTGCTTGAAATATAGAGCATTCGTTGTCCAGTCTACGTGACTCGGTGTAAATCTCTTTTGAATTTTCTTCTACGACTAATCCAGCTCCGATGTGGTTTTTCCGTTTTTGATCCATCTGTGAAGATCTGTATGTTGGCTGGGATAACTGTACCTCTGTAATCTATTGTTATGATGTTGTCTTTCGGATGGATTCCTCCATATCTAGTTAATACTTCAGTCTTCTTAAGTTTGGGCAGGTTGTTACTCGAGATAAAGTTTGCTTAGTCATTACTGGTGACTATTTAACTCATGCCCCAAATGAGAGTCAATGACAAATGGCGTTTCAATGAATTTTAATTTACAAACCAATCACAGTCGTGTTTCACCTGGAATTTATCAATTAAGTTTATCGTATTAAAGGAAGCTCCTCTTTTTTAACATTCTGAATAGGCCAGAGCGTTATTTTGCAGTGACTGACTCTCTAAGAAATGCGGCTACTAGATTGTGTATACAGTGCACGAATGTAAACAGATACTGCTTGCGGGATATAATAGAAAAACATTCGTAGTGATTGATTATACCACAATAAAAAGAAACCACCGTTTGCACTTTCTTAAACGTATTATTTCCAAGGAATTTACGTTCCACAAAAATGTAATTTACATCATATGACATCATAAATTAATTAATAACTTAGGCCTATTATGTTGGTTATAAACAGTTTGATGTGTTTCACTGTTTCTCGACTAGGGTGCATTCTTACAATATTGCGATCTTTTGGCAATAAATAATATGATCTGGTTGCAGTGGATGAACAAATGAAGCATAACAATCGCTTCTCATTTGTTTTCAAACATCGTCGTTTACATTAAATATATAAGCATTTTAAATTACTATATTTAAATAGTGATTTGTGAGTAAACAGCTTAATTTTATTCGATAAATAGTCCTAACAAATGTCACTCTTGATCTCCAAATTCCCTAGATAAATTGGAAATTACTCGTGGCATTACTTATGATAAATTTGATTGTGATATCATTTTCTAAATAATTATTGATATCGATTTATCGATACCACCATCGCCTAGTATTTGTTTTCCTGAATTCATTGGTTACAAATACGGCCTATTTGTGATAATTATACCACTTAATGTTATTTGCTTAAATATAATATATTTAATTTTAATTAATATTGGGTGATTAATAATAATTATAGGGTTGAAAATATGTCTGTAGTTGTTTATATATATATATATATATATATATATATATATATATATATATATGGATTACTGGAGAAAATTATCGCGAAAATCCAGATTAGAGGAACTAGAAACATTGAAATTAGGAAAATTATGAAAGTTGAAAGAAATGTATTACAAACAATTGACGAATGACGATTAAGGTTAAACGGACAGCTCAAGAAGATGGCATCTGATGGTATCCTTGAGAAGATATTGGAGTGAAAAATAGGAAAAGAAGAAAGGAAAGACCTAAAGAACGTTGGATGGATGGTATGAGAAAATCTATGAGTCAACTGGGACTTACAGATGGGGATGTTCAGGACCGCCACAACTGCAGAAGGCGAATTTCTTGAAGGTGACGGAAAACCACTGTATTTAGGAAGAATTCCGAAATATATGATACCACATTGTTTTTCAGTTGTAGATTAGTAATCCCCCCATATTTTGTAATCGCGCAACGAATATGTGTAAATAAAAACCTTATATACTCGCCGACACACGTCCCTAATTATTCTGTCGTTAGATGTGGAGCGAATTCAGAGTGGCGAATTATAATCAATAACACCCGAATAAAATTGAACGCCTTCAATATATAGGCCCTAATTATTTATAGTAGGAGCTACTTTTTCTCTCTCTTCACAACTGTCTTCCTTTAAAAGGTTCTTTATGATGACCTACGTACATCAACTTTTGTCAACTTTATTTCATTTTCTTGAAAATCGATATCTGAATGTGAATTGCATGAACAATATAATTTACTGGTGCTGTTATTTATTTTATTACCTAATAAAATAACAGTTTTTGAGAACAAAATTCTTAGGAAAATGTTTGGACCAAAGAAAGATAAACAGACTGGCGAACGGAAGAGACTTCATAACAGTGAGTTACATCATATTTATAAGAAACGAGATATAGTAACAGTTAAATCTCGTAAACTGCGATGGACAGGTCATATAGCGCGAATTATGAATAAAATAAGGGCATGGAAACTACTTTTAGGAAAACCAAGGGAAAATGCCCAGTTAGTAACCCAAGAATGAAGTGGGAGAGTAACATCAACCATGATTTGAGGAAGTAGATTATATCGAACCCGTATAGAACAGGTGTCTAGTTTCAAATATTTGGGCTGTGATGTTGGCTACAATGTGGAAAGAGATATTGACTCCAAAATAAATAAATTTCAGACGGTGTGTGGAACAATACAGAGAACATTCAAAAATAAAATTAGAAAAGAAACCAAGATAAAAATGTATAATGTTATGGCGGTTCCCACAATATTGTATGGATGTGAAACTTGGGCTCCAGTGAAAAGACAGAGGGATAGAATACAGACGGCAGAGATGCGGTTCCTAAGACAAGTAAAAGGATGTACAAGACTTGATAGAATAAGAAATGAGGATATAAGAGAAGAATTGAAAGTACAGCCTTTATTGGATAAAGTCACGAATTACAGACAGAAATGGATTGATCACATGGATGGAATGAGTAAGGAGAGATATCCATTGTTAGCCAGAAATTATCAAGCAAGAGGAAGGCGTGATGTTGGAAGACCTAGAAGACGTTGGGCTGATGCAATATGAAGTCGGAACGGGCAATTGCCTAATCCCTGGAGTGATGATGATGATGATGAGATTATATAGGGATGTTTGGAAAACATTAGCTCAGGATAGGGATGTATGGAGAGTGTATATCCGTGCGGCCATGAACATACGGGTTCGATAGTACCCGTGAGTTAGTTAGTTACTAAAATGACAGTTAAAGATAAAGTTTCCAATTAACTACCACTTGTATTATTTAGAGAACCCCCTTTCGTTCATAATACGGAAGTAATTTCTTGAATATCTCTTTAAATCTCTTTCCTGAATATGAGTCTATATTGAAACTTCCACCATCATCCTCTGTAAGTTCTTTCAAATCCGGCATGTCATCCTTTTCTGCCAGAACTATAGGAAGCGCAAGGCAAGCAGTCATTAGTCCAAAATAGTTCTTCTCTTCAAATTCATCCTTAAGTTGTTCAAAACTAATTAAATCAGATTCTAAATTCATTGCTTTGCAATAATCGGCGAGTTCAAAATAATATTCTTCAAGTAAAGTGTCCTTGTGCTGGAATCTAACTTCATCATTAGGACAGTTGCACAGCAGATACTGAAGATCAAGTGCTGGTGATGAATATCTTGAAATTTGAAAATCCACGAATCTTATATCCTCAACTTTTCCAGTTTTCGGACAATAGTAAAATAACATATTATTCGTCCAACAATCACCATGATTCAAAACATTAATATAGTTATTTTTTGGTTTGACAATTTCAGTCATTCTCTCAAACATTGTAGGTGTGCTCTCTTTCAACTTCTGTGCATACTTTTCGTAACCCTCCCATTTTTCAACAGTCGCTGCTAAGTTATATAACATATCCTCCATATCCTTTTGTGATTTCTTCTTTTCCTTCTCATCTTCATATTCTTTGAATAGACCTTCTTTATATTTGTCTGCAAAACTAGGATCGATTTTGTACAGTGCCATGGACGCAGCGTGAAATCTTGCTAAATTTCTTACAGCAAGTTTACAGTGCTCAAGATCAAGACCTTCTTTTCTCATCGCCATTTGGAAACCAACATGCTTTAAATCTTCTAGAACAATCACATTCTCTATGGGACAAGGCAAACATCTGGCAGATATTTGTTGATTTTTTTCTTTTGCTGACTTTATGATCCGATGCAATTCTGGTAGAATATTAGTGTACATGTACAACTCTTTCTGAAATCCATCCATTTCTGTTAAGATTTTCTTCATGAGTTCGCTCTCTGGAAGCGTTTTTATAATAATGAAATATTTTTCTGCATGGTTTCGTGTTGGGCTGCCCTTATATTCAACCATAACTCTGTACAGAATGCTGAGGTAGTTTTCTCCTTTAGGCACAGCTCTCTCTATTTCGAAATTGGTAACCGACACATCCTTTTTAAAAACTTCGGATAATACTTTCGTAAGGAATTCGAAATTAATCCAAGATGGAAAAGTGGAATCTCCATTTTCTTCTATATCCATTTTTCATCTGGAAAATGAAAGTACGTCATTACTGACAAGGGAACTGTCAACCATTGCATGCCAAGACCAACCTTCAAATTTCTCCCAGAGAAGCGAGTAGTACCAATGCCGTGTCCAAAAATTCATATGCCTTTTTATCTGCAAGGCACAGAAATTCAGCAATGTAAGGAGCGTTAGTAAGAGCGGAGTGAAGTGGGGTGGGACTTGGCGCACCACAGGTAGTGAGGGTTATCCAATCTACCAATCCAGATGTTGTATTATTTCTCTTTAGTTCTAATGAAAGATTTGACAGTGGATTTTAGTGTCTTGCAGTTAAAAATGGCAGACAACTTTTTTTTTGACACGGGCTTTGTACATCACAACACTTCTCTGGAAGAAATCTCAACGTAGGTTTCGGCATGCAATAGTTGACGTTCCCTTGTGAGTCTTAATATGAGGTTACGAAATTTTCTCAACTTAATTTGTGAGATATCAAGATTATAAACAACGTATGATAAAGATACATCAAAGAAAGTATTAGTTTAAGATCATGCATTCCTTTGTTTAGTGAGGAATGAAAGGGAAACTAGACCAGTAGGTAGATAAAGAATAACATTAACCATGATCTGAGGGAGATGAATGATACAGACTACTTTGTTCATAAGCTTCGCATTGAATATTGATATTCCTGTTTACTGCCCTTGTTAGTTTGAAGCAATCACGGTCGACTGTCACTGATAAATGGTCGAAATGAAATTCTCAGTTCTGATCCGCAAGTGTTTCTGATTTGTAAGTTACAGAGTGTTTAACTTCATTCTACGAAGATATTGTTGGACAATATGTTCAATTAAATCTTTATATAGGCCTATAAAAATACAGTCTGCGTATGCTTGTGATTTATAGATCTCCAAACCACTCAACAAATCTTCATGAAAATTCGTACATACAGGTTTTCAGCTACAGCGACTGACTAACTGACTGACTGACTGACTGAGTGATGGCAATGACTGGCATTGCCCAGTGTGCCGTTTTTCTGGGAACCTGTTGTGGTCCCTTGGCGGCCGAATTCCATTGAGCTGTTCATTATGGAGTTTAACCACTTAGCCTTCGCGTGTCTTGCGGCATAGGTTGCTACAGCCAGTGTTTAGCCGCTATATGTTGTTATATAAAATTATAATGCGTAGGAGTTCACCTGGAATGAAAATTTAAAAATCGCTCTAACGATGTTGGCTGGGGTATGTAAAAGTAGATCTTAAACTAAGTCGAAGGAATATATATATATATATTCTCTTAATTCCATTAATTAAATAGCATATTAAAATGCGATGTTGGGAATTGGTTTTTACAGAAAATTATTAAAAACCGAGGGATAACAAGGTTTTTAATTTCCGAGATTCTGTTAAAACTTCACAAACGTGCGTTGTACATTATTTTTGCATGATGGTGTTTTCAAACTAGGAGAGAATTTATAGACTATGCTACACTTGATAATGGAAAGGGTGACTTAATAGAACCTATAACAGAAGACGAGGTAAGAAATGTGTTGAGAACGGCAAAGAATGGAAAAGCGGCAAGTCCAGGAGGAATAACCATGGAACTAATTAAATATGGCGGTTCAGGAATTATAAGAATTTTAACTAGACTTTTTAACCAAGTGATAGAAGGAGATCCTATTCCGGATGAGTGGAAGTTATCGTATATTAGTGCAATCTACAAAAATAAAGGGAATAAAAGAGATCCAGCAAACTATAGAGGGATCAGTGTTATGGCAGCAATTAGTAGAATGTTAAGTACAATTATTAAAATCAGATTGGAGGAACTAATACAGAATAAAATATCAGAAGGACAAAAAGGTTTCACAGCAGGTAAATCGTGCCTTGATAATATATTTGTGATTAGGCAGATTATAAAAAAGATGTTGGCTAAAGGAAAAGAAGTGCATATGGCATTTATGGACCTGGAAAAGGCATATGACTCTGTACCCATCAACAAGCTCTGGATGGCAATGGAGAAGTTTGGAATACCTAAATCTCTCATACATTTTATAAAAAGAATGTATGATTGTAAAGCCAGTATTAAGGTTGGAAATAGAGTATCCTCAGAATTTGATATAACAAAAGGATTAAGACAAGGATGCGGGATGTCACCAACATTGTTCAAGATATATTTAGAAGATGTAGTAATGAAATGGAATAAGTTATGTATGGGAATGGGAATCAACATTAATGGTCATTTACTGCACAATTTATTATTCGCTGATGACCAGATTATAATAGGACAAGATAAAGAAGATATAGAATATATGATCAGAAAGTTGGTCGATGCATTTGAGGTAGGTGGACTGAAGATAAATTATATTAAAACAGAATATATGGTAATCGGAGCAAATTCAGAAGACCTACAAATAAATAATATGATAATTAAATGTGTTGAAGAATTTAAATATCTTGGATCTATAATAGGTAGATCTGGTACTTGTGAGAAATATATTATTAACAGAGTAAATTGTGCAAGGAAGGCGATTAGATCCCTGAATGGTCTTTTATGGAATAGAAATTTGACCAGAAAAACAAAAAAGAGATTATACAGACAATAACAGAAAGTATACTTACATATGGATCAGAAAGCTGGACAATAAATGAAAGGATGCAGAAAAGAATCTTGGCGACAGAAATGGATGGATTACGGAGAAGTATGAGAATATCCAGGCTACAACATATTCGAAATACATATATCAGACAAGAAATGGATGCACAAGAAATTGTTATCGATAGGATAACAAAGAGAGCTCTAAAGTGGTATGGACATGTACAACGGATGTCGGAAGACCAGTGGCCTAAACAGGTGTTGGATTGGATGGTACCAAGCAGAAGGAAGAAGGGAAGAAATAGAAGAGCATGGTATGAGGGAATATATGATGCCGTGATGAAGAGGGGTATGGAAGATGGTCAATGGGAAGATAGGAATCTCTGGAAAGCAGGAATCAAGGGCAAACTGCTGTAAAGTGGAAAGCCTGTATTAAGTAAGTAAGTGTTTTCAAAATAATAAATAATAGTAAAATAATAATATATTTATTGGAAATATTTTTGCTCATTATAAACAACTGACTGACGTTAGCAGTGGCCAATGTATATACGCTAAATGTCGAAAACAATTTAGTTGAGACTACAGAAAGCCGTGATACCAATCAGTCTTAAAATGGCGGCAAGTTCGAATTTATTATTTTATATCGTTTCAAATAAAGTTAATTTAATTTAAAATGCAGCGACTTGAATCGTATAATATATATTAACACTAACTTTTGTATATATTTTTATGTATACATTGTACGTAATAGGACAGTGGTTTTACTTCCCGCACTGGTAGGTAATTTGTAATATTACAGTATAGTTAGTTAGTTAGTTATTCATGGGTTGGCAACCCCGAAATTTAGGAAATTGAACTTCCAATCATGATCGCCATTGCTGTAAATACGATAGAACGCACTATCGTAAAAAAAAAAAAGTTTTTTTAATACCAAACCAGTTTTCATCTTTTTGGATAATTCGCTTCCGTTGCCCCCTCCAATCAGGAATTAATTATCGCAAGGTGAAAAATAATACAGTATTTCCCTGGAGATTATTGGAAAATATTACATCAAAATAGGGATGTTAGAAGAGCTTATGTTCGCGCACCATGATCCTCCGTATTCGATAGTACCAGTCAGTCATTCATTTTTTCACTATTCTGATTTACATAAATTCTCTTAAAATATAATACATAATTTTATTATATTACACATTTATCGCTACATACATGGTTTCTGAAGGTTGTTCAATATTATTTAATATGTTTAAAGAAGTCCTTTCCTGTCGAAAAACAGGAGCACCTTCTGAAAAATTTCTCTGTACTTTTTCCTTGAAATAGTGTTCTTCGCGAAATTGGTATTTGTATCTTCAAAATTGTCTTCTGTCATATTCTTCAAATCTGGGACATCTTCTTTCTCTGCTAGCATTAAGCGAAGGACGGTGCAAGCTGTGATTAGTCCAAAAAAGTTCTTCTCCTCAAATTCCTCCTTCAGTTGTTTAAAACTAATCAACTCAGATTCTAAACCCATAGATTTACAGTAGTCAGCGAGTTCAGAATAATATTCTTCAAGCAAAGTATCTCTGTGCTGGAACCGAACTTCATCATTAGGACAGTTGCACATGAAATACTGAAGATCTAACGCTGGTGATGAATACCTGGCTATTTGGAAGTCTAAAAGTCTTATATCCTCCACTTTTCCAGTTTCAGAATTATAGCGAAATAACATGTTATTTACCCAGCAGTCTCCGTGATTTAAAACGTTGAATCCATCTTTTTTAGGCATGACAATCTCTACCATTTTCTCCAAAGCTGTCGAGCTGATCTTTCTCAATGATTCTGCATATTTTTCATAACCCTCCCATGTTTCTACAGCTGATGCTAATGCTTCTATATTCGCTTTAACGCGTTTTGCAATACTTTGGTCATTTCTATAAACACCTTCTCCAAATATTTCAGTGAAGCTAGGATCGGTTTTTGTAAAGTGCTAAGGATGCAGCATGAAATCTTGCTACAGCCTTAACTGTAAGTTTACAATGATCAAGATCGAGTCCTTCTTTTCTCTTCGCCATTTCAAATCCAAGATGTTTCAAATCTTCCATAACAATTATGTTATTTTTTGAATAGGTAAAGCATTTTGCAGAAAGTGGATTAATTTTACCTTTAGCAGACTTTATGATTTGATACATAGCTGGTAATATATGTGAATACATGTAAGACTCTTTTTCAAATCCTTTCATTTCAGATAAAACTTGTTGCAACATCTCGCCTTCAGGGAAGTGACTTAATAATCATAAAGAATTTTTCAGTTTCATTTGATGTTTCATTTTTCTTATATTCAACTTCAATACGATACAGTACGCTCAGGTAGTTTTCACCTTTGGGTACAGCTCTGTTTGCAGTGAAATTAGTAACAAAAACGTCCTTGTTTAATTCTTCAGATATAATTTTCGTAAGTAATTCAGAGTCAATCCATGTTGGGATTCTCGAATCATTAGGATTATCGCCATTTCCCATGTCTGCTTATCTGAAAATGTAATATTTCATCGTTAGACTAGTTGACATACTTATAAAAGAGTATTAACTACTGTTTAAGAAAACTGACAAAACATTTAATCATGTTTCAGCTGTATTCTATAGTTGTAACTTTTTAACTTCTCTCTACTTGATTATTTTACCATTCACTTGATAACTTGATAAATTGATAAATATCTACTATTTTTTGCCATCATTTAATAAAAATGCTGTAAATCAGTCTAGCCCTCGCCGATATTGTTATAATAGTATATTACAATCCGAGGTTGGGAAGTGGTTTTTACAGGATGGAGGAAATGATTAAAAACCGAGCTATAGCGTGGTTTTTGATTGCTGAGATTCTGTAAAATACTTCACAAACGTGTGTTGTAGGCCTACATTATTTTTTGCACGATGGTGCTCTCAAAATAATAAATAATAGTAAAATAATAACATCTTTGTTGGAAAAATTTGCGTTCATTATAATCAACTGACTGACGTTAGCAGTCTGGCCAATTTATGTACGCTAAACGCCGAAAATAACTTAGTTGAGACTACAGCAGGTCGTGATATTAATCAGGCATAAAATTGCAGCAAGTACGATTTTATTTTTTATATTGTTTCAAATAAGGTTCAGTTAATTTAAAATGCAGTGATTTGTTTCGTTTAATGTATATTACAACTGCCTTTTGGATATATTTTTGTATATACATTGTGCAGCCTTTGAAAAAAATTATGGCGCAACTCTTGATGGTGTTTTGAAGAGCGATTCACACGAGTAAGTTGTTACATGTGCTGTCTCATTTGACGTCAAATCCGGTGGTATAAGGGGCCAATCATAGATTTATACCAATAGTTATTGAAAGAAATTCAACAAATAATTATTATTGAATTTCTAAGTTAAGAGAGTTATGAGATGACTGAAAGCAAGTAATGGTCTCTTAAACCAATCAATAGTAAATTAGCGCTTACTTTTGATGCAGTATTTGTATCGTTCGCTTCAGTAGAGCAGTCGGTAGGACGCTTTCTGGCGACGACGCAGGCCCAGGTTCGATCCTGGTCAGGATTTTTTTAATAACGTCGTTATATTTTATAATGCCTACACGTTACCAGGCTACGTTATATAAATAAATTTGTATATATAGGGAAATTAATTAATTAAAGGAAACAGATCATATATAGAATAACGATTGTAAAATCTCGTTACTTTGTTTAAAAAACACAAGGCATAACAAGATTGTTTATTTCCACTAATAATGTAAAATGCGTCTGATTAATTTAAATTAAGACAAGTTAATATATAATTTCATTATACAAGTAAGTCATAGAGTGTTGCATCGCTTCATACAGAGAGCTTCTAGCAGGGCACGGTTGTGGTCTAGTGGAGGAAGCTTATATTTCCCGTGCAGGAGGTCGCGTGTTCGATCCAGCTGTCTTGCTTTTTTTCTCTCTCGTCTTTATCTCAATTAACTTTCTTTGTTTTGTTTTATGTTTTTGCTTTGTTTTATTTAAAGCATTTACTGCACTACTTATACACGCGAAATTATTTTCCATTGCACGACACACAACGAAATAGAACAGATTTTAGTTTCTCAAATAGTTGTATACTTGTGAACCAAACAACTGACCTCTGGTCATGCGCAGTGGCTTCGTTCTGGGACTTGAAAATTACCTGTGCACCATCAATTATTTCAAAGGCTGTAAGTAGTATACAAAAAGGACAGTGGTTTTACTGCCCGCCCTATGTAGGTAATTTGTAATATTACACTATAGTTATTTAAAATATATATACAGTCAATATGCCCATTTCACCAATAAATGTTTAAAATGGTCAACAAGTTTCTACAGCCAAGCTGTCATTCTCAAGACCAGATATTGACTCAATATCTGGTCTTGAGAATGACAGCTTGGCTGTAGAAACTTGTTGACCATTTTAAACATTTATTGGTGAAATGGGCATATTGACTGTATATATATTTTAATATTGTATCACCAAGAAGATCAATTGTGTATTAAATATAGTTATTTAGTTATTTATAGATTGGCAACCAAGAAATATAGGAAATTGAACTTTCTATCATGGTCGTAATTCCTGTAAGTACGACAGAACGTACTATCGTGCAAAAAACATGTATATTGTGAATTTACTATTTTTATTTAATTAGAAGTCAAATATACTAAATGATATCATCCCTGTATCAAATCTTGTAGTGAGAAATAGTTTTGGACGTTGAAAACAAGAGACAGTCAATAATATTTATAAATGTCAATCACATACTTAAATCTCATGACTATAATTAATTTAACAATTAAAATTTTCAACCCTGTTGGGGATTGAACCCAGCAATTGAATTAACAGCATATATAAGAGAAATATTTGAGTTTAGATTGGAGTTTCTCAGATAGCTCAGCTGAAAGAGCATTCGCCTAGAGTGCAAAAGAAAATTTCGAAATGAGACATGTCATCACTAGGCTGGCAATCCACGGATTCCACCACCTGATACGCAAGAACAAAAAATTCCATGAACCAAATATAGACTGTAAATGTATTCTATGCTAAAAAACATGTGACCGATATCACATTGAGCTATGCACAAAAAGAACAAAGACAATTTGTGAATATGCAAAAATGTAAATTAAAAATGTATCTTACTTTAATCCTGGCTATTTGGCGGCAATAAATTTATATCCATCCATGGTAATTCTGCCCGAAGGCAGGTCCTTCACTGCAATCATAGCATTTTCATGCTATGCTTGCAGCTTTACTAGGGAATTGTAGGTGTGGTAGCTTCCCGTTGCTTTCCACACCGGTGAAGGATGAT